>CM035169.1:74353419-74886910 GCA_020205615.1 Panax quinquefolius | reverse complement strand
TAACTTTCAATCCGGGAGTCCGATGGAAGCGTGCCATACCATTCCGGAAAGCTACACAATGATATATGATTTGACCTTTTTTGATTCCAGGAAGATGGGTCTATGACCAAAATGGCATTCCCAGGTTTCTGTCACGCAATCCGGTGAGTCGTTTTGTGTAGTTTGCGCTCCGGAGTTAAGATATGGTTCTTGTGGGACTTCCTTTGAAGCATTTTGAGTTGACATGAGTTTATTTGATTTGAAGTGAAGTTGAGTTGGCAAAATGACCATTTTGCCCCTCCCGGGGTTATCTCCGGTTTTCGCACAGTTGTAGCAGTCTTTTCTTAGGGTTATCTCTGAGGTTGGCTTGCTGTTGACTTTGACTATCCTCAGGGTCATCTCTGAGGTTGGCTTGACCTATTCCCATGGTTGGGACTGAGACTGGATACCTCGGGGTCATCTTCGAGATTAATCTGTCTTCTCTGGTGCGTGGTCCGGTATTGTATCTGCAGGCCTCGGGGTTATCTCCGAGGTTGGATTTGGTTACTCCCAGATTGTGATACAGGGTTTGATGATGAACTTCCAGTAGTATTCGGTATGGATTTGGATTGTCTTTCAGGGTTCCTTCTTAAAAGACGAATATGTCCTCCTACAATGTTAGTAATAGTAGAAGAAAATTTCGAGTGTCTACAGATGCCCTTCTTTATCATATTCATGCAATGCAATGGAATGGACATGATAAAGATTAGTAGACACTTTAAACATGACAAGGTATTTTCAATGATGTAAATCGTAATGTAGTGAATGTTTATGATGAATGTGACAATGTTTTCGCAAATCGCAGTTCGTAAATCGCACATCGTATTTCACACATCGCACATCGCTTTTCGCATTTGGCCAAATCGCACTTCACAACTCGCACATCGCATTTCGCATATCGTATTTTACATATCGCATCGCAAATCGCATATCGCAAACCGCATATCGCATATCGCAAATCGCAATGTAATGAATATTATGATGAATGTTAAAATGTATTCGCAAATCGCTTTACCTTTACCAATAATTGTTGATGCCTATGCTGGTGTTGACTCTAATGGTTTGGCATTTAATCGCTGATGCTTGTTTGATAAAGATAAATTGAGATATTTTCTACATCTCTGATGGGGATGACGTTCTGAAATCACCAGACCCTCCCGATGTATTCGCTGGTAGTTGCAACGGTAACTATCCTGCTGATCACCAAACTTTTCTGGTTCCCACTCGAACGGTGGTAAACGAAGCTTTCATCGCTGAACTGTGTTGATGTCGCGCTGTGTTGATGGAAATGGTTTAGAATACAAGATCTTCCGATACCTTCGCTGAAGTAATATTCCACGAATTACTTCACTAGACTTCGCCTGATGTTACGTTAGATTGATGACAACCACCAAATGTCTCACCCTTCTTGAGGTGATTTGGAGTTTCCTTTCACTGTTGGGTGCTTGTGCCCCATTTCCTTAAGCGTTTGATTCACAACCCGAATGAACTGATGACTTGAATGTCTCTGAAATCCCTTGAGGGTGTAATTCATTCTTTTGCTGACCATATTTGAACGTCGGTGTAGAGGTCTCAATTTGTGAGGACTTAACGCATGTTGATGGTGTAGATTTCATTTGCTAGGCCTTTCGTTGTTGACCTTCTGCTTCTGAGTTAAGAACTTTCTTGAGAAGTTTCCCCTTCTTTTGTTGGGGCACGCTTATGTCGCTATGATTTCTTTCAGGAGTTCACCCCTTTCTTTTTGATGAGAAGCTTGATCTCGCCTTAAACTCCTTCTATTTCTTGGAATTAGAAAAATGCCCCAGTCCTTTCACATGTTGATGATGAGGGTTCATATGAGAAACTCTCTTTTTTGATGAAGTCGTGAGTGAATAATATCTGAATCGCCATTGAGATAATGATGGACCGTGCTGATGGCGCTAACTATTGCATTTTCCATTTTAGGATGATTGATAAATGCCCTAGTGTTGAGTTGTCACTGCTTCTGAGATTGCCCCCAATCTTGTTGTAAGGGATCCACTATCCGGTTGTCGCTAATTTTGAAATTGCCCCAGCCTCGCTTGTTGTCTGGGATAGTTGCTTTGATAGATGAGCTGATAAGACGCCGAGATTGCAAGAGGCTTTTACATCTGTACCATCTGGTTAATAGGTAGTGGATGTGGGCTTTGATGTTGACAGCTCTTTCTGGTAAAGATGTCGCTTTGTTAGAGAGATGATGCTCTAACTCATAGGGATATCGTTGTTGCTGAGTGGGATGACATAATATCCACCCGAGATATTGCATGTAGTTGGCAGTGGATCTGTTGGTTCGTGTAGAAACAACTTTACCTCCTTTTTCTGAGAGGGAATCCATGTTGTACTTGATAGCCCGCATATACACTGATTTGTAGATGGGCTTGTATTTTCCCGCACAGACTAGCTTAGCCATTTTGTCATGTACAATACACATTGTATATATCAAACAACATTATATATAGCAGGGAAATATATGTTGATTCACTTCCCTTTTAGTTGTGCCTTGTTACTTGCTCGATTTTCGCTTATTTCTCCAGGACTTTGTGATCTAGATGTATCTGACCTCCTCCTTGATGGATGGACAGTGAGATGTCTCAAGATTTTTAGAATGGATCGTCGATCTGTGTGTATTCCCTACCATCTTTGGTGTCTTGGGACTTATTTCTGTATGTGGTTATGGATAGGAGTATGTTTGTTTTTGTTTTTTTGTGGTGAGACCGGACCATATAACATGGTTGTCTACGTACTCCCGGGTATTGGGGAGATCAGGTCGACGTAGTTCGCCCTTCAAGGCGAGTTGAAAAACGTGATCCCATGAGCAGGTCAGAGTGCGGGGAGGAGAAAGTTTAATCCTAGGTTGAGGATAAACGGCAGGTATGAGAAGTTTGATCCCAGGTATGGGTAGCCAAATTGCAAGTGTGAGAGGTTCAATCCGCGATGGGGGACTGACTTAAGTCGAGGGAACGAAAGGAGAAAAGCGATCACCTGGCTTGAAAAGTATGTTTCCGTGAGGGGCAAAGTGTAAGAAAGTTGTATGTGGTAAAGGGTTAAAGAACCGGAATGACTGGTGATCTGATGATCCAAAATCAGGATGTTCGCTTGATGGTAACCTTAGACATAGTACTTAGTTTCATGTTAAAGACATGATAAGTCGTGGAAATTCATCACCGTCCATTTCCTGTAATCTGAAAATGCCTCCTGTCAATACTTCCTTGACAACAAATGGGCCTTCCCAGTTTGGAGCGAATTTTCCTTTAGACTGAGCTTGGTTGTCAATGATCTTCTTCAAAACTAAATCATGTTGTTTTGAACTGCCATAGTTAAACTTCTCTGTTATAGGATCTTCTTTACAAGTAGAGGGTCGCTCATGTCTAGGCCACATACTACACCATGGCTCTCATCCATGAGTCTATGAGCTTGGTCCTCGTCCAGACATCTGAAGAGACCTCGTTCCGCATCTCTTTTTCAGTATAGTGCATCTCCGTTCAGGTAGAATTTTATAACAAGTTGATGGATCCGCCGTTTCTCAGTCGGGCTCACCTCAGCGGGTGTAGATCCATCTTGTAAGTACTTCTTGATGTGTTGATACCAATGATGTTGGGTGGGAGGTAGGTCATCCAATACTTTTCAATGGAATTCCCATAGGCTGGAGCTTTTTGTTGAGCAAATGTGAGGGTTGGCATGTCTTCCTTGTCATGTATATTGATTAAGGAGGCCAAGGTTGCTAGCGCATCCGCAAAATTATTCTTATTCTGACGAATGTGGAGGAAGAATTTCTCTTCAAACTCCAAAGCCATCTATAGAACCTGCCGATGGTAAGGCAGCAAGTGTAGAACCCGTTGAAGAGATTTTTTCTTTTTCTTTTTTCTCTTTTTATTTTCTTTTTTCTTTTTTTCTCTTTTTTATTATTATTATTATTATATCTATTAGATCGCGAAAAAGAGCCATATGGCTCACTGATAGGTAGCTCCGGCATTGATGAGGCCGAATGACAATCGTCTGTAGTAGAGGGCTCCCCAAGGCGTGATGAATGAAGTTTTCTCATGATCATCTTCAGCAACCATGATTTGATGGTACCAGCGAGCAATCAAAGAAAGGAGTATATGTCGTCGCGGTCAGATTATTCATCAATGAAAGCGTGGATGACACGTGAAAGCTATCTTTGAGGCAAGCTTTATTCAAATCTCTGTAATCCACATAAACTCGCACCTCCCTTCCCAGTTTCGGCACGGGGACTATGTTGGATAGCCATTTAGGGTATGTTGACATCATGATGATGCCGGCTTGAAATTGTTTCACAATTTCTTCTTTAACTTTCAACTTCCAATAAGGTTTCAATCGCCTAAGCTTCTGCCTGAGTGGCTTGAATCCCCCTTTGATGGGAAGGAGATGAATGATAATGTCCGTGTATAAACCGACCATGTCTTCGTGAGACCATGCAAACACATCCTGGAATAGGGTCAATAGAGTAACCATGTCATTCCTTTGGTTTTGAGTGAGGTCTGTACTAATTTGGATTTGTTTGGGGTTTTCTAAGGTTCTGAGGTTTAAAAGAGTTGGTTTGATCAAGATTTTGCTTGGGTTTGTCTTCGACCCATTCTTTGATCTCCTGAGGTATCTCATAGTCCTCTTGTATTTCCATCAAGTTTGAGTCCAACTTTACATCAAAGTTACAGTCCTTGTGGAGAATAGTCACCTCATCAGCAAGTACAGGCACATCTAAATTCAAAGTCCTGAAACAAAATATGCTTTCACTTAGTATATAACACTGTTTAATCACACAAAGTGTTAGCCTGTAATGACAAAAGTAACTGCTAATACTGTATAGAAAAAGTAAGCAGTCATTGCTATCTACAAGGCAGAGAGAGTTTCTTCCCTTTTTACCCTCATCGACAAATGCAAGGAGTGTTGCTTCAATTGGTGGACTGCAGTGATGGAGGGGCTATCATCAACCTCCTTCTCCCGAATGATGACCATTACGTGTGGGCAATCATCGTCTGGGGTTTATCTATTTAAGAAGGGTTTGTTTGGGTTTTGGTTTGGTTTAACCGCACCATTGATGGTTGCCTACGTACTCCTATTGAAGAGGAGATCAGGTCTTTCGTAGTTCAGGCTTTGGTTTGAAAAGGTTCAAAGGGGTAAGTGGTGAAAAGAGTGTAGAGATGTTTTTTTGTTTTGTTTTGTTTTGTTTTGTTTTTTTTATGTATTTACATGCATGGAAAATAAAAGGCATACTATGAAGAAAGTGATACCGTTCCAACATTTTCTGGAACTCACAACTTTATCCCCTTGATCTACATCTTCTTGGCTAGTTGAGGTCTGATAGTCCAGTTGTCAGCGGTTATGTTGCCTTCAGGGCTCGTGATAGAGGTTACCCCTTGATTCTGAATGTCTTTGCTTGTGGCCATAACTTGATTACTTCCTGATTCAGTACATTCCTCAGGGACGTTTGCAATGGACGCATCGCAAAAAGGGATGAACTCTGGATTCTCTAATGGGTTGGATTCCCCGATAATCTCACCACCTTTCCCTGTATCTATTCCTTCACCTTCTTCATGGGTTTCAAAGGATTCAACCATGAAATCTCCCTCGAACGGTTGTGTCATTTCTAGCAAAGAACTTTCCTTTTTGGTTTTTTCTTCCTTGGAAAGGATTAGTATTTCCTCCGCATCATCCAAGGTGATAAGATCAGGAACGTGGTTGATATCTTGGAACCATGGGACGTTTGATGTTGGCGGGGAAATCTCCTTTGGGGATGCCTTTGTCTCTTCTGTCACTTCTTGCATCAGGATCAGTCCACCTTGTGCTCTGGCAGAATTGTCGCTCATAGCTTTCACCTCATTTGAACTGCCAGTCTCGAATGGACATCTTAAGCTTTTTATTTCTTTTTTGCCTTTTTTGGTCATGGGAAGTTCTATCTCTAGCTCTCCATTTTCAATGAGATCCTGGATTTTATGTCTCAAAGCCCAGCATTCCTCAGTCGTATGCCCAAGCGATTTAGAATGGTAGAGACATATCTTGGTGGAGTCATAACTCTTTATCTTGGGTTTTATAAGAGGCAGCAACTCAGTTATCCTTCCTTTGCTTATCAGAAAGTGTAGCATTTCTTCTTTGGATTTGCTCAGAGGGGTGAATTTTCGGACTCTTTTGGAGGTTGTTTGATCTTTCATCTTTGAGAATTTGTATTCCCTCGTTTGGTTCTTCCGTTGGCGAGATCTTCTAGAAATTTTATCATCCCCATTTTCTTGTATTTTCAGCCTGCTTTGATCTTCTTCATTTAGCTGGCTCATCGTGGAGTCCTTTTTCTCTTGGCTTTCTAATAGTTGAGTGAAAAATTGCCCTATTTCCTGATGTTGGCGCACTATCAGCTTAGCCAGCAGGTTCACTTGATTCTGGATCGCATCTAATTTTTGCATTACTGGCATAGCCTCCTCCCAGTTTTCCCACTTTAGGACATTTGTTATGTGCTTTTGGGGGTATTCCTCCATTCTTCGTATGTACTTATGAATTGGATACATTTCAGCACTTCCTGACCCGATCATGTTTACTTCTTTTCGTATCATGTCGCAACGGAAGGTTGGTGTTGACATTTTGTTGGTCAGGTTGTTCGACCACAATACTGCCACTTTCGATCAGATTTTGAATCTTATGTTTTAAGGACCAACAATCCTGTGTATCGTATCCTAGAGACCCTAAGTGGTAAGCACATCTCTGGCTTGGATTGTATCTTTTGCTCCCTGGTTCCAGAGGTGGAGCTAGTTCGGTAATTTTCTTGTGATCCATTAATATCGCCAATACATGTTCAAGGGAATCGCCCAGTGGAGTGAATACCCGATTTTTCGTTCTTTCAAATTTTCTTTTCCTGTCTGGGTATTGGTTGAATGCAGCATGTTGTGGAGATGGCAGATTGTCTTGCATTTTCCAAATGGGGGACTGTAGTTTGGTCTCCTAGCTTGCCCCTGTACAACAAGTGATACATGTTCATTGCCTTTATCGGGTACCCCTTTGGGATCACTTGTATACTTGCTAGTCGGTATATGTTTGGCGACTGCTTCCAAGGAAGTGAAGTCTTTAATCTTGCCTGCCTTCAGGCCCATCTCTGCCATTTCGCCGTGTTTGATCATTTCCTCAAATGGATTTCCTATGCCTGCTAGGATCCTCTCATAGTAAGGAGCCTCTTGGATATCAATAAATGTCATTACGATCTCAGTTTCTATCATTTATGGAATGACTTGCGCTGCTAGATGTCTCCACCTTTGGGCATATTCTCGGAAAGATTCAGTACTTTGCTTTTTGACTTTAGTCATTTGATATCGATCCGGTGCCATTTGTGACTGAAAACTGTACTAATTTAGAAAGGCGTGAGCCAATTCTTCCCAGTTGTGGATTTTGGCATTGTCAAGTCGGGCATACCACGCTTTAGCTTCTCCAGTGAGACTCTTTTGAAAAAGTTGCATTCTGAGGCTTTCATTTTCAGCATAAGACCCCAGTTCGCCAATGTACACTTTTAGGTGTGTATAAGGATCGCCTGCCCCATTGTATTTTTTAAACTCTGGGACTTTGAATTTGGTAGGATATTGAGCCCTTGGGAATATACAAAGATCTGAATAGGTGACACTCCCATAATTTCCAGTCCCTTTAATTGACCGGATGGTATCCTCCATTTGTTGGACTTTCTTTCTTATATCCCCAGTTTCTTGATCATCCCTGAGATTTGTGATTTCTTTATTGGAATGAGGTTTAGGTATCTGGGTTTCCATCTTTTTACCAATGCCCTGACTGCCCCCTGGTGTGAAGGACTCTAGTTGAGTAGGAATTGTCTGGCCCTGCGTATTTTTACTTTGTTCTTTTAGAAAGACAACCAAGTCTGCTATCTGATTCCTTAATCCTTCGAACTCCTCTCAGGAAACAGGAGTAGGATCAAGCTGGGCATTTGTAGCCATGTTCGACAGTGGGCTCAGTGCCTTCATGGACTTTAACTAGGTAACGGGATCGATTGTTTCCCTGTGAAAGACTTGCACAGTTTAGTCTTTAGGGAATGTGTATAATAACATGCTATGTGATGCGTCCATTTTAGGATTTTTATCCTGCAAAACGGATGTCAGCTGTTTGTAGCATGCAAAAAATATGTATGTGTACACATTTCTTCATATTTCTCATTACATGGAGATATATATGTGCAATTTATTTGTGTAATTGAAATGAGAGCATGAAGAGACTTTCCTCCGTTTTGGGTTTATCAGAGGCTGACCTATCTTAGGTTACTCTCGCGGTTTTTTGACATGAAGGTTCCCAAATCATCGTAATCTACTTGAAGGGAAGTTAATCCGGTCTTTCAACTGGAGCTAATTTGGGTGGTGCCTTTCTTGAGCCTCGGAGAATTAGTCTTCTCACGAGTCCAGTAATCAAACACCGATGGGATAGCCTCCTGGTGGAGGGACCACAAAACATACATTCACATACATCGCGTCTCACCATATGAAAATAATGACATGTGCGAAGCACTAATATCACAAGTAGTTATGGTGCGAAGCACTAGCATCACAAGCAGTTATGGTGCGAAGCACTAAGTGCAATAAGGAAATGCATTCGTACACATTCATTAAATGTAAATGCAACATCCACACACAAGCAGATAACAGTTTTGAAAAGATTGTAATAGCGGCTTAAGTCCTCTTACTGGAGTCCCCAGCAGAGTCGCCACTTGTCGACGTCGGGATTTTTGTGTGTCCCTTTCCGTTACTTGTTCTTTGGTGTTCTCATTTTAGGTGAGATTTGTTTGAAAAAAACAAGTGAAAAAGGTCCAACATGTATGATGTCGACGATGGGACTGTTAAGAGTCGCCAGTTGGTTTTTTAAATGGTTGTACCAACACAACCGAGAAAAGGTTTGCACATTGACCCAGTGATGTGACACTGATATACGGGTCGGCGAAACCGAGATTCGTTTAGGGTCCGGGGACTTGGTTATGTTGGGGGGAAGGTGTTAGGCACCCCCCGACATTCGTGTTATCACGGTGACCGCCTCTTTTCAAGAAACTATTATCTGAGTGTATGTGTGTGTGGGTCAATGTGCTGTTATATGGAAGTTGTGCGAGGCCTCGTTCGAACCTATATACATAGGGTTTGAATTTATGTAAAAATTTAGTTTTTAGCAAGATATGGCAATGATGTTTTATAAAAGAGGTTTTTCAAACCCTGATGCTCAATAGGAATTGAGACCTTTTACACTCCCATTTTTATTAAGTGAGCGGCTGAATTGATTTTATTTGACGGATGCGAGGCATCCGTATGAAAAATAATGTACAAAAATAATGCCGACTTCCTCGTGGGTATGGAAACCATCTGAGGAAATTCAGACATCGCAGAATAATTTACAAGTCGCCATACAATTTGAAAATGTCCATCACGGAACCGAATCTAGATCAATGGGATGAATCGTGATCACATGATTCTAGGCGCCTGAGAATATTGCAATTTGTATAAAAGCAATAAGCGGTATATATATATAAAAGGCTGTAAATATATATATACGATTGACGGGATCACCAACCACGAAGCACCTCCATGGGGGATCAGAAATGTAAATAAAGCTGTTAAAAGCTATCAACTACCACGGAGGAAACTCCAGGAAGGACGAAATGTAAATAAAGCTGTAAATACGGTCAACTACCAGGAAGTAAACTCCAGGTAGGACGAAATGTAAAGAAAGCTGTAAAAGCGATCAACCACCACGAAGTAAACTCCAGGTGGGACAAAATATGTATATATACATATATATATATATATAAAAGCAATAAACGCACCGGATATAAAATCCAGGCTCATCGAACAGAGTTCGACCACAGTTCATATATATAAGTATATATATATATATATATATAAGCGAATAAACGCACCGGATATAAAATCCAGGCTCATCGAACAGAGTCCAACCACAATTCATATATATATATATATATATATATATATATATATAATCGAGTAAACGCACTATCAAGTTCAGGCTCATCGAACAAAGTTCTATACGCATGATTGATATATATAAGTATATATATTTATATATATATATATATATATATATTAAAGCAAAGAAACGCGCTCGCATCAAAGTCAGGCTCAATCGAGGCATAACTCGATAATGTTAGTCAATATATATATATAAATATATATATATATATATATATATATATATATATATCTGATCGGAATGAAACCACAGAATAGAAGTTCAGGCAAAAGCAAGCAACACGACTCTCAACGCGTAGAAGGGTGTGTGCAAAGATGAAGAGAGAGACTCTAAAGTGTGTGAGAAGGCTTACAGCTGACCGCTAAAAAAGGCTTCTATATCTTTAGAGTGGGTAAACACTGGCTTTTGTGGGTACAAAAGAGGCTATATATAAGCTCACTGGTGTGTTTAAAAGTGGGAAAATACCTTTAGGGGTGAGTGCAGAGCGGGTGTGTGAGGTTTCCGTCATTTTTTCTTAGAAAATCAGCACCCCAAGCCCCATATTTATAGAGGTGGGAGCTGCAGTCACTGCGGCACCTAGTAGCAGTGTGTACTGCATGGCCCCGGTGCATCAGCAAGTGTGGGTCTCGTCGTGTCGAAGTACGTACGCACTGTTCGCTCGGTCGCTTATAACTTTCAATCCGGGAGTCCGATGGAAGCGTGCATGTTGGGTAAAATCTAACTATGCACAACACGCAAGTATACGTGGTTAACAAGTAATAAAGTGAAAGTAGAGTATCGTTCCCACGAGGAATTGTTTAATAAAAATCACCAAGTACTAACCCGTAACCAACTCAATCTTATTTAAACGAATGAATTTCAAATTATATAAATTAAACTAATTCTAATTACCACTAGTTAAATTAAGATTACGAAGATTTATGACCACAACTTATCTTATTGCTTCATTTAAGTTAACACACTTCTTATCAATTATTTTCTATCTTAAATTGTTAATCAAAAACACTAAAGCAGATAAAACCACCTCTCGATGCATAATACCCATACTCACTTAAATCCACAGTTGATAGAATTAAGCAAGACACCCTAATTAACTAATCCACTATATCTCTATGTGAATTACAATTAAAAAGGATTTAAAGCACAAGTTCTCTATAAGATTACATATGGCGTAAAGGTATATCTCTATCCTAAACACGAATCATAAATTACATCTATGCAGAAATCACAAACACATGCTATCATGATAAGATCTAAATCAATACTCCATCTCTCGAGTTCATATAGATTATCACGGTAATTATTAGCTAGGAAATTAAGAAATTAAGTCCAAATCACAATAGACAATCCTCACAATAGAACATAATAATTGATAATGAAGCATATTAAAATAAACTAAACAATAAGATTCATTGTAATCTCAAATAAGAATTAGTTCATTATTATTGAATTAAAACTAAGAATCCACAATTGAATAATCATTAAAAGATAAAGATATAAGTAGAGTAAAGAATAAATATGTTGTCAGCAAATCATCATCTTCCTCAAGCTCCTACTCTTGATCTTCAATGGTCTCCAAGTTGCTTCAATCTCCCAATCCCATAAGAACTAGGGTTTTGATCTAATTTACTCTAATCTAATCTACTACAAATCCTCTAAAACTAATCTAGATCTTTTCTCTTTTATGCCTCTCCTCATGTATTTATAGTTCTAATGGATATCCTAGCATGTTAGGCAACTAAGAATCCTATTCTAGCTCAAATTGGACATCAAATAACCCAATTTCACTCTCTCCGCCGCCATTTAGCGCACTTTCAGTACTGCTGCTAAGTTTTTCTACGGGCGCGCTCAGGCTCTGAGTTCAAAAAATCTGGTGGCCTAGCACGCCTCTAGCGCGGTCCGCGCTATTCTGTTTTCTGCTGCGACGTCCTTTGGTAAAACAGGTATAACCTTTAATCCGCTTGGAGTTACGGGGCTTGCCACCTATAAAATCGAAGATTACGACAAGATCTACAACTTTCATTCTTTGAGGATTGACAGATTCGGATTGGATCAAGGCGAAAACTGGGTTTGAAGTAGATGCTATGTAAATGGAAAACATGACAACTCTTAGCTTTGATCTTCGTTGATAAAAAGGCCATAACTCTCACATCCGAACTCCGATTGGGATGATTCAAGATGTTCTGGAAAGCTAAGAACTAGAGCTACCATGAAATCCAAGTTCCAAGCTAAGAACATGCATCTAACTTGGTGTTAAAAGTCCTTCAATATTCCCTTCTTGCATTTGCTTGCGTATTTTATTCCAAAAGATGTCCGAATTGCTTATCCTTGCTTCTTCATGCCAATGTCATGTCATAGCCTACAAAATAACATAGAATGTATGAAAAGTAACTAAGAAGCATGAATATAAGCAACTAATTCAAGGAACAGATACCGGATAAGTAGGTATAAAACTTACTTATCAAATACCCCCAAACTTAAACCTTTGCTTGTCCTCAAGCAAAAACACAAAACAACAATGCTATGCAATGCAACTAATCTATATGCCTACAAATCTGGCAGTAATGACAGAAACAAGTCTATTCAACCGGCCTTAGAGAAATCAAGCAAACAGGATAATACATCATAACAAAACAAATCATTAACTTCTCAATCAATCATAAAATCTTAGACTGTTATCACTGATATAGTGCGTGTGTGCTCAACAAAAATGCTAACTAATATAAAATCAAATTTAACACATAATAAGTCTCTTTGAAGGCATCATATAGTGTAAACTCAAGAAATCCAAAAATAAGCTAGATCTAACTAAAATTAAACATCCACCAAGTTCAAGAGTCCAATCCGGGATACTTATACTTTACTTTGCTTTACGGGGGCATTTTGCTCTTTTCCCATTTTATTATTTTTTTTTATCCATGACTGTGCAATGTCTCATTCCATTAAGCTAACAGTGCTACCCCTTAGCGAGCTTTCGACCAACGACTCCTAAACCATATAAGACCTTAGGGCGCTAGGTGTAAAGACAATCCCCTCGGGCTTACTTACTCAAGTAACAAAGGCCCCGAAACAAGACTAGCCACGATATTTTTTTCATCATTTTTTTCTTTTTTCTTTTTTTTAAAAGCTTATATATCCCAAATTTTTCCCCCAAACTTAAGTTTTTATCTAACTTTAGCCATCACTACTTGTTCTTGACATTCTTTCATTCAAACTAGCATTATCCTTTAGAGTCCCATTATGTATCAATTTAAACTCAATCAATCAACAAGTTATTTTTGCTGTGCTATCCTTATGATACCAGTTTCCAACAGAAAAAAAACTCAATTCATAACAAGAAATCACATCAACGCTCTAATAATCAGTATTATACTTGTCTACCCAATCCCATTCTCATCATTGGCCAAAGTAGACTGTAACTATCAAATAGCTGGACTCGTGCAAGATGAACATAGTAACTAACTATTATTTTTGATTTATGATTTTTTTTTTCAAGAAATTGAATGCAAAAACTAAATGTAACTATATGACCTACAATGTAAAAAACTAATTATATGTAATATGACACTAAAATGCCCCCAAACTTAAAACAAACATTGTCCTCAATGGCTAAGGTAGGAAAAATTAAAAGAGAAGACTTCCCTGAAAATAAAGCATTTTTCTCCTTGTCTGCTAAGTCTGAAGAATAGACCAGACACATTGGAATAAATTGGGAACCACCCTTGAGTTGGACTTGACTAACCTGTGAATATGATAGGAGCAAGCTTGTTAGATCCTAAGACATGCAAATTTATTAACTAATAATATAAAACTTAATAAAAACTATAAATAAAAATTAAACTTGGGTTGCCTCCCAATAAGCGCTTGATTTATAGTCCTTCAGCCAAACTTTGTCTGGTCAACGCTATCCAATTCCTCTTCGGTAATTGAGGAACCCTCCATCCATCGGAAACAATGTAGCTTTTGGTAGGTTCCCAATTGTGATAGCCATTGCATTAAAGTCACCTAGTATGCTTTCTTTAGATAAGATCACATTCAAGTACTTCCAACATCTAGGTGTTTTCTCCATTGTGTCTGTGATCACATTGGGGCATTGAAGCTTGTCAGACACAATAGTCTCTTCTTCTATCTTCTCTAACTCATTGCACCATGGCTTTGAAGTCGTACTCACTTTTACGTCACACGGAGCATTGCCGACGACATGACTACCTAGCGGGCATGGTTTTGCAAATCTAACCGGATCCTTGAACTTTGGTGGAGAAGGAACTTGGGGCACTAATAACATCGACTCATTTTCGTTGGTGCTCACAGTTAGTTTTTCACCGACCTTGCTTTTATTATCCCCACTTATCTCCTCTTTTTCAACAACTCGTGGCTCATCCAGTTGTAGATTTGGCTCGGGCACTTCATTAATCTTAGAATCCTCATCATAACACCAATTGTTTTGAGGACAGTTGTTCAAGGCTTTGAGCATTTGATCCGTCTGGTTCTGTAGATTTTGAATTGCTATCTCTTGATTCTGAATTGACTTCTCTTGATTAATCCATCTCTCCTCATTTGATGCTATGAACTTGGACAACAATTCCTCTAATCTCGAATTATCTGTCTCAGTTTTTGAATCCATGTATTGAGGACCATGAGTTGAAGTGGTGATGAGTTGTTCCATCTGGTGCTGAAAATTGAAGCTCGATATTTCTTGACTCATCATCCTCTCCTCTTGGTCTGCTATGCCCTTCAATATTAAATCCATCGGATTAGGCTTTTCTTCTTCTAGCAATGGAGGTGGACATGAAAATTCCGGTGTGTATGATTGATTTGGAGCGTAGTATTGGTCTTCATAATTTTAGCACCAAGACGAATCCGGGTGATACCCCCAAACTTGGTGATAGTTAGGATCAACATAGTTATTGACGTAATCACCACTATATTGTACCAGTTCAAAATTGACGGTGCGTTGATGACTTTGATGGATGCCAGCACAATAGTCACCCATAACTGCCATCCTTTGCCTCCGTTGGGCTGTGATAACCTCCAAGGTCTTCGAATTTGCCTCAATTTGTACTAACTCTATGAAAAATGCATTAAGTCCATCAATCCATGTTTCCCTTGGTTGAGTCATGTTCGTGTATGGCCATTGATACGAAAAGTCATCCATGGTACTTGACAAGAGAGAAATATAGGAAGAGAATTAAAAATAAAAATAAAAATATTTAAATTAAGACTAATTTGATTGAAATTAATATTGGTAAAAAATATTAAACAAATTCCCTGGCAACGGCGCCAAAAACTTGTTGGGTAAAATCTAATTACGCACAACACGCAAGTATACCTGGTCAATAATTAATAAAGTGAACGTAGAGTATCGTTCCCACGAGGAATTGTTTAATAAAAATCACCAAGTACTAACCCGTAACCAACTCAATCTTATTTAAACGAATGAATTTCAAATTATAAAAATTAAAACTAATTCTAATTACCACTAGTTAAATTAAGATTATGAAGATTTAAGATCACAACTTAACTTATTGCTTCATTTAAGTTAACACACTTCTTATCAATTATTTTCTATCTTGAATTGTTAATCAAAAACACTAAAGCAGATAAAACCACCTCTCGATGCATAATACCCATACTCACTTAAATCCACAGATGATAGAATTAAGCAAGACACCCTAATTAACTAATTCATTATATCTCTATGTGAATTATAATTAAAAAGGATTTAAAGCACAAGTTCTCTATAAGATTACATATGGCGTAAAGGTATATCTCTATCCTAAACACGAATCATAAATTACATCTATGCAGAAATCACAAACACATGCTATCATGATAAGATCTAAATCAATACTCCATCTCTCGAGTTCATATAGATTATCACGGTAATTATTAGCTAGGCAATTAAGCAATTAAGTCCAAATCACAATAGACAATCCTCACAATAGAACATAATAATTGATAACGAAGCATATTAAAATAAACTACACAATAAGATCCATTGTAATCTCAAATAAGGAATTAGTTCATTATTATTGAATTAAAACTAAGAATCCGCAATTGAATAATCATTAAAAGATAAAGATAGAAGTAGAGTAAAGAATAAATCTGTTGTCAGCAAATCATCATCTTCCTCAAGCTCCTACTCTTGATCTTCAATGGTCTCCAAGTTGCTTCAATCTCCCAATCCCATAAGAACTAGGGTTTTGATCTAATTTACTCTAATCTAATCTACTAGAAATCCTCTAAAACTAATCTAGATCTTTTCTCTTTTATGTCTCTCTTCATGTATTTATAGTTCTAATGGATATCCTAGCAAGTTAGGCAACTAAGAATCCTATTCTAGCTCAAATTGGACATCAAATAACCCAATTTCACTCTCCTCCCCCCATTTAGCGCTGGCCAAAGACCTTCTTCTTAAGTTTTTAAAGGTGGCGCTCATGACTCTGAGTTCAAAAAAATCTGGTGGCCTAGCGCGCCTCTAGCGCGGTCTGCGCTACTCTATTTTCTACTGCGACATCCTTTGGTAAAATAGGTATAACTTTTAATACGCTTGGAGTTACGGGGCTTGCCACCTATAAAATCGAAGATTACGACAAGATCTACAACTTTCATTCTTTGAGGATTGACAGATTCGGATTGGATCAAGGTGGAAATCGGGCTTGAAGTAGATGCTATGTAAATGGCAAACATGACAACTCTTAGCTTTGATCTTCATTGATAAAAAGGCCATAACTCTCACATCCAAACTCCGATTGGGATGATTAAAGATGTTCTGAAAAGCTAAGAAGTAGAGCTACCATAAAATCCAAGTTCCAAGCCAAGAACATGCATCTAACTTGGTCTTAAAAGTCCTTCAATATTCCCTTCTTGCATTTACTTGCGTATTTTAGTCCAAAAGATGTCTGAATTGCTTATCCTTGCTTCTTCATGCCAATGTCATGTCATAGCCTACAAAATAACATAGAATGTATGAAAAGTAACTAAGAAGCAAGAATATAAGCAACTAATTCAAGTAACAGATACCGGATAAGTAGGTATAAAACTTACTTATCAGTGCCATACCATTCCGGAAAGCTCTTTTTGAGAGCTACACAATGATATATGATTTGACCTTTTTTGATTTCAGGAAGATGGGTCCATGACCGAAATGGCATTCCCAGGTTTCTGTCAGGCAATCCGGTGAGCCATTTTGTGTAGTTTGCGCTCCGGAGTTAAGATATGGTTCTTGTGGGACTTCCTTTGAAGCATTTTGAGTTGACATGAGTGTATTTGATTTGAAGTGAAGTTGAGTTGGCAAAATGACCATTTTGCCCCTCCCACGGTTATCTCCAGTTTTCGCATAGTTGTAGAAGTCTTTTCTTAGGGTTATATCTGAGGTTGGCTTGCTGTTGACTTTGACTATCCTCAGGGTCATCTCTGAGGTTGGCTTGACATATTCCCATGGTTGGGACTGAGACTGGATACCTCGGGGTCATCTCCGAGATTAATCGGTCTTCTCCGGTGTGTGGTCTGGTATTATATCTGCAGGCCTCGGGTTTATCTCCGAGGTTGGATTTGGTTACTCCCAGATTGCGATCCAAGGTTTGATGATGAACTTTCGGTAGTATCTGGTATGGATTTGGATTGTCTTTCAGGGTTCCTTCTTAAAAGACGAATCTGTCCTCCTGCAATGTTAGTAACAGTAAAAGAAAATTTCAAGTGTCTACAATGTACTTGGCTTGGTTTATGAAAATTCCTTCATCAGTCTGCTTTACTTGCAGTCCAAGGAAGAAATTTAGCTCACCCATCATGCTCATTTCAAACTTCCTCTGCATTAGCTTAGAGAATCTCTTGCATAGCTTTTCGTCAGTGGAACCAAAAATAATATCATCAACATATATTTGAACTAATAAGACTTTGTCTTTATGCTTCCTAAGAAACAGTGTGGTATCTACTATACCTCAAGTGAACCCATTTTCAATTAAGAAGTTAGTCAGCGTTTCATACCATGCTCTAGGTGCTTGTTTAAGACCATATAAAGCTTTATCTAATCTATAGACATAATTGGAAAGAGATGGATTGATGAAACTTGGAGGTTGCTCTACATAGACTTCTTCTTGGAGTTCTCTATTTAGAAATGCACTCTTGACATCCATCTGAAAGACTTTGAACTTCATGTGGGTAGCAAAGGCAAGAAAGATTCTGATGGCTTCTAGTCTGGCAACAGGTACAAATGTCTCATCGTAGTCAATACCTTCTTTTTGAGAATAGCCCTTTGCCATTAATCTTGCCTTGTTTCTGGTTATGACCCCATCTTCATCCATTTTGTTTCTGAAGACCCACTTAGTTCCTATCACAGGATGACTCTTTGGTCTTAGTACCAATCTCCATACCTTTCTTCGTTCAATTTGGTTGAGTTCTTCCTGCATGGCTTCTATCCAACTGGAGTCTTCCATAGCATCCTTTATCTTCTTTGGTTCTATTTATGAAAGGAAGCTTAGATAAAAGCATTCATTCTGAGTAGCAGCTCTTATTTTGACTCTAGCACTTGGATCTCCAATGATTAGATCCTGAGTGTGATCTCTTGCCCATCTGTTATCGGTTGGGACATCTGTCCTGATGCCTTCCTGGCTTAAGTCTTCAAGGTCTATCTCTTCTTCTTGGAGTGGAGGCTCGCTGTCTGGTATTGACCTCTCTACGATCATATTCTCATGCTCTACGATTTCACTATTTGGCACTACGATCGTAGTGTTGAGCTCGACGACTTCATTCATAGTGTCTGCACTATAGGTCATAGTGTCTTGAAGCACTGTTTTGTCTAAGTCAGTTTCATCAAAGATGATGTGTATTGAGACTTAAAAATTCAGTGTCTTCTTGTTGAACACTCTGTAAGCCTTGTTGTCTGTGGCATATCCAAGAAAGATCCCTTCATCTGACTTAGGCTGGAATTTTGTCAGATACTACTTTCCATTGTTGAGAATGTAGCATGCACAACCGAAAACATGAAAGTAGCTGACACTTGGCTTTCTTCCTTTCCACAGTTCGTAGGGCGTCTTCTTGATCGTAGAGTGTATCAGTGACCTGTTCTGAGTGTAGCATGCAATGTTGATGACTTTACGCCCGAAGTATTGAAGCGGATGTCTTTTCTAAGTAGAGTTCTTCCAGCCTCTATCAAAGTCTGTTCTTTCTTTCAGCTACTCCATTTTGTTGAGGAGTTCGTGGAGCTGAGAAGTTATGACTGATCCCATTGTCTGTACAGAACTGGTCCATTTTTGAGAAGTCGAATTCTCTTCCATGATCACTCCTTATGGCCTTGATTTTCTCTCCTTTTTCGTTCATCACCAGTCTGAACATCTTGATTAATTTAGAGCTCGTTTCATCCTTTGAAGTTAGGAAGAATACCCATGTGAATCTGGTGTAGTCGTCGACTATAACTAGAGAGTATCTTTTTCCTCCAAGACTAGTTATTGGAATTGGCCCAAATAGATCCATGTGAAGCAACTGCAGGGGCTTGTCGATAGAGTTGGCAGTTTTGCTTTTGAATGAGTTTCTGGTTTGCTTTCCAAGTTGACAAGCATTGAATGGCCTTTCTTTTACGAAGTTAAACTTTGGTAGGCCAGCTACGAGATCTTTTGATGCCAGTTTGGACATGCTCTTGAAGTTTAAGTGAGACAACCGTCTATGCCATAGCCAGCTCATTTCTTCAGATGCTTTTACCAGAAAACATATTGTCTCATCTGAGCTTAGTTGACCAAGATCCACTGTGTAGACATTTACTTCTCTTGTCCCGGTTAGCTTTACAGCAGATGTCTTCAAATCTTTGACTTGACATTGGTTATTGAGAATGTCACTTGATGACCCTTGTCGCAGAGTTGACTGATGCTTAGAAGGTTGTGTTGCAGACCTTCTACATATGCTACTATGCGTAGAAGATCTCGCACCATTGCCAGCAGAGCCATATCCTCTTATCTTGCCCGAGCCGTTGTCTCCAAAGATGACTGAGGGACCCTCCTTTTCTATGTAGTTAGATAAGAGGGCTTTGTTCCCGGTCATGTGCCTTGAGCATCCATTGTCTAGATACCATGTAGTGATCATGGAGCTCTTTTCCTGTTAAAACATTTGAACCTTCATTTTGGTACCCATATTAGCATGGGTCCTTCTTTGTTAGTGCCTTTGAGGACCCAAATTTGTCTAATCTTGGGTCTCACATGCATGGAATTATAATAACACTTGGCAGCCCTATGACCATATTTATTGCATATAAAACATCTAGTATGATGCATGCCTGTGTGTGTCTGATGATTCATCCTCTATTTGGACTTGTGTGGTTCCTTAGTTAACCTTCTGTTAAAGTGATTCTCTTTCTTCCACGTGTCCTTAGGTTTCATAAGTAGTGATGAGTGTGCCTTACCTCTATTGTTCCTTCCCAGTTGATTCATAGAGTTGGTCTTGCTTGACTCTACGATTCTTCGAGGTTGGTGAGTAGAGGTTAAGTTGCTCTTCTCTTTTATGAACCCCAGACCAGCATGAGATCCTTACTCCTATGAGTATGAATGGATACAGTAGGACAAGGTTGAACTTGTTCTTCCTTCTATGAGGATTTCACAAAGATAATACTTCTACTGAAACTTGAGGCATTACTAATGCTAGTTTCCTTTATCTTTTCCACACAAGGCTCTGAGATGGATTCCCCAAAGCCTAAGCATGTTCTGTCGAATGTGCTTCTCTGACTAGAGAGTAGGCAGTCCATGGATGATGAGGATTTGTTCCATGTAGAGATAGTCTTTTCTAGATCCTCAATTTTAGAGGTTAGATTAGACTTTCTTTGTGCATTGAGTGTGTTTATCTGTTTTAAGGTCTCATTCTCAGCCTCAAGCTTGGAAAGAAGATTAGTTCTTAGAAAAGCTATTTCAAGCTCTCCTTGTACTTTCTTCTTCTCCTCTTGAAGAAGTGAATGATCTTTAGACAAAACTCTGAACCACTTCATATATTAATGTAGATCAGTGGTTATGCCATGCAGTGCAGTTCTTATGTTATTTATATATACATCAGGTGAGTTGAAGTCAAATACCTCATCGAGACTTACATCATGTATATTGAGGTTTTGTTTGGCCATTGAGCATAGGTTGGCCATTTGTGGTTCTTCTTCATCTCTGGATTCAGCATTTGAGTCATTATCTGAATCACTCCATGATCCTCCAGCTACCAGGCCTTTGTCTCTCTTCTGAGGCCTTTTGTTTCCTTTGAATTCCTTCTTTGCATGTTGTTTCTTCTTTAGTTCTTCTCTTAGAGGTTTGTTGTAGTTGGCAATGAAGTGGTCAGGCTTCTTGCAGTTGTAGCATAGATCATTTATTTACTCCTGGCTGATATAGTTGCTGACCTTCTTTGGCTTGCTGGTTTTGCCTTGACGCGTGAATCTTCTCAGTCTTTTTACCAACATAGCAAGGTCTTCATCATCGTCTTCATCATAATCAGAGTCAATCTCAGTGTTAACCTTTGATGCACCTTCATTTTCCTTGAGAGCAACACCCTTATCCTTCCTTCTTCCTTCTAATAAGGTTTCAGCACGTTGGGTCAGCTCTAGTTCGTATGTCAGGAGATTGCCATATAGCTATTGAACTGTCATCTCATTAAGATTCTTTGACTCTCTTATTGTAGTGGTCTTGACATCCCACCTGCTTGGTAGCGCTCTCATGAACTTTATGGTCAGATCTTTGTTAGGATAGACCTTTCCATATGCTCGTAGAGAGTTGAGCAAAACGTTGAATCTTTCATAGGTGGCAGTTATGTTTTCATGTGCGCAATCAAATTACATAAATTAGCGGAAGCGAGTAAAAATCAGAGTTTAAAAAAAATTTACAAACCATATACCCGGATCACCCTTTATGCACAATTATTAATTAAACGAAAAGATAAAGAATAAATCATACCCTTGAAGATCGAGCTTCCTCAGGTACAAGTTCACCTCCAAATCCTTTCGCGTTCAATCTTGAATCCACCGGGTTTGGTTCCTTCCTTTGACCAACGTTAGCCACCCAAATGTTTGGCCTCTAGAGGTGATCCACCAAGGAAGAAGAAAATTCAAGAAAAGGGTATTAGCTCAAACCCTAGTTTTTCTATCTCTATAGAAAGGATGTACTCTCCAACAATTGAAATTATGCCGTATGTTGAAAAATCAACAACTCTATAACCCATAATAAGACTCCTCTTATTAATAGATGTGGGCAACCCACCTTAACAATTAAGGAATTGGGTTTTATTTAATTAATTAAATTCTTTTAATTAATTAAGCTCCCTAATCTTATTAGGGATAATTAATTAAACTCTTTTAATTAATTTAACCTCCTAAACTTATTAGGAATAAATGAGAGTACTTATATTAAATTAATTCCTAAACTCTTTTAGAAATTAAAATAATAATAATTGTAATAATATTAATAAGACTCCTCTTATTAATTTATATTTAATATTTTAAAATATTAAATAATAAATATTAAGCTATTTAATTTATTCTATCACCATAGATTAAATTAAATATACTTTTAACATATTATTATGATTATGCCATTAACTTCTTAAATAATTATTCTTTCTTTTATGGTGTGACCCTTTAGGTTCTCCATATTAAACCTAGGTTGTGAATAAATCAATTAGAACAATTCTAATCTTATTTAAATAAATAAATTAAACAATTAATTTATTTAAATAAATATTATTTATTCTACAATAGGATAAGCCTCCTAGCGATCAGCGACTTTCCGGATAATATAGATTTCAACATTAATCATAAAAGAACATTTGAGTAAATAGTTACTGTGACAATTCAATCCTTCCACCATACAATGTCCCAATTAAATATAAGACATGGAATTCTTCGTCAAGTCTTATTTTATTTAATTATATGTATTTCGATCCTTAAATGCACAACTCAAATAATGCAAATTAGAAATTCCTTTCTAATTTCATTCGCCTTCGCCAAGGACTCTTGGGTTGTCATTTATCGAATCACATAGGATATTTCTCTTCTTTTATTAGAAGTGGTAGATTCTTTATTGAACATACATTATCTCCATGTATAACTTATTATACCCAAGCATACCCTTTGATATACCCTAAGGGTCTTAAGGAATAAGTCAAAGTATAACTCATCATACACAAGATACTATGATGATCTCAAGTCCAAGGATTACTTGTCTTACTATCACTACAGAAATTCTATTGACAGCAAATAAAACTCCATTAGGTATTCCTTAGCGAGCCACGTTCAATTGAACTTATTCTCTAATAAGCACCTACATACTTGCTTTAGTGTCTCCACACAAATGATCATGAGATCAATCATCCTCATCCAATGAGCTGACAACGTATGTACCCAATCTATCCAGGATTCACTAATCCCCAATTTAGTAATCCAATGATTGGAAACTATTTTAGTTTTAAGCTTTCTAAGAATTTAGATCTCATTAGAATGATCATCATCATTATTCTAAAAGCATTGCTTAAAACTATGGGTTTATCACATATTATAAAACAAACATCATGTAGATAATTAAAAGCCTTTAATAAATTAATACTTTTTATTAATAAATGAATAAGATTGTTACAAAGTATATGCTTTATCATCAAACATGATTGGCTTGTGTGCATACTACTTTCAATCTCCCACTTGCACTAAAGCCAATCGTCATGGTATCTTATACTCTTCTTCTTCTCTAAGTGGCGATTATCCTGCTTTGTTGGATAAGCTTTTAGTTAATGGATATGTAATGTTGTTCATGAGAGTCCACTATCTCTATAGTGATTTCCCATCTTTCAATGATTCTAAAATCAAATGAAAGTGCCACAACACATGTTTAGATCCAAGATGAGACTTAGGAACTATTCCTAGTTACGTAATGAACTTTTAATCCAAACAATCAACTTGCGACTTCATTTATAGCTATATACTTTGTCTTTATCACTAAACCAACAACTCTTTCTTTGTTTGGAACCTTTCCAATTCACTACACCACCATTTCAAGGTAACCCTTTACCTTAAAGTGGATTTTCTCGTCGTCTTGGTGCGTGCGAAAAACTTGAGTCGATTAAGCCCTCTAGTTTTAATTCGGACCCACCATGAATATGATCACATCCTTAGTGTCGGTTAAGCACTTTAAGATGTTTTCAGCGACTCATAGTGAACTTCTCCATAATATGGTGATCAACATCGGGTCTCAGTATATTTCATTGCATGCATGATTATCACTCATGCGACCTCTCTTTCGTGAGTGCGTGGGGACTATTAAGAGATACACTCCATAGCTCATCGACATGAGACATCTCTTGGAGTTTTCCATGCTAAGCGACTTTAGCATCAAATAAATATACATTCCTTGGGTTAAGTTGAGCATCCTTTTAAATCTATCTATATAGATTTGCATCCCCAATTAAGATACTCTTCCAAATCATTCGTGGAGGAATGTTTAGACAACTTTATCTTTACTGATTGTAGCATTGGTATGTAATTCCTCATCCGTAGTATATCAACATATAATACTAGAAATTTCACGATGCTCCCACTGACCCTTTTGTACACACTAGAAGTCCTACATCATCGTATGTAACTCTGGATCATCATCTTCTATGATGCGTACCTCATCATCATCATCCATGATGAATCCATACCTCCTAGGTATCTTCGGTACTATTCGGTTATGATTGGTTGTGGTACAATAGGTCTATCTCTGAGTTCCTCTTATTTGACTTATAGTGTTTTGTGGTTCTTGAACTTTTCAAGATCTATTATCCTCCCACTAGCCCCTTTTAATGATAAACACCTTTATCTTAGAAGGAAGCGTGTTTCGTAACAATCACCTTTTGCTAAGTAGGATTATAGAACATTTACCCTAAACATACTTTAGAATGTCCCACAAATCTGTACTTGTCAAATCTTGTCCCAAGCTTATCCTTTGAAACCTTTTCACATAAGTTGGACAACCCTTTATCTTAACATACTTAAGATTAGGAATCCTCCCTGTCCATAACTTTTATGGAGTCTTGGGGCCGGATTTTGAGGTTACCTTTTCGTAGATATGCAGCCATTTCTAGGACATTATCCCAGAAGGATACTGGAATGTCGGTAAAATCATTATGGACCGCACCATGTCCAACAAGGTACGATTTTTCATTCAGATACATCAATCAATTATTGCGTATCAGGATGTGTCCATTATGAGAAAACCATTTGAGATGATCTAGAAACTTATTGCACAAGTATTTATTCCTTGATCTAATCAAAGAATCTTAATACATTGCCAATTTGTTTCACTTACGAATTCTTTGAACCTTTCAAATAATTCAAACTTGTATTTTAGCAAATAAACACATTCAACTCTTTGAATAATCATCTCCTTTTCTTATACTAATTTGTTCAATATGCAAAATTATTTTCATGTAAGTCAGTATACAAAATTTATTAAGTAATATTCCGATTCTATACAAAACATTATTATTATAAATAGAACAACAATTGTTCTTAATTATAATACCAAAGATTTCATTGTCAACAATAAAATGGAAATAATATTTTAACAAGAGCTGGAATACAATAACAACTTATTGACTTAATAGATTTGCCGTAGGCATTTCTAAACTATAAGTTTCTATAGCTAATCGTGACAACCTTTGCTTCATTTTCCACATATAGGATTACTTATATTTGTTTAGCTTTTACTACATTTGGTCCCTTCATAAATCTATATTTATGATAACCAAAGTCGGTATCCAATACCCAAGTAGAACCTTGACTTAAAGAAAATTTATTTCAATCATGAACAAAATTTGTATTATAACTTAGAAACTTCACTAAGCTTCCTTGGTTAGCCTCTGCAAGATACTTCTCATGATTTCTTTCCGATTGTCCAGGCTTATTGTAGTGGAAGCAAACTCCTTTGCTATCCGTATCAGTTTTGTTCTTATTATCCTTTATTTATGCCTTTCTATTTACCTTCTTTGAATTGTTCTTCTTTTCAGAAGATCCTTTGGCCCCTACCAGTAAGACTTGATCTTTCTTGGTTGGAAAGTGACTCTCAACATTTTTCATTATGTTAAGCAAATCAGCGAGGCTGATATCTAGCTTGTTCATATGAAAAATTCACAACAATTAATGAAAGGAGTGGGGAGTGAGTGCAAGATCAAATCTTGGCTCAACTCTCCATCCATGAAAAAACTCGTTGTCTAATTGATCAATCAAATTGATAATATTAAGGACTTTTATACATCTTTGTAGTGTCATCTGGTCATTCTAGATCGGAAGAGCTCCTTAGATATCTCGATATCTATCGGTCCTACTTTCCTCACCATCAACTACTTGTTGTGCGGGAATATAGTAGAGTGCATCCATAGGTTCATCTTGACGCCAAGCTCGTTACTCATGGATGCGAGCATGATGGATTGAGCTAATATGCATCATCTTGCCACTTTCTAAAAGTAGCAATCTCTTCCTCAAAGGCATTATGCGCAACCATTGCGAGGATAGGCGTATAAGGACATAAGATAGCTTTTGACTATGAGAACTATTCTCAAATTCCTTAACCAATCCGTTTAATTTGGTCAGTTAATTTAGCATCTAATATGCTTCGATGATAGTAATTTTAGACATTGTAAAATTACGTAAATGAATTTGTAATTAACAACATTTTAACATACATTCTTTTATTAATTACCAAAATAATTTAGGTCTTGTTTTAAATTGGTATCTCCCACTATTTTCTTCAAACTATATTACCCTCACTTATATAGTTCGGCAATATCTAATTAAAGATTTGCTAGTGAGAATAAGGATCCCATTTCAAATGTATATAGCCTTGTGGTGACACAACAAACTATATATAAATAAATAGGTAGACAACTTTTGTCAATTACATCAACTATTCAACTCCTTGTATTTTGCCTCTTAGATTATTTTGATCAAGTGGTGGCACATTCGAATCAAAATTATCCAAGTTAAGTCCGACCTAGCACTCCATATATTCAAAAAAGAAAAATATCATCCTTGTGGTGACACAACAAAACAATATTGTTCAATTTTCTTTATAAGCATCAAATGTGATATATTAACATCTTAAATACTTAATACTTGCCTTGTGGTGACACAACAAACTCATATTAAATATTTAATACTCTATTAATTTTATCATGCTAGAAGGCGACGTTCGATATTCCAAATATCTTTGAACGCTTAGGACTTAATATAAAAATTGAGGATTTGTTATTAATTTGTCTCATCTTGTTTAGCGCGCACACATATATATATAAAATACGCGTATATTAATTAACATGCGAAGCATGTTTGCATAATATATAATATATATATAGTATAAGCATGCACATATAGAATACTATATTCTACCCGGATTGATTATGGACTTTTATTCTAGTTTGGTTCACTAGAGCCACCAAGTGAACCAAAAGGTCAAACTCCCCCAGGGTGCAAGAAATAATATTTAAATATAACTATTACTTTTAAACCCAGACTCCATTACAAACGGGTCTTCACGCGCTCCTTGCTCCTTTGATCTCTAATTTTCTAAAATTAATTCTAACTATTCCTATTACACAACTATTTAAAATAAATAGAAACCTTGATCGTGATCGAGGGAAAATACATGGGAGGAGATAGAATTTACATTAAGAAAAATTAGGGAAGGCGAGGCTCTGAGACCCCATTTAATAAAACCCATACATTCATGCATCCAACTAAAATAAAATCCAATCGCATTGGTCAATAGTCCATAATCAATCCCATTTATTATCATACATCACCATATGCATCAATAAATAACATTCATCTTATGAATAATAAACATTTAATATATATATTGATATCATTTAATGGGCAAATTTAGTTAGTATAAAATCTATTTTTGAATAAAATAAACTCCTTTATTTAAATCCAAATTTAAATCAAAATAAAACTATTTTATTTTAATTTATCCAATTTTGAATAAAATAAACTATTTTATTTTAATCAAAATCTTTAATCAAAATAAACTCCTTTATTTTAATTAATTATGGAATCCAATTCCATGTAAAAAAAATCTTTTATTAAAGGAAACACGGATATTCTTTTCTTATTCACAAATAAACTCCTTTATTTTGAATAATATGAAATCTTATTCCATATTTAAATAAACTCTTTTATTTAAGGAAATTAGGATTCTCTTTCCTATTCACAAATAAACTCTTTTATTTTGAATAATATAAAATCTTATTTCATATTTAAATAAACTCCTTTATTTAAGGAAACATGGAATCCAATTTCAACTCCAATTAGTTATCATGGAATCCAATTCCAACTCTAATTAGTTAGCATGAAATTCTAATTTTAAAATTAAAATAAACTTTTTTATTTTAAGATTAAAATAAACCTTTATTTTAAAATTAAAATAAATTTTTATTTTAATTATTAAATTATTAAAAATAATATATATATAACTATTATATATATATATAATAACCGTATATATATATATATTAAATATATATATATATTACGTTAATTACATTCAATTGTTCCTTTAATTTTTTTTTTTTTTTTCAAAAAAAAAAACGTGGCAGGTTATAAAATCTGTTAACATGCCATCATTAGCAATCATTAACAATCATTAGCCAATCATCCAATCATGCCATCATTAGCTAATCTTCCCTTGATTTCCGTGCACTATGTAAAAAAAAAAAATAACTACCTCCAATTTTCTTGTTTCATTCCGTGTGGACCGGTGCGATTGGATTTGTATAATATATATATATATATATATATATATATATATATATATAGTATATATTGATATATTATATATATATATATATATTACATATGGAGACCTGTTAACCAGCTTCTCTAGAAATCAAAAATTCCTTGAATTGCGTGAACAATTTTAAGCTCCCTTGACCAGAATTCCATGCAACAAGTCCGGTTTTTTCATTAGAATGATTTGGGTTTTTTTTTTTTTTTAAATAATTTTATACAATAAAATTATGCCCAATTAAATTGTTCTAAACACATATCAATATACATATTAAATTAAAATAATTAATAATTTGTATAAAGGTTTGGCTCTGATGCCACTGTTAGGTTTGTAATATTCATGTGCGCAATCAAATTGCATAAATTAGCGGGCAGTAAAATCGAGTTTAAAAAAATTTACAAACCATATACCCGGATCACCCTTTATGCACAATTATTAATTAAACGAAAAGATAAAGAATAAATCATACCCTTGAAGATCGAGCTTCCTCAGGTACAAGTTCACCTCCAAATCCTTTCGCGTTCAATCTTGAATCCACCGGGTTTGGTTCCTTCCTTTGACCAACGTTAGCCACCCAAATGTTTGGCCTCTAGAGGTGATCCACCAAGGAAGAAGGAAATTCAAGAAAAGGGGTATTGGCTCAAACCCTAGTTTTTCTATCTCTATAGAAAGGATGTACTCTCCCAACAATTGGAATTATGTCGTATGTTGAAAAATCAACAACTCTATAACCCATAATAAGACTCCTCTTATTAATAGATGTGGGCAACCCACCTTAACAATTAAGGAATTGGGTTTTATTTAATTAATTAAATTCTTTTAATTAATTAAGCTCCCTAATCTTATTAGGGATAATTAATTAAACTCTTTTAATTAATTTAACCTCCTAAACTTATTAGGAATAAATGAGAATACTTATATTAAATTAATTCCTAAACTCTTTTAGAAATTAAAATAATAATAATTGTAATAATATTAATAAGACTCCTCTTATTAATTTATATTTAATATTTCTAAAATATTAAATAATAAATATTAAGCTATTTAATTTATTCTATCACCATAGATTAAATTAAATATACTTAACATATTATTACGATTATGCCATTAACTTCTTAAATAATTATTCTTCCTTTTATGGTGTAACCCTTTAGGTTCTCCATATTAAACCGGTTGTGAATAAATCAATTAGAACAATTCTAATCTTATTTAAATAAATAAATTAAACAATTAATTTATTTAAATAAATAATATTTATTCTACAATAGGGATAAGCCTCCTAGCGATCAACGACTTTCCGGATAATATAGATTTCAACATTAATCATAAAAGAACCTTTGAGTAAATAGTTCTGACAATTCAATCCTTCCACCATACAATGTCCCAATTAAATATAAGACATGGAATTCTTTGTCAAGTCTTATTTTATTTAATTATATGTATTTCGATCCTTAAATGCACAACTCAAATAATGCAAATTAGAAACTCCTTTCTAATTTCATTACGCTTTGCCAAGGACTCTTTGGGTTGTCATTTATCGAATCACATAGGACATTTCTCTTCTTTTATTAGAAGTGGTAGATTCTTTATTGAACATAAATTATCTCCATGTATAACTTATTATACCCAAGCATACCCTTTGATATACCCTAAGGGTCTTAAGGAATAAGTCAAAGTATAACTCATCATACACAAGATACTATGATGATCTCAAGTCCAAGGATTACTTGTACTACTATCACTACAGAATTCTATTGACAGCAAATAAAACTCCATTAGGTATTCCTTAGCGAGCCACGTTCAAATGAACTTATTCTCTAATAAGCACCTACATACTTGCTTTAGTGTCTCCACATAAATGATCATGAGATCAATCATCCTCATCCAATGAGCAAGCAACGTATGTACCAATCTATCCGAATTCACTAATCCCCAATTTAGTAATCCAATGATTGGAAACTATTTTAGTTTTAAGTTTTCTAAGAATTTAGATCTCATTAGAATGATCATCATCATTATTCTAAAAGCATTGCTTAAAACTATGGGTTTATCACATATTATAAAACAACATCATGTAGATAATTAAAAGCCTTTAATAAATTAATACTTTTTATTAATAAATGAATAAGATTGTTACAAAGTATATGCTTTATCATCAAACATGATTGGCTTGTGTGCATACTACTTTCAGATAGACCTTTCCATATGCTCGTAGAGAGTTGAGCAGAACGTTGAATCTTTCATAGGTGGCAGTTATGTTTTCTCCTTGGACATGAGCAAACATTTCATACTGTTGTGTCAGAAGAGATTTTTTATTCTCTCTAACTTCTTCAGTTCCTTCATGCATGATCAACAGTGCTTCTCAAACTTCCTTAGTTGTTTTGCTGTTGACAACGTTTTCAAACAGATCGTCTTCTAAGGATTGGAACAGGATGTTCTTGGCCTTTTTGTCAAGTTAGACAGCTCTTTTCTCGTTGTCTGTCCATTCTTCTTTAACTTTGATTTGCATTCGGTTTGGATCGTCAGTGGTTGGTGCAAGCTTTGTTGGAATATAGGGCCCATTTTGAACTGTCTCAAATAGATCATCATCTATTGAGTCCATATATGCTTGCATCCTAACTTTCCAGTTAGCAAACTTATCCTTGTTGCACATTGGTGGCTTGCTGCCTCCCCGGATCCTGGATTCACTTGGTACGAGTGCCATTGGATCTACTAAAGCTTGTAAGCTATAAAATAGAACCTGCTCTGATACCAATTATTAGTTCCTAGTTGGCACAATAGTTATCTAGAAGGGGGGTTGAATAGATATTTAAAAATCTTTTCGTTTTAAACTTGTTCTTTGATAATGATTAAAACTTAACGGAATAAATGTTTGTTTTAATCTTCTTTACCAAGCAATGGAGTTATGAGAGTGAGGCAGTTATGGCAGTTATAACAGATATAACAGTTATGGTATGAATGCAAAAGACACAGTCGTTTTAAGTGGTTCAGAGCACTTAAAGCTCCTAGTCCACTCTTCTACTTCGACAAGTAGGTAATCCACTAAGGATGTCTTTTACAACTTCTGAATCACACAGATTCCTTCTAGACCAGCAGTTTAGGAACTTCTTAGTTCACTCTTGAACTCTTCATGTCCAGCAGACTTGGCTTTCTTACAGTTCACTACGAATTCTTCAAATCCAGCAGACTTGGTGCTCTTCTTCAGTTGGTTGATAATGTTGAGTTCTTGATGGTTGCTACTCAGTTGTTGTGTAAGCACTTGTTCTAAAGAACTGAGTAGCTGAGCAAGCTTTGCAATATCTCAGATCGTAGAATTGAGCTTGAGAGAGATGTTCACGTTGTTTGTTCAATGCTTGCTTAGTTCTCTCTCATCTGTCTGATCTGCATATATGTGATCTTTAAAACTATCCGTTGGATCTATCCGTTGAGACATCAAATGCATTTGACTTTTTTGATCTTTGATGGAGAAATTTCTGCACATCTTCTGAAACTGCATTCTGGCCCACTGACACAGCAGACTGCTTTCTCACCTAACACCTGAAAAGGTGTTTTGCCCCCCTTACCTATGGTACTTTAATTACCTTCTTCAATACGCTTCTTTGTTGCATACTAAGGATATTTCATATTACTTTGGGACTGATGAGTACTACAACGTCTAGAATCCATTCCTCATATATTGGAATCTGTCTTCATACATAACATGAGGCTCGACGTTTTCTGACATAAGACAGATGCTCTACGATTCAGATCATGATACTCTACGATTCAGATCGTAGTGACTTGTCGCCTTGGTGCTTGATCAGATGCTATCAGCAGAGAGCACTATGATTCTCATAAACCTTTTCACACTACGATCTTCACTTGCTCGTGTTGTTACTCTACGTTTCCGAGAGCACACTACATATGTTGACTTGTAAACTCCACGTTTCCTTCAGCACACTGCGATCGTTGAGATGGTTCGGTAAACGTTAGGACCACTCTATGATTTTTGAAGAGTTCCTTCAAGGCAGGCACACTACGATCTTTGAAGCTCTATGTTTCTGCCTTGACTTCTGTAATGTTGATCAGATGATATACTACAATTTCTTCGAAGACTATCTATTACATCTCAAGATCAACCTAACAACTTTGATCTTTCTATCTATACATTCTATTACAGAATGATATATATTAAGATCTTAGATCAACCTAACAAATTTGGTCTATCACTAAGTCCTTGTACATATCTTACTTGGAAAGACTTTACAAATAATCATGAGCATATACATTAAAACATCAAATCATAATATGCATTCTCCCAACAACAAGTTTTCTAACTCTACACTTTCGTTGAGCTAGTTCGTTTATTACATTGTGCAAGTTCTAACTCTACACTTTCGTTGAGTTGGTTCTATTATTACATTGTGTAACTTCATTCTTTTGATTGAGAAAGCTTCTAAACCTATCTATTACATTGAGCATGTTTTAATTCTAAATTATTGGAATTCTAATCAATGTTGACTTACTCTAACTTGTTTATAGTTAAACAAGTTTCTTTAGTTTAATCTTTTACAATGAATGTTCTTGAACCATATTTCCTTGTGTTGAATGGTTCAATCACTTTGTATATTTTATTACATGTGGAGCAAGCATTGTTTCCAGCTTGCTATCAATTAATGCATGTTCGGTAACTAAAATTCTAATTTGACAAGATTATAGACCTAGCTTATTATTGTTCAAGTCAAGGTTTATAATTTCTTTATTTTGATCAATACTTATGCTCTCTAGTTATTTCAAGCATGAGTCTAGAATATAGTCAGTTCACCTATGATTCTCAAATGTTCTAAGTTATGTTGTTATTAAACAACTGTTGTATTATTCAAGCATTGTTGATTCAACTAGTTCCCTAGTTGATGATCATTAAACTTCAATTACCCTTGAAAGCTTATTCAAACCAAACTTTCTTTGGTGCGGACTTGTACTCTAAATACTGAGATGAACAACCCTATGTTTAGGGGTTTACGCTTAGCGTTGAAATGGTTGTGAACAATACATTGTACGAAGGATTGATCCCCCTAAGTACATGGAGTCCTTATAGTCATATGACTGTTAAAGTTAAAGTTGAAAGATTACTTATAACTGTGGACATGGTTCATGGTCATTTGACCCTCAATAGTTTATTTAAGAATGTTAATAGAACAAATTATTCAGTTCTATTGAGCCTATGAGTTGGCAAATGTTGAAATGTTAATAGAACATATCATTCAGTTCTATTGAGCCTATTATTTGGCAAATGTTGTAATGTTAATAGAACATATTATTCAGTTCTATTGAGCCTATTATTTGGCAAATGTTGTAAAGATATTTATTCTTATCTCAAGTGAGCTTTGTTTGCTCACTCTTGCATATTTATACACTTATTGCAGCTATGGTTGAGAAGGTAGATAAACCTACAACTAGCAAAGGAAAGGGAAGAAATGTACAAGTGATGAAGACTTGTAATTTTTCTTTATAGTTATGATGATAGACTTTTAATAACGATGTGATGTAATAATTTTATTTCCGCACTTGAATGATTGTATTAAAGGTTAGAGAACCTGGGAGATAATATTTTTATTAAAGTAATCCTCTATGGGCAGGTTTTTATTATTCAATTTATTATGATTGGCTAGTTAGATATGAATGTTTTGATTACGTGAACACCAAATCTTGAGGTAATGAAGTACCGGGATTTGGGGGTGTCACACATTCGGCAATACCTTACGCAGGTCCAATGCCGCCATTTCAGGGTCGTCACCCTAATCCTCTCAAGAATCCCCGGTAGGGGCATCACGCGTCTTCATCTGTCCAAAATACAGAATCCCTGGCAGGGGCATCACGCATCTTCATCTACCCAAATATAGAATCCCCGGCGGGGGCATCACGCATCTTCATCTGTTCAAATACAGAATCCCCAGCGGGGGTATCACGCGTTTTTATATGTCGAAGTACATATCCCCGGCGGGGGCATCATGCATTCTTAAGTAAATCCTCGGCGGGGATTACAATGCGTGTTCATCCGTTAATTCGCGTCGCTGAAGGTCGAGAAGCCTTGACGATCACGCTTCAACAGGGTTTTATCCAGATGACGTATTTGTCGTGAAGGTCGTGCAACCCCGGCAAAGACTTACCGGCGGTGAACTCGGATGTAACACTGGTATATCTTTATGGTACAAACTAGGGAAGACCATCCTCATCGGAGAGGACCGATGATGGAATATGTTATACACATCCTCAAACAGACAAAGCTTTATCCCCCACAGAGTCTCTCGTACGTGAGAGATCCATCTTCAGTGTAAAGTCTGTATCAAGGATTCACGACTTTGGTGATAACCCCAATGTCAACAAATCCCAAAGATTCCTGGTAGCTATGGATCGCACGTCCATGACAGTTCATCAGGCTGCTTATCTATTGCTGGCCCCGGTCAAAGTAACAGGGAGCCGGCAATCTTCCCACCATGTTGGAGAACAATCCAACGATCCATATGCATCATACATTTTCATCATGTTGCTTCACATGGCATCATGTTTATCTTATTGCATTTTAAGTGTCTAGGATTCTTTATCCTATCCATGCCATTGCATTGCATGAATATGATAAAAAGGGGCATCTATAGACACTCAAAATTTTCTGCACACCTGTTATTGACATTGCAGGAAGGTATATTCATCTTTCAGAGATAACCTTGGAAGACAGCTCATGTACAGTCCGGATACCACCGGAAGTATAGTCTCAACCCCGGAACACACACCGGGAGTATCAGTTCCAACCTCGGAGATAACCCCGAGGCATGCATTTCATATACTGAAAATTCCACCGGAGATGGCCGATTAATCTCGGAGATAACCCCTAGATATTCAGTCTCAGTCCCAGAAATAACACTGGGAATAACAGTGCTAACCTTGGAGATAACCCCAAGGAATGTAATTACAGTTCCAGAGATAACCCCGAAAATGCTTGTTTTAATTGCATTTCAACTGTTGTTGAACTTTGTTCGATGAGCCTGGATTTTACATCCGGTGCGTTTATCGCTTATATATATATATATATACACATTTCGTCCCTCCTGGAGTTTATTTCGTGGCGGTTGATCGTTTTTATAGCTTTCTTTACATTTCGTCCCGCCTGGAGTTTTTTTCGTGGTGGCTGATTATGTCTGTATATATATATATATATATATATATATATATATATATATATATACAGCTTTTATATATATAACTACTTACTGCTTTCATATCAATTGCGGCATCATGCGAGCCTAGGAATCATGTGATCACAGATTCAGTCTACTGGATCTAGATTCAGTTTCTGTGATGGACATTTTCAGCTGTAAGAAGCTTGTAAATTTATTCACGGTGTTTAGATTTCCTCAGATGGTTTTCATGCCCACAAGGAGTTCGGCACTGCTTTGTACATTATTTTTCTCGAAGATGCATCGCATCTCGAAAAATTAAAAGCAATGAAGCCGAAACTTAATAAAAAATATGGAATTGTAAAAGGTCTAAATTACTATTGAGCACAAGGGCTTGAAAAACCTTTTTTACAAAACATCACTGCCATATCTTATTTAAAACTGAATTTTTACACACATTCAAACCCTGTGGTGCGAACGAGGCCTCGCACTACTTCCATATAACTGCACATTGACCCATACACACACACATTCATATAACAGTTTCTTGAAAAGTGGCGGTCACTGTGGTAACACGGAGTTCAGGGGGTTCCTAACACCTTCCCTCCGTATAATCAAGCCCCCGGACCCTAATGAATCTCGATTTCACAGACCCGTTTAGCAGTGTCACATCACTGGGTCAATGTGCTAAGCTTTTCTCGGTTGTGTTGGTACAACCATTTAAAAACCCAACTGGCGACTCTTACAGTCCAATCGTCGACATATACATGTCGGACCTATTCACAACTTGTTTTTTCAAACAAATCTCACCTAACATGAGAATACCAAAGAATAAAAACAGAAAATGGACAAATAAAAATCTCGACGTCTACAATAATATTGAGAAAAACTTGCACTGAATAGCAACTCTCAAAGTATCTAAATACTCGCAAAATACGCTCGATATTATAGAGAGAGAAAACTTCTAATTCTGGTGTGATTTTCAATTCTAACTAAGCACCATATTTATAGAAAAATGCCAGAACGCCAAAGCAGACTAAAATGTAATAAAATAGTATTTTAATAAAATATTTCACGCACACCACTTGACCAAACTCAGCACAACACAAGTGGGGCCCACCCAATTTATAAAATTCCATAACAACCAAAAATGGGGCCACCCATGTTTTTAATAAAAATATTTATTTCTGAAACTTCAATAATTTATAATAACTAGCCCTTTTATCAGAAAAATACGAATTTTATGTCCATTTCCTTAGAAATTTAATTCTCTACAACTTTGTAGAAGAAATGTTTTCCAAATTCCAATCAGAAAATGACCAAAATCCACATACGGATGAATTTTAATACCTCCATTCCAACAAAATACTGATAAAACTCCTCAGCATTAATTCATTCATTTATATCCACATAAAATAAATATTTCTTTATCATATAAATCAATAATTAATTATTCATAAATAATATTACATAATCACAATAATGACAACCAGGTCGTTCCAGAAAGAGGGCTTTTCGATAAGGATTTCTCTCTTCAAAAGTGCAATTAGGTGACCAAACCCCTTTCATAGACAGAACTTTCTTAGACATTGCCAATAATGTTATCTAATAATATTATTCAAATAATATGAATTATTGATCTGATAATGAGAAATATTGTGCAGTGACAATTATTGAATCAACAATAATATAAAATATCAACGTAGCAATTATTGAATCAATAAGATAAAATATTGAATAGTAATTACTATAACAATTATTGAGTAGTGCCTTCTTACGGAAGAATCAATAATCAAAAATCTTTGTGCAATACTGAGTGTGCTACTGTGCAACCACGCTTGTTACTGTATTTTAACCACCGGGTATTCCAATAGTGTTAACGTCAATAACTACACCGTTGTTTATAAAAAAAAACTCATACTTGTCGTTTTTTTCATCCGACAGTTTTCTGTCATGGGGCATGTTAGGTTTGTAATATTCAAGAACGCAATCAAATTGCACAATTAAAGCGAAAACGTGTAAAATCAGAGTTTAAAAATTTTACAAACCATATACCCGGATCATCCTTTATGCACAATTATTAATTAAACGAAAAGATATGAAGAACAAGAATCATACCCTTGAAGATTCGAGCTTCCTCAGGTACAAGTTCACCTCCAATCCTTTTCGCGTTCAACTTGAATCCACCGGGTTTGGTTCCTTCCTTTGATCAACATTAGCCACCCAAATGTTTGGCCTCTAGAGGTGATCCACCAAGGAAGAATAAAGATTCAAGAAAATGGGTGGTTGACTAAACCCTAGTTTTTCTATCTCTATAGAAAAAGAGCGTACTCTCCAACATTTCGAATTGCGTATCTTTTGATATCTGATATAAGACTCCTCTTATAAAGATATCAGGTAACCTTATTTAATAAAATAAGGTATTATTTAATTAAACTCTTTTAATTAAATGGGCTCCCTAATCTTATTAGGGATAATTAATTAAACTCCTTTAATTAATTTTCCTTCTAATCCTATTAGGAATAAATGAGAGTATTTATATTAAATTAATTTCTAAACTCTTTAGAAATTAAAATAATAATAATAATTGTAATAATATTAATAAGACTCCTCTTATTAATTTATATTTAATATTTCTAAAATATTAAATAATAAATATTAAGCTATTTAATTTATTCTATCACCATAGATTAAATAAAATATACATAACATATTATTACGATTATGCCATTAACTTCTTAAATAATTATTCTTCCTTTTATGGTGTGACCCTTTAGGTTCTCCATATTAAACCTAGGTTGTGAATAAATCAATTAGAACAATTCTAATCTTATTTAAATAAATAAATTAAACTATTAATTTATTTAAATAAATAATATTTATTCTACAATAGGATAAGCCTCCCTAGCGATCAACGATTTTCCGGATAATATAGATTTCAACATTAATCATAAAAGAACCTTTGAGTAAATAGTTCTCAGTATAATTCAATCCTTCCACTATACAATGTCCCAATTAAATATAAGACATGGAATTATTGTCAAGTCTTATTTTATTTAATTATATATATTTCGACTCTTAAATGCACAACTCCAAATAATGCAAATTACAAACTCCTTTCTAATTTCATTACGCGCTTGGCCAAGGACTATTGGGTTGTCATTTATCGAATCACATAGGACATTTCTCTTCTTTTTAATAAGTGGTAGATTCTTTATTGATCATACATTATCTACATGTACAACTTATTATACCCAAGCATACCCTTTGATATACCCTAAGGGTCTTAAGGAATAAGTCAAAGTATAACTCATCATACACAGGATACTATGATGATCTCAAGTCCAAGGATCACTTGTACTTACTATCACTACTGAGAATTCCTATTGACCGCAAGTAAAACTCCATTAGGTATTCCTTAGCGAGCCACATTCAAATTGAACTTATTCTCTAATAAGCACCTACATACTTGCTTTAGTGTCTCCACACAAATGATCATGAGATCAATCATCCTCATCCAATGAAGCAAGCAACGTATGTACCAATCTATCCGGATTCACTAATCCCCAATTTAGTAATCCAAATGATTGGGAACTATTTTAGATTTAAGCTTTCTAAGAATTTAGATCTCATTAGAATGATCATCATCATTATTCTAAAAGCATTGCTTAAAACTATGGGTTTATCACATATTATAAAACAACATCATGTAGATAATTAAAAGCCTTTAATAAATTAATACTTTTTATTAATAAATGAATAAGATTGTTACAAAGTATATGCTTTATCATCAAACATGATTGGCTTGTGTGCATACTACTTTCAATCTCCCACTTGCACTAAAGCCAATCGCCATGGTATTTCATACCCTTCTTCTCTAAGTGACGATTATCTTGCTGTTGGATAAGCTTTAGTTAATGGATATGTAATGTTGTTCATGAGAGTCCACTATCTGTATAGTGATTTCCATCTTTCAATGATTCTAATAATCAAATGAAAGTGCCACAACACATGTTTAGATCCAAGATGAGACTTAAGAACTATTCCTAGTTCTGTAATGAACTTTTAATCCAAACAATCAACTTGCAGCTTCATTTATAGCTATATACTTTGTCTTTATCACTAAACCAACAACTCTTTCTTTGTTTGGAACCTTTCCAATTCTTTCGCACCAATTGTTCAAGATAACGCTTTACCTTAAAGTGGATTTTACATCATCTTGGTCTATCCGAAAAACTTGAGTCTCATTAAGCCCTCTAGTTTTAATTTAGACCCACCATGAATATGATCACATCCTTAGTGCTTAGGTTAAGCACTTTAAGATGTTTTTCAACGACTCATAGTGAACTTCTCCATAATATGGTGATCAACATCAGGTCTCGTATATTTCATTGCATACATGATTGTCACTCATGCGACCTCTCTTTTCAGGAGTCTGTGGGGACTATTAGGAGAGATACACTCCATAACTCATCGATATGAGACATCTCTTGGAGTTTGCCATGCTAAACGACTTTAGCATCAAATGAATATACGTTCCTTGGGTTAAGTTGAGCATCCTTTTAAATCTATCTATATAGATTTTATCCCCAATTAAGATACTCTTCCCAAATCATTCGTGGAGGAATGTTTAGACAACTTTATCTTTACTGATTGTAGCATTGGTATGTTATTCCTCATCCGTAGTATATCAACATATAATACTAGAAATTTCACGACGCTCCCACTGACCCTTTTGTACACACTAGAAGTCTTACATCATCGCATGTAACTCTGGATCATCATCTTCATGATCGTGCCTCATCATCATCATCCATGATGAATCCATACCTCCTAGGTATCTTGAACTATTTTAGATTTCTGATTGATTCGGTTGTGGTACAATAGGTCTATCTACAGGTTCCTCTTATTTGACTTATAGTGTTTTGTGGTTCTTGAAATTTTCAAGATCTATTATCCTCCCACTAGCCCCTTTAATGATAAACATCTTTATCTTAGAAGGCAGCATGTTTCTCAACAAACACCTTTTGCTAAGTAGGATTATAGAACATATGCCCTAAACTTACTTTAGGATGTCCCACAAATCTGTACATGTCAAATTTTGTCCCAAGCTTATCCTTTGAAACCTTTTCACATAAGTTGGACAACCCCTTATCTTAACATACTTAAGATTAGAATCCTCCCATCCATAACTTTTATGGAGTCTTGGGGTAGGACTTTGAGGTTACCATTTTCGTGAGATATGCGTACCATTTCTAGGACATGATCCTGAAGGATCTTTGGAATGTCGGTAAAATCATTATGGATCGCACCATGTCTAACAAGATACGATTTTTCCATTCAAATACATCAATCAATTATTGCGTATCAGGAGGCGTCCATTATGAGAAAACCATTTAAGATGATCTAGAAACTTATTTCACAAGTATTTATTCCTTGATCTTATCAAAGAATCTTAATACTTTGCCAATTTGTTTCACTTCTGAATTCTTTGAACCTTTCAAATAATTCACACTTGTATTTCAACATATACATACATTCAACTTTTTGAATGATCATCTTCTTTTCTTATACTAATTTGTTCAATATGCAAAATTATTTTCATGTAAGTCAAGTATACAAAATTTATTAAGTAATATTCTAGTTCTATACAAAACATTATTATTATAAATAGAACAACAATTGTTCTTAATTATAATACCAATGATTTCATTGTCCAACAATAAAATGGAAATAATATTTTTAACAAGAGGCGGAATACAATAACAACTTATTGACTTAATAGATTTGCCTCAGTAAGCGATGCTTAAACTATAAGTTTCTATGGCTAATGTAGCAACCTTTGCTTCATTTCCCACACATAAGATTATTTATCTTTGTTTAGCTTTCTACTTCTTCTTGGTCCCTTCATAAATCTATATTTATGATAACCAAAGTTGGTATCCAATACCCAAGTAGAACCTTGACTTAAAGAAAAATTTATTTCAATCATAAACAAAAAACTGTATTGTAAGCGAAACTTCACTAAGCTTCTTTGGTTAGCCTCTGCAAAATGGTTCTCGCAGTTTCTTTCTAGTGTCCAGACTTATTGCAGTGGAAGCAAGCTCCTTTGCTATCCGTATCAGTTTTTTTCTTATTATCCTTTGTTTATGCCTTTCTATTTACCTTCTTTGAATCGTTCTTCTTTTCAGAAGATCCTTTGGCCCCTACCAGTAAGACTTGATCTTTCTTGGTTGGAAAGTGACTCTCAACATTTTTCAATATGTTAAGCAAATCAGCGAGGCTGATATCTAGCTTATTCATATGAAAAATTCACAACAATTGTGAAAGGAGTCCGGGAGTGAGTGCAAGATCAAATCTTGGCTCAACTCTCCATCCATGACAAAACTAGTTGTCCTAATTGATCAATCAAATTGATTATGTTAAGAACTTTTTGCCTGTACTATAGTGCCATTGGCCATTCTAGATAGGAAGAGCTCCTTAGATATTTGATATCTATCAGTCCTACTTTCCTCACCATCAACTACTTGATGTGCAGGAATATAGTAGGAGCATCCATAGTTTCATCTTGTGTGAAGAAGCTCGTTACTCATGGATGCAGCATGATGCATTGAGCTAATCGTGCATCATCTTGCCACTTTCTAAAAGTAGCAATCTCTTCCTCAAAGGCATTTATTCGCAACCATTGCGAGGGATAGGCGTATTAAGGACATAAGATAGCATTTCAAACTATGAGAACTATTCTCAAATTCCTTAACCAATCCATTTAATTGATTGCGGTTAATTTAGCATCTAATATGCTTCGTAATGATAGAAATTTTAGAAATTGTAAAATTTCGTAAATGAATTTGTAATTAACAACATTTTAACATACATTCTTTTATTAATTACCAAAATAATTTAGGTCTTATTTTAAATTGGTATCTCCACTATTTTCTTCAAACTATATTACCTCACTTATATAGTTTAAGCAAAATCTAATTAAAGATTTGCTAGTGAGAATAAGGATCCCATTTCAAATGTATATAGCCTTGTGGTGACACAACAAACTATATATAAATAAATAGGTAGACAACTTTTGTCAATTACATCAACTATGCAACTCCTTTTTCATTTGCCTCTTAGATTATTTTGATCAAGTGGTGGCACATCCGAATCAAAATTATCCAAGTTAAGTCCGAACCTAGCACTCCATATATTCAAAAAAGAAAATATCATCCTTGTGGTGACACAACAAAACAATATTGTTCAATTTTCTTTATAAGCATCAAATGTGATAAATTAACATCTTAAATACTTAATACTTGCCTTGTGGTGACACAACAAACTCATATTAAATATTTAATACTCTATTAATTTTATCATGCTAGAAGACTGACGTTCGATATTCCAAATATCTTTGAACGCTTAGGACTTAATATAAAAAAAATTTGAGGGGTTTGCTATTAATTTGTCTCATCTTGTTTAAGCAGCATGCATATATATATATATAAAATACGCGTCATATTAATTAACATCTGAAGCATGTTTGCATAATATATAATATATATAGTATAAGCATGCACATATAGAATACTATATTCTACCGGATTGATTATGGACTTTTATTCTAGTTGGTTCACTAGAGCCACCAAGTGAACCAAAAAAAGGTCAAACCCTAGGGGTGCAAGAAATAATATTTAAATATAACTATTACATTTAAACCCGGACTCCATTACAAACGGGTCTTCAAGCGCTCCTTGCTCCTTGATCTCCAATTTTTCAAAATTAATTCTAACTATTCCTATTACAAAACTATTTAAAATAAATAGAAACCTTGATCGTGATCGAGGGAAGTACATAGGAGGAGTTAGAATTTACATTCGAGAAAAATTAGAGAAGGCGAGGTGTGCAGACCCCATTTAATAAAACCCATACATTCATGCATCCAACTAAAATAAAATCCAATCACATTGGTCAATAGTCCATAATCAATCCCATTTATTATCATACACATCATCATATGCATCAATAAATAACATTCATCTTATGAATAATAAATATTTAATATATATATTGATATCATTTAATGGGCAAAATTAGTTAGTATAAAATCTAATTTTGAATCAAAATAAACTCCTTTATTTTAATCCAAATTTAAATCAAAATAAAACTATTTTATTTTAATTTATCCAATTTTGAATAAAATAAACTATTTTATTTTAATCAAAATCTTTAATCAAAATAAACTCCATTATTTTAATTAATTATGGAATCCAATTCCATATATAAAAAAAAATTATTAAAGGAAACACGGATTATCTTTCTTATTCACAAATAAACTCCTTTATTTTGAATAATATGAAATCTTATTTCATATCTAAATAAACTCCTTTATTTAAGAAAAGACCGATTCTTTTTCCTATTCACAAATAAACCTTTTATTTTTGAATAATATGAAATCTAATTTCATATCAAAATAAACTCCTTTATTTAAGGAAAAATAGAATCCAATTTCAACTCTAATTAGTTATCTTGAAATCCAATTCCAACTCTAATTAGTTAGCATGAAATTCTAATTTTAAAATTAAAATAAACCTTTTATTTTAATATTAAAATAAACTTTTATTTTAAAATTAAAATAAACTTTTATTTTAATTATAAAATAATTAATATATATATATATATTATATTAACCGTATAATATATATATATATATAATATCCATACCTGAAAAAAAAAAAAAAGAGGATTCACGTGGCCACGTTTTTGAAAACAAAAGGTTATCCTGCTAATCCGTGAATCAAAGAAAAAAAAAGGGCAGGAATCCTATTCACATCTCGCTGCCATGAAACTAATATATATAATATATCATATATCATATATATATAATATAATAAAATGAATTAAACCGTGAATCATTAAAAGTATAACACGTGATATACTGATTCGGATATACTGATTCAAGGTAGAATTCCATCATACTCCAAGCACGTGACTTTCATGGTACTTAGCCACGTGAATTCTGTATAAAAAAAAACAGTTTCCGAAAACAGTTTTCGGATTTATTATTATTATTATTATTATTATTATTATTATTATTATTATTATTATTATTTTTTATTTTTTTTATAAATTTTATACAACAAAATTATGCCCAATAAAATTTTTCTAAACACATATCAATATACATATCAAATTAAAACAATTAATAATTCGCATAAAGGTTTGGCTCTGATGCCACTGTTAGGTTTGTAATATTCAAGAACGCAATCAAATTGCACAATTAAAGCGGAAACGTGTAAAATCAGAGTTTAAAAATTTTACAAACCATATACTCGGATCATCCTTTATGCACAATTATTAATTAAACGAAAAGATATGAAGAACAAGAATCATACCCTTGAAGATTCGAGCTTCCTCAGGTACAAGTTCACCTCCAATCCTTTTCGCGTTCAACTTGAATCCACCGGGTTTGGTTCCTTCCTTTGATCAACGTTAGCCACCCAAATGTTTGGCCTCTAGAGGTGATCCACCAAGGAAGAATAAAGATTCAAGAAAATGGGTGGTTGGCTAAACCCTAGTTTTTCTATCTCTATAGAAAAGGAGCGTACTCTCCAACATTTTGAATTGCGTATTTTTTGATATCTGATATAAGACTCCTCTTATAAAGATATCAGGTAACCTTATTTAATAAAATAAGGTATTATTTAATTAAACTCTTTTAATTAAATGGGCTCCCTAATCTTATTAGGGATAATTAATTAAACTCCTTTAACTAATTTTCCCTCCTAATCCTATTAGGAATAAATGAGAGTACTTATATTAAATTAATTTCTAAACTCTTTTAGAAATTAAAATAATAATAATAATTGTAATAATATTAATAAGACTCCTCTTATTAATTTATATTTAATATTTCTAAAATATTAAATAATAAATATTAAGCTATTTAATTTATTCTATCACCATAGATTAAATTAAATATACATAACATATTATTACGATTATGCCATTAACTTCTTAAATAATTATTCTTCCTTTTATGGTGTGACCCTTTAGGTTCTCCATATTAAACCGGTTGTGAATAAATCAATTAGAACAATTCTAATCTTATTTAAATAAATAAATTAAACTATTAATTTATTTAAATAAATAATATTTATTCTACAATAGGATAAGCCTCCCTAGCGATCAGCGATTTTCCGAGATAATATAGATTTCAACATTAATCATAAAAGAACCTTTGAGTAAATAGTTACCAGACAATTCAATCCTTCCACCATACAATGTCCCAATTAAATATAAGACATGGAATTCTTTGTCAAGTCTTATTTTATTTAATTATATGTATTTCGACTCTTAAATGCACAACTCCAAATAATGCAAATTAGAAACTCCTTTCTAATTTAATTTCGCCGCCAAGGACTACTTGGGTTGTCATTTATCGAATCACATAGGACATTTCTTCTTTTAATAGAAGTGGTAGATTCTTTATTGATCATACATTATCTCCATGTATAACTTATTATACCCAAGCATACCCTTTGATATACCCTAAGGGTCTTAAGGAATAAGTCAAAGTATAACTCATCATACACAAGATACTATGATGATCTCAAGTCCAAGGATCACTTGTACTACTATCACTACAGAATTCCTATTGATGAGCAAGTAAAACTCCATTAGGTATTCCTTAGCGAGCCACGCTCAAATGAACTTATTCTCTAATAAGCACCTACATACTTGCTTTAGTGTCTCCATACAAATGATCATGAGATCAATCATCCTCATCCAATGAGCAAGCACTGTATGTACCAATCTATCCGGATTCACTAATCCCCAATTTAGTAATCCAATGATTGGGAACTATTTTAGTTTTAAGCTTTCTAAGAATTTAGATCTCATTAGAATGATCATCATCATTATTCTAAAAGCATTGCTTAAAACTATGGGTTTATCACATATGATAAAACAGCATCATGTAGATAATTAAAAGCATTTAATAAATTAATACTTTTTATTAATAAATGAATAAGATTGTTACAAAGTATATGCTTTATCATCAAATATGATTGGCTTGTGTGCATAGTACTTTTAGGGCCCACAAATGGCTGCACTATCGTACGAATATTCCTTGACAACAAGAATATTCCACGACCAAACAAATTTTCCCTAACAACAATGAACATTTTATAACCACTTGCTTATCAAAATTTGCACATTTCACCCATAACCAAAGCATTATATCAAATTAACACCTTATTATTTAAAATAATAATTAGAGGAAATTTAATTTTATTTATAAAAAGTTGGGGTCTTACACAAGGGTTTAGAACACTTGCCTTTATCGTCTTCTACATTTAATTCACTTCTCTTTCGAGTCTTTATTGATTCTACAATACATGATTACATAGCATACCTTATTAGGTCATAAACAATTATGAAGTATTTTCATTAACCTATATTCCCCTTCTTCTCGGTCTAATCATTCATTTGATTAACTAACATTCAATAGGTTTAGTTAACGTTCATTACGGTTTATCGTATTACTTTGTGTTTACATTCGAGTAACCTTTCGTTAACTTTTCATGGTGAAACTTAAGGTTTTAATCATTGTGACGCCCCCAAACTAGGTATACATCACCCATTCTTAGTTGCCAAATACATGGTAAAGAATTTAAATACAACTTCTTTATACAATACGACAAAAATGTAGTTGAGAGTTTTTACACGAATATTGTCTAATAGACAGTAACCAAACTCCAATGGAGTCCTCATTATAATTATTATCACACTGTTTTATAAAATAGTGAGGACTACTATAGCCACCATTCGGACCGTCACTCCATTCCCCGACTAGTTCCGACTACGTTCTCATTTCCTGAAGAGAACAATGAAAGCAAAAGGGTGAGTTCAACTAGCCCAGTAAGAAATATTATGACTAAGATAATGCAAAATAAATTATCGTTAGCCTTCAACAGTGTTAAACTGATAGAATACAATAAACATCAAGTTTAACTACAGCGGAACAAGCAATCCATTAGAAGAGTCAAGTAGAGCATGATATCTACTATCTTCTATGATTAAAAAGTTTATCATCAATTTTATCGATGAGACTTAGCTAAATAAATAATCCACATCACTGAATTATCCATGTACTACGGGCCAGAGATATTCATTAGTATCACCTCCACAAATTATCCATGCACTACGGGCCGAGAATATTCGCGTTATCACCAATGGTCATGATCATGCGAACAACTGTCCATCAATGCACTATGGTCACTTCTCTTTCGGGCTAATGAGGACTTTTATCACATCATTTGTAACATTACAGGTCATGATTATATCGAATAGTCCTTGGTCATAATCATATCAATCAACAGTCCATCTATGCACTACGGGCCAAAGATGACTTTTACCGCAATATAAGCATGAGGATGATGACAATGATATAAGAATTCAATTAAATGAAAGCAAAGGATAAATTTTAAATATTTATAATTCAATTTATTCATAATTTAATAATGTCCAAATTGTTAACATGATACTGCTTTGTGGAGTAAAATTCAAGAATAATATTATATCAAAAATAATTTGGACAAAAAAGAAATCAAATTTTGTCATGAATAGTACCCCGGGTGAATAATACCCTGTGAATAGTATTTTGGGACTAGTACCCCATGAATAGTATCCCTGCATGAAAAGATCAAGAATTATCAGGAATGCTCAAAATAATATTTCTATGAAAAGATACTAGATGAAACGCAAATTTTAAGGATATTCTACTAATTTCAAGGAGTATAGAAGTCATAATTTAACAAAATGAGTATAGAATTCGGAATCTGAAACAAAATAATATTACTTACATACTACAGAGTATGGAAGAAAATATTATTTTATACGAATATTGAACAAAAATAATATGTCTTACAACTGTTGAACCAAAATAATATTCCTTACGAATATTAAACGAAGATAATATTCCTTTCGAATATTAAACGAAGATAATATTTCTTGCGAATATTGAACGAAATAAAATTTTTTACGAATACGAAAAATAATATCGTAAGCGAATATGAAATAAATAATACCCCTTAACTTAAAAAGAGAATACTTTTGACTGGTAAGGCGAGGATATTCTTGAAGAAAACTTGAACTATTTTCTACACTCAAACCTTCCTTAAACTCTAAAGAAATATGCTAAATATTATAGAAGAAGAATTCTCTGATTTTAGTGTAATTTTCAATTCTAAACTAAGCATCTTATTTATAGGAGAATGGAAGGATACTATTTGAATTTGAAAATCATGGACTGCATAGGGAATCATTCACGGGTTTCGGCTGAATTTCTAATTTTACTATGCAGTTACTATGTAAATACAATGCAGACATTGTGCAAACACTATGCATAATAAAATTTAATATATTCTATTTTTCATAAAAAAATAAAACTTATTATAATATATATATAATAAATTTATTACTCCCTCCTGACTAAGGTAAACACCCCCCCCCCCCCAACACCAAAATAATGTCATATATATATAACAAAACTGAGATAACTTCTACCGACAGTTTTGAAAAATGGGTAAGTGGGGGTCCAAATAATACGCCAAACTTACAACAAATATTTCATAAAAATCCCCTCAATATCTTTTACAACATTTATTCATCAATAATATAACTTGCGATATTAACAACCAGATCATGCCCAGGAAAGAGGGGCATTCCGATAAGGATTTCTCCTTATTGGCGTGTAATTAGGTGGTCAAAACCCCTTTTCTCGACAGAACTTTCTAGACATTATCAATAATGCAAAAAATAGTATGAATAACTTGTCATCTCAATTATTGATTTAATTAAATAAAATATTATGCAGATGATACTGTGACAATAATAGAATCAATAATGTGAGATATTATGCAGCAATTACTGTAGCAATAATTGAATAAAACTGAGTGACTTCTAACGTAAGCATCAATAATCAATACTGTGTGCTACTATGCAACCACGCATATTACTGTACTTTTATCATCGATTATTTCAACAGTTAACGGTAAAACCTTTGTCGTTACTTTTATAAAATTTATTCTTGTCGTTTTCCAACTCCGACAATAATTTCGTTGTGGGGTCCACTAATGATTGTGCCGTCGTACGAATATTCCCTGTTAAAATGAATATTCCCCGACCAATCAAATATTTTATAACAACTTGCTTACTTTGCAAAATTTATAAATATTACCCACAACTATAACATTATATTAAATCCACACCATAATATTCAAAAATATAATTTGAGAAAAAAAGCATCTTTATTCATATAAGTTGGGGTCTTACAACCTCCCCTTTTATGAAATTTTTTCCTCGAAATTGGTGTACGTACCTGGTATGTCGAAGAGGTGAGGATACCTTGATTTCATTTCAGATTCTAACTCCCAAGTCATTTCCTCAACATCGTGGTTTCTCCATTAAACTTTGACTTGAGGTATAACCTTGGAGCGTATAATATGTTCCTTCTTATCCAAGATTTTAATAAGTACCTCTTCATACGTTAAATCTTCCGCTATTTCATCTGGTTCTAAATCAATAATGTGGTTTGGGTCTTCCACATATTTATGTAACATAGATATGTGAAAAATGTTTTGAACACAAGACATACTTAGCGGTAAAGCGAGTCTATAGGCCACAGTTCCTACTCGATCGAGGATTTCAAATGGGACAATGAATCGAGGATTGAGTTTTTCTCTCTTTCCAAATCTCGTAACTCTCTTCCATAGAGTAACACGTAACAACACATGATCTCCAATAGTGAATTCCATGTCCTTTCGATGAAGATCAGCATAACTCTTTTGTCGATCTTCTGAGGTCTTTATACATTGTCGGATCATTTGAATATTTTTCGTTGCCATGCGTACCAATTCCGGTCCTAACAACGTTGTTTCATCTACCTTATCCTAGCATACTAGAGAACGCCACTTGCATCCATACAACGCCTCGAATGGAGTCATGCCAATACTTGCTTGATAACTGTTGTTGTAGGAGAATTCCACCAATGACAAGAACTTGTCCCAACTTCCTTTGAAGTCAAGGACACAGAGTCTTAATAGATCTTCAAGAGTTTGAATAGTCCTCTCGGACTGCCCGTCCGTTTGAGGATGATATACCAAACTAAATCGTAAATTCGTACCCATAACTTTTTGCAAACTAAACCAAAATTGTGAAGTGAATCTTGGATCTTGATAGGAAACTATGGATACTGGCATACCATGCAGTCTTACAATCTCATTTATGTATATACGAGCAAGACGTTCAAGTGAATAAGTTTCTCGTATAGGTAAGAAATGAGTAGATTTGGTCAATCTTTCAACAATGACCCAAATTGCATCTATGCCTTGAGAAACCTTAGGTAAACCAGTAACAAAATCCATGGTAATGTGCTCCCACTTCCATTCTAGAATTTCAAGTGGTTACAATGGACCTTTTGGCACTTGATGCTCCGCCTTGACTCGTTGACAAGTTAAACACCTTGAGATAAACTTTGAGATCTCTCTTTTCATATTGCTCCACCAAAATGTATGTCGAAGATCACGATACATTTTGGTACTCCTAGGATGGATTGAAAACGGTGTGTTGTGTGCGTCCATCATGATTTTATACTTTAAATCAGGGTCGTTAGGAACACAAAGTCTGGAGTAGACTCGAAGTATTCCATCTTCATCGATTCTTGCTTCCGGAATAGCACCTTCTTGCACTTTCTTCTTTATACGCATCAGCTCCGGGTCCGTAAGTGGAACAACTTTAACTTTATCGACTAAAGTCGGTTCTGCTTGTATATTTGACATCATCACATGGGTCCCTGGAGTCTTTAACTCTATCTCCATCCTTTGTAAGTCATACCAAATGGGCCTTTGCGTTGACAATATCGCACTCGTACCCGAATGTGATCTTCTACTCAACGCGTCAGCTACCACATTCGTTTTTCCAAGATGGTATTGAATGGTATAATCGTAATCTTTCAACAACTCGAGCCAACGTCGTTGCCACATGTTGAATTCTTTTTCGGTGAAGAAATATTTGAGGCTTTTATGATCCGTATAGATCTCCACTTTCTCCCCATACAAGTAATGCCTCCAGATTTTAAGCGCAAAAATGATTGCTGCCAACTCTAGATCATGAGTAGGATAATTCATCTCATATTATTTGAGTTGTCGTGAGGCATAGGCTATGACTTTCCCATGCTGCCTGAGAACACATCCTAACCCTCTGCCTGAAGCATCGCTGTAGATGACAAATCCCTCTCGAACGGATGGTATTGTCGTAACAGTCTTTGAAATGAGTCTCCTCTTGAGTTCTTGAAAACTCTTCTCACATTCCTCGCTCCAACTAAATTTTGTATCTTTTTGAGTCAGCTGAGTTAATGGAGTAGTGATTCGAGAAAATTCTTCCATGAATCTTTGATAATAACTAGCTAAGTCTAGAAAGCTACTTACTTCGGTCACTGACTTATGTTGCTCCCAGCTTTGTATTACTTCAATCTTTGCTGGATCAACAGATATTTTGTGATTTGATATCACGTGCCCAAGGAATGCTACTTCCTCAAGCCAGAACTCGCATTTCTTACACTTGGCATATAATTATTTTCACGAAGCTTTTGGAGTATCAGCCTCAAGTATTGCTCATGATCTTAACAGCTTTTGGAGTAAATGAGGATGTCATCAATAAAGACAATAACAAAATGATCCAAATATTCCTTGAATACTTGGTTCATCAAATCCATGAAGGCAACAGGAGCATTAGTCAATCCAAAAGACATGACTAGGAATTTGTAATTCCCGTACCGAGTTCTGAAAGTAGCCTTTGGAATGTCATCAGTTTTAATTTTTAATTGATGATATCTGGAACGAAGATCGATCTTTGAAAAGAATTTAGCGCCTTATAATTGGTCAAACAGGTCATCTATACGAGGCAATGGGTACTTATTTTTGACGGTGACATGATTCAAATCCCGATAATCAATACAAAGTCGCATACTCCCATCTTTCTTCTTTACGAATAGAACAAGAGCACTCCAAGGAGACGTACTAGGATGAATGAAATCGATGTCTAACAATTCTTGCAGTTGGGTTTTTAACTCCTGAAGTTCAATAGGAGCCATTCGATATGGGGCTTTGGAAATGGGTTTTGTAATGGGTTCAAGATCAATACAAAACTCGATTTCACGCTCTGGGGGTAGGTCATGAAGTTCTTCAGGGAATACCTAAGGAAATTTATTAACGATAGAAATATCATTCAAATCTAACGTATTTTTGATTAAATATGTGACATGGGCTAAGAAAGCTTGACATCAATTTTTTAATAAACGAATAGCTTTTTGGCTTGATATGACAATGATTGACTTTAGTGGTTTGGTTGCTTGAATTCACATAATATGTTGGTTAGGAATATGAAAGCTAACAACCTTACAAAAAATAATTAATTTTAGCATGATGAGTAGTTAACCAATCAATCCCTAAAATCACGTCAAATACAAGTATTTTCAAAGAGATAAGATCGACAAGTAACGTGCGGTTGCCGGTTTGAATCAAACAAGACTTATAAATAGTGGATGTAATGAAGGTTTCTCCCAACGGAGTTTCAACAGATAAGTCAAACTCTAATTTCTCCGGAGTTAAATTTAAACGTTGAGCGCAAATAGGAGAAATAAAAGAATGGGTAGAATCGGTATCAAAGAAGGCATATACTTCACAAGAGTTTATGATTAGCTTACCCGTGATAACCTCATTTGTGTTCCTCGCTTTTTGGCAGGTCACGACAAACGCTCTCCCTTGAACTACCGGCTTTGACTTGTCTCGGACGACATTTGGTGTCACAATCCCAAATGGACTTGGCTTCACTACACGACAAAATCGGGCTAGGTGACCTTCTCTTTCGCAATTATAACATGTTTTGGACTGCATCATGCTATTTGGACTGATGTGTCCCTCCCCTCCGCATTTGAAGCATACGATCGGTGGTCGTTATCCTTCCTTAACAAAGGGTGTTGGTGCAGACGTCTTTCCATCATTATTGAATGTCCTCTTCTTGAAATTTCCATTTTTATTGTCTTGGCCAGGATTACCACCGAAGTGGTTACCATTTATGGCATGTTGATTCCCTCCACGTTTTTTATCACCGCTTCGATGACTGCTACCACTGGTATTATAGATTTGTCGACTACTCTCTCTTGGTTTTGTTGACTCATTATCGCGCTCCAATAACTGAGCCCTATTCACAACATCTGAATACAAGTAAAGTTTGTGAGAAATAAGGTATTGACGTATTTTAGGTTTCAAACCTCTTAGAAACATCTGTATCATACGCTCATCATTATCAACCAAATGGAATGATAACCGGGATAACTCGGCAAACTTAGCCTCATACTGCGACATGGTCATATTGTTTTGTTCCATCTTGATAAATTCCACCTCCTTCATGTGACGAATATTTTTGGGAAAGTACTTGTCGTTGAACAGTTCTTGGAACTTCTCCCAAGACATCTTCAGTGCGGCATGTTAAGTACGCTTTACAGATTCCCACCAGTAATCTACCTCTCCTCGCAACATGAAGTTGGCAAAGGGAACCTTTTGTTCCTTGGAGCATCCCAATATATAAAATTTCTTGGTGATCGACATTATCCACATCTCTGCCTTAAGTGGTTCTGGCTTTCCCAAAAACTTTGGTGGTCCCAGCTCCTTGAACTGCTTAGCGGTGATCGTTCGAGAGTTGCCAATGTTTCCACCTGCATTTTGAACATGAGTCTCTCTTGCCTGATGTTGCACGAATTGCAGAAAGCTCCTAAACATTTTGTCTTTCGTCATTTGGTCGGTGTTGTTGTGTACATGAGGATTATTGTCTTCCTGATGCACATTATCCTGGTTATTGATCATCGGTGACTCAACGGTCTCATGTGCTCCATTGTTTATCTCAACATTCTTGGATGTCATTTTCAAACACTGCCACAAAACAAGGGTTAATTGACATGCCACATATTATCCCTATAGTCTCACCGACCAATTAAATAACAAATAAGCTTAGGTGGGTCATACTAGCGAATGAATTATCCATCTCTCCCCTCCTAGTTCTAAACTCACATCTCAGCCAGGGATCATATCCCTAAGCTTTGATACCAACTGAGACGCCCCCAAAATAGGTATACATAACTCATTTTGAGTCGCTAAATACATGATACAGAATTTAAATACAACTTCCTTATACAATACGACAAATATGTAGCTTAAAGTTTTTACACGAATGTTGTCTAATAGACAATATCCAAACTCAAATGGAGTCCTTATTACAATTATTTTCACCCTATTTTATAAAATAGTGAGGACTACTATAGCCACCATCTTAGACCCTCACTCCATTCCCCGACTAGTTCCGGCTACGTTTTCATTTTCTGAAGAGAACAATAAAAGCAAAAGGGTGAGCTCAACTATCCCAGTAAGAAATATTATGACTAAGATAATGCAGAATAAATTATCGTTAGCCTTCAACAGTGTTAAACTGATAGAATACAATAAACAACAAGTTTAATTGCAGCGGAACAAGTAATCCATTAGAAGAGTCAAGTAGAGCATGATATCTACTATCTTCAATGATTTAAAAGTTTATCATTAATTTTATCGTTGAGACTCAACTCAATAAATAATCCACATTACTGAATTATCCATACACTACGGGCCAGGGATATTCATTAGTATCACGTCCACAAATTATCCATGCACTACGGGCCAATGATATTAGTTTTATCACCAATGGTCATGATCATGCCAACAACTGTCCATTAATGAACTACGGGCCAATGAGGACTTTTATCACATCATTTGTAACATTACAGGTCATGATTATACTGAATAATCCCTGGTCATAATCATACCAATCAACAGTCCATCTATGCACTACGGGCCAAAGATGACTTTTATCACAATATAAGCATAAGGATGATGACAATGATATAAGAATTCAATTAAATGAAAGCAAAGGATAAATTTTAAAGATTTATAATTCAATTTATCCAGAATTCAATAATGTCCAAATTGTCAACATGATACTTCTTTGTGGAGTAAAATTCAAGAATAATATTGTATCAAAAATGATTTGGACCAAAAAGAAATAATTTTTTTGTCATGAATAGTACCCCGGGTGAATAGTAACCGAGTGAATAGTACCCCGTGAATAATATCCCGGCATGAACAGATCAAAAATTATCAAGAATGCTCAGAATAATATTTTCATGAAAAGATGCTATATGAAACGTAAATTTTAAGGATATTCTACTAATTTCAAGGAGTATAGAAGTAATACTTTAACAAAATGAGTGTAGAATTCGGAATCTGAAACAAAATAATATTACTTACATACTACAGAGTATGGAAGAAAATATTATTTCATACGAATATTGAACAAAAATAATATCCCTTACAACTGTTGAACCAAAATAATATTCCTTACGAATATTGAACGAAGATAATATTCCTTTCGAATATTAAACGAAGATAAATATTTCTTGCGAATATTGAACGAAATAAAATTTTTTACAAATACGAAAAATAATATCGTAAGCGAATATGAAATAAATAATACCTCTTAACTTAAAAAGAGAATACTTCTGACTGGTAAGGCGAGGATATTCTTGAAGAAAACTTGAACTATTTTCTACATTCAAACCTTCCTTAAACTCTAAAGAAATATGCTCAATATTATAGAAGAAGAATTCTCTGATTTAAGTGTGATTTTCAATTCTAAACTAAGCATCTTATTTATAGGAGAATTGAAGGATAATATTTGAATTTGAAAATCATGGACTGCATAGGGAATCATTCACGGGTTTCGGCTGAATTTCTAATTTTACTATGCAAACACTATGCATAATAAAATATAATATATTCTATTTTTCATAAAAAACAAAACTTATTATAATATATATATATAATAAATTTATTATTCCCTCCCGACCAAGGTAAACACCCCCCCCCCCACCAAAATAATGTAATATATATATATATATATATATACAACAAAACTAAGATAACTTCTACCGACAGGTTTGAAAAATGGGTCCAAATAACACGCCAAACTTACTACAAATTCTTCATAAAAATTCCTTCAATATTTTTAACAACATTTATTCATCAATAATATAACTTGTAATATTAACAACCAGATCATTCATAGGAAAGATGGGGCATTCTGATAAGGATTTCTCCCTATTGGCGGGCAATTAGGTGGTCAAATCCCTTTCCTCGACAGAACTGTCTAGACATTGTCAATAATGCAAAAAATAATATGAATAACTTGTCATCTCAATTATTGATTTAATTAAATAAAATATTGTGCAGATGATACTGTGACAATAATAGAATCAATAATGTGAGATATTATGCAGCAATTACTGTAGCAATAATTGAATAAAACTGAGTGACTTCTCATGTAAGCATCAATAATCAATATTGTGTGCTACTATGCAACCACACGTATTATTGTACTTTAATCACCGGTTATTTCAACAGTTAACGTTAAAACCTTTGCTGTTACATTTATAAAAGTTATTTATGTCATTTTCTAACTCCGACAATAATTCCGTTGTGAAGTCCACCAATGATTGTGTCGTCGTACGAATATTCCCTGTTAAAATGAATATTCCTCGACCAATCGAATATTTTATAACAACTTATTTACTTTGCAAAATTTATAAATATTACCCACAACTATAACATTATATTAAATCCACACAATAATATTAAAAAATACTATTCGAGAAAAAAAATCATCTTTATTCATAAAAGTTGGGGTCTTACAATCTTCCTTAATGATGTTACTATAAATTGATTAAGGTAATAATTCACCTTCAATCAACTTCCCTTCCTTATATTTATTAATATTCTTCACTGCCACTTGTCTAGTATTGGCGCTAACGCCTGGAGTCTTTATCTGCAAGTTCTGCGTTCATGACACAATTTAGCAAAAGTTGTCTTGAATTCTAGAAATAGTGATGATCGGCACCAAACCCTTTAGTATATATCGTGTTGCAGTGCGACTTAGCAGTGTATGGGATCCGAAGATGATGCTACGGTGCCAACTTTATAAGCTTGGGCGGCGCTGCGGCGCCGGGCCTGAGCCTAATTGTTTTTTTAAGTTTTTCAATTTCAATCATTTTCGGGCTCGTAACTTAATCGGTATAAGTCAGAATTGGCTCGTTCAAAAGTCATTATCTCACATATCTCGTATACTACAATTTCACTAGGACAACTTATGTTTTTGAATTTGTTAACAGTGAATTTACAGTTTAAGTTCCTTATTACACGTTCGTTAAACGTTCGTGAACGTTCATAGCTCATTTTTTCGTTTTAAGTCATAATTCGACCATTCTTGAGTCTGCAACTCTTGAATGCAAAGTTCTACTATACGCCATCAAAAACTAAGGTTTTGTGTTAAACAATGACTTTTAACTTTCATTCCGAGAATTTCACGATTTCGACGATTATCGTCTAATATCGTAAATTTCACCATAACTTCGTTACTTGAGATTTTTACTTCGTTCAAAATGGATTCATTTCATCTTTCATACATCTATCATCCTAACCAAACATATATCATCTAATCCTATATGTGACAAACAAAATTTTGTAATTTTATTTGAATATTTATTGAATTAAATAAATATTTTTTGATGATTTAATTATTGGATTAAATAAGTAATTGATGAAATTATGGTAGATTAATTTAATTATATGTGTTATATTTATTAAATTAATATGGAGAATTTATTATTCAAGGTATGTAATTTTAAGTGAGCTTATTAAATTAAATGGATTATTTAATAAGTATAAATGTTATTTTAATTAATTTAATTATTAATTGGAGATTTAATAATTTGACTTAATTAATAAATGAGATATTTAATTATGTGACTATGGGAATTAATGAGAAATTATTATATTTTATTTAAATTAAATTAAATAAGGTATTTGTTTTATTATTGTATATGGGTGTGCCATTATTAAACTATATTATAAGAGAGTAATTAAAATAAATATAAGTAATAAATAAGTGGAAGCCAAACATGGCCTTATGAGAAGTTGAGAGCAGTTAACCATGTATGGGTTAACTAACCTCAACGTTACTGGAGTTATAAGTGCGCCTCATCAGTTTTTTTTATGTACTTTCATTTTAGTAAGAACTTAGAGAATTTTAGAGGATTAAAGAGAAAAGTGAGAGTAATTGTGATATTGAAGAAGAATTTGAAAAGGGACTTCACTCTTATTCATCTGTAATAATGTAATCTCTTCTTCCCTAAATTTCAAATTTACGTGGTTTAAGTTTTTTATAAAAAAATGGCTTTCAAATTATGTTAAAGTCTTTGTAATTTAAAAGGGTAATGATTATGTGAATATATGTGATAATATGTCATCATAGCATGTTTTACTATATATTGTATGGTTCCATAACATCAGTTTCATTAAAATATGTCGTATATTATTTCTTCAAAATTACAAAGTATAGAAATATGGCCATATGGCCCTTACACGCAAATTTAATACGTCAATCATATATTGTCTCATAAATTTTACACTTGTATATAATTATGTATGCTAAAACGAAGAAAACAAACTTTGAATGGACCGATTTAGTGTTATAACGAACCCGTAGTGCCAATATTCATGTTTTGTTTTCAAAACTTTCCAGAACATCAAGAACAGTGAAATTATGTGTTTTAATTCAAGTAATTATATGAATTAAGTTGTTAAAATCATGTTAGAAAGGTTGGGTAATGATCATATATGAATTATAGTATCTGAGTATGTTCAAATTAATGTATGGACAAGGAAATTGAAAGTTGTGTCCATGTTCTGTGTTCTTCAAGAGAACATATGAACTTGTGAGAGATTTTTTTGGCCTAATTTGGCCTTGTTATGTTCATGAATCGCAGTAAATCGAGTTCTGAAAACCAGCCCGTGCGTTACTAAACTAAATTACCTACTTACTACGAGCAAAATAATAATAATAATAATAAATTTAAAAATAAATAAATCAATCAATCAATAATAATTAATTAAAATATTTATCAAATAAAATGAATATTTTAATTGAGATATTTATGGAATAAAATAAATATTCGATGAAAATTATTAATTAAAATATTTATCAAATAAAATGAATATTTTAATTGAGATATTTATGGAATAAAATAAATATTCGATATTATTAAAATATTTATAAAATAAAGTAAATATTTTAATTGAGATATTTATGGAATAAAATAAATATTCGATGAAAATATTAATTAAAATATTTATCAAATAAAATTAATATTTTAAGCTGGGATATTTATGGAATAAAATAAATATTCGATAAAAATTATTATTAAAATATTTATAAAATAAAGTAAATATTTTAATTGAGATATTTATGGAATAAAATAAATATTCGATGGAAATTATTATGAAATAATTTATTTAAGTGTAATAATAGTAAGGGAATGAAAATATTCTAATTAAATTAGAAGGGTAATGATTTGTTAAATAAAGTGGAGTTTATATTAAATAATTAAGTGAAAATATAACTAATGAATGTCGTGAATATATATGGTATGTGTGTAGGATTTGTGGTGAACAGAAGAAGTAATCATTTAGCCTACGCACGAGGCAAGTTCCTAAACCTTGTTTCTTTACATAGAGCAAGTTCCTTATTCTATCTTGTTTATTATTGTTCAAGTCAAGATTTCATATTAGATGTTATCATTCTTTAAAAACATGATTCCTGTTATACAATACTTATTCGATAGTATACATTTTGAACTTTATTATTCAAATTGAATATCAATTATTGTTGAACCTTGTAAGACTAGCGAACCCTTATTGATTCGACTCATCCATAATTGATGAACATTCTAAATTTCAGAACCATTGTTGAGCTTATCCAAACCAAACTTCTTTTGGTGCGGACTTTAATGACAAACTGAGATGAACAACCCTGTTATATGGGATTAATTATGCTTTAGCGTTAAGATATTGTGCACAATATGGTACTAAGGGTTTATCCCCCTAAGTATAAGAAGAAGAGTCCATAGTCTTATGACTGTTAAAGGTTTCAAGTATAAACATTTGACAACCTAGGATGTAGTTCAAGGTCTTATGACCCTCAAAAATTCTTTTGATTCTTGTTATTCATTCTTTATTCAAAAGCCAAGTTTTTTTATTTCAGAAGTCATTGATTCATTCGAATGTTATTATTTTATTGTTATATTATTATACTTGTGGGCAATCGTGCTCACTCTTGCGTAATAATAACATTGCAGTTAAGAACGAAAGGTCCGACGAGCATTCTACTAGTAAAGGCAAGGGAAAAGTTAACAAGTGATGAAGACTTGTTGTTTATTTGTTATGTTATGTTTCAGACTTATGTTTAAGTTGTGTAAGACTTAATATTTGTTTATGTTTCTGATGAGTGAGTTTTATACTCATAATTGAGTGCGTTTGAACTTAATCTTTTGGATGTTTTTAAGTGTTTATGTCTATTCATACATGTTTTATGCTTTTTTGTAGGAATTGGGACAAAAATTACTTGGATCGATGTTTGGGGTGGCTAGATGCGCGTTTTCGGCTTGCTATTTACACAGCAGTTACTTCAGAGCCAATTTGAGTATTTCTCAGGACCTTATTTCGAAATACTTAAAGAATGAAAGTTGTAGATCTACGTCTCTTCTTTCCGGAACATCTTGAATCATCGAAATCGAAGTTAGGACGAAGAAGTTATGACCATTTTCTCAAAGGACGTCGGACCAGAAAATGTCAGAAAATGTTCCAGCGCCGGGGAACCCATTTCATGCCTATTTGCAGCGCCGGGGCACTAGGGGGCAGCTTCCCAGTGCCGTGCCTAGTGCTAGGACACTGGGGAAGGGTCTGGTTAGGCTTAGACGCGTTTTGGTGCGAATTTTGATACCTTTTTGACTCCAAATTGGATTGGGTATGTTCCTAAGCTAAAAATTAGACTTGTAACCTATAAATACATGATGTAAGACATAAAATAAGGGGATTTTACCTAGATTAGATTAGAGATACACTCCATTAGATTATAACATAAACCCTAATTCTTAATTAGCCATTGGAGATTGAAGCAACTTGGAGAACACTGAAGATCAAGAGCAAGAGGGGAGCATCAGATTTGTTGACAACAGATTCTATTCTCTTCTCTTATCATACTTTTATCTTTTAATGTCTATTCAGTGGTGGATTCTTGGTTTCCATTCATTAATTATGAACTAACTCTTTTATTAAGATTTCAATTGAACCTGTTATGTCTATAAATTAGTTATTTGATTTATTCCAATTATTTATGTTAAAGTGAATTGTTTATCTTGTCTTGAGCTTGTTGATTAATTATCTGATCAATAATTACCTTGTTACTCTAGAAGGAATTGAAAGATGAATTCTAGGGTTAGAACTGGGTATGATAACATGTGACTTAGTTATTTCGAAAGTGAATAATTAGGTTTGTGAATTGAATGGAAAAATCTGTTCACCACATGTAACACATAAGGAATTGGGATTAGAAGGAGTTTAATTCAATTGTTTTGCATAGGAATATAGCAAGATTAATCTGGATTAAATAGAAGTCATTTGATCACTTGGAAAAGGACTTTTGGCATTTGAGAATTCCTGTTAACAATTCAGTAGGCATAATAATTGGGATAATTGGATAATTGGTTTATAGTTCATAATTGAGGATATTGGAGTCTTAAACTTTATTTATTTGAATTCATTTATAAAGCAATTCAGTTTAATTAGTTAATTTAGTTTTCTTAATTAGAAAAATCACGATTTGAGATTGTTTAAATAAAATTAGTTTGGTTAAGAATTAGTACTTGGTGATTTTTATTAAATAATTCCTCGTGGAAACGATACTCTACTTTCACTTTATTATTTGTTGACCGTGTATGCTTGCACGTATATATTGATTGCAAAATCGACCAACAAGTTTTTGGCGCCGCTGCCGAAGAAGTAATTTAATAATTATTTACCAATATTAATTTCAATAAAATTAGTCTTAGTTTAAATATTTTTATTTTTATTTTAAATTCTCTTTCTATATTTCTCTCTTTTTAGGTATCATGGATGACTTTGCGTATCAATGGCCATACACGAACATGACTCAACCAAGGAAAACAGGGATTGATGGACTTAATTCATTTTCTGTAGAGCCAATACAAATTGAGGCAAATTCGAAGACGTTGGAGGTTATCGCAGCCCAACGGAGGCGAAGGATGGCAAACATGACTCAACCAATGGAAACAGGGATTGATGGACTCGCGACACTTTCGTAATTGGCAAAGACAGTGTAAAAGTAATAGCTAAGAAAATGGAAACATGAAGTCCACCATCCACATGACAAGAAGTAGCTATGATTTGTGAGTTATGTCTTTGGGAGTCATGCTCTGATCATCGATGTGCCATAAATTTGAATCAGCCAAGTGAGGAGCTATAGTCGGTCTACCCAACCGTATCTGAACCAAAACGCGTATAATCCGGGTTAGAGAAATCATCCGGGATTTTCTTAGAGTAACAATCAAGCTCAAGTGCCTAGACAGCAAAACACATTTGGTTTTCAAAATCAGACTCCACAACAACCAAAAAGGAAATCAAGTTTGGAAGAAGCCTTGGAAAAATTCATTAGAGCTACTGAAAAAAGGAACGATGAACAAGATAAAATATTGAATCAAGTAGAGATGAATATGAAAAGCCAATGTGCATCGATAAAGAATCTGGAAAATTAATTGGGGCAGATAGCATTTACATTAAATAACCGCCCACTTGGAACACTCCCTAGTGATACAGAGATAAATCCGGCCAGAGATGAGCATTGCAAGGCTGTGACTCTACGTAGTGGAAAGGATTTGCAAGAGACAGTTAATGAAAAGGAGATCGACGAAGATTTAACTGTAAGATTCAACGAAGATGAGCCGATTTCATTAGTATCCCATGTGCCTCCTCCACCAAAGTTCAAGAATCCGGGCAGTTTTGCAAAACCATGCCCAATTGGCAGTCATGTCGTAGGCAAAGCTCTTTATGACATAAGAGCTAGTACAACTGTGGAGTCATGGTGGGTTAAAAAGGAGAAGATACAGGAAGAGCCCATTGTGTTTGACAAGCCTCCATGCCATAATTTGATCACAAACACAATGGGGAAAACACCTAGTGGTTTGCCGTACTTAATGGGGATCCTATCTAAAAAGATCATGCTAGGTGACTTAAACTCAATGGCCATTACAATTAGGAACCTCCCAAAAGAGACATTGATTATCATGGATGGAGGGTTCCTCAATTTTCGTAGGGGAATTGGATAGCGAATTGAAGAAGTTAGGCTGAGACTATAAAACAAGCGCTTATTGGGAGGCAACCCAAGTTTAATTTTTAATTTTAGTTTTTATTATGTTTTATATCAGTAGTTTTGAATTTACATTTATTTAGAATTTAATAAAATTATTTCTATCATGGTTTACAGGTTATTCAAGTCAAATTCAAGTGAGGTGCCCAATTTGGTCCATGTGCTTAGCCTATTCTCCAAACTTAGCGAACAAGGAGGAAGATTGCTATATTTTCAGGGAAGTCCTCTGCTTTAATTTTTTCTATTTTATCATTGATGACAATGTCTAGTTTAAGTTTGGGGGCATTTTAGTGTCATATTGCATATAGTTAGTTATCTTCATGGTAGTTCATTTTTTTTGTGTTAGCGTTGTGTTTTTTTTAGGTTGCATATAATACATGGTAGTTATTTGCATATTCATATATGTGTTGCATTAGTATGTGTTCATGTAGTATAATTGGATTTTTGTTTTGCATGAATCTGTGTGATCGGTTGGTGTGGTCTTAGCTCGGCCTATGATAAGATTGGTTTTGCATGTTAACTTGAACAGTATTGATAATTGATGATGAGTTCTAATTTTAATCATGATGATAATCTTAGCCTGTCTGAAACTTATGTAACCGATTAGCACTTAAAGTTTAACTGTTTTAATCCATTTGGTTCAAGGGTTTCATAATTTGTTTCTGAGGGAAAATCTTGGTTAAAATTTAAGGAAATTAGTGAACTAGCGGTAAAGGTTGAAATGACGTAAAAGCTTGAGTTTGGGGGAATCTATGGGATATATATATTACAAAATGAAAAAAAATGAAAAAAAAACAGAAATGATGAAAAGAAAAAAAATAGAAAATCCAGAAAAAAATGAATAAACATCGTGGCATGCTTGTCTAGTTTTGTGGTCTTTGTTACTTGAGTAAGTAAGCCCGATGGGATTACCTTTACACCTAGCGCCCTAAGGTCTTAATGGCTTGGGAGTCGTTGGTCGAAAACTCATTAAGGGAGCACTGAAAAGCCTAAGGGAATAGGACATTGCACAGCCATGAGAAAAAAAAATGAAAAAACACGAGAAAGAGCAAAAATGCCCTCGTGGTTGAATAAAAGTATAAATAAATCCTGTATTTACCCTTAGACTTGGTAATTCCTTAGTTTTAACTGGAGTTGTCATGTTCACAAAAGTAATTGAATTGGAACTAAAATTTTCCTTCTAAGAAGTTTGTTATGTGATTATCTTGAATTGTGGTTGGTTAGAATGGTTAACAAGCACACATGTACAACATGGGTGATGACAGGTTTGGATTGACTAACTAGTTAGAGTTATGGACTTTGATTTGATCGAATAAATTATTTGAGTATCAATGGTATCTTTGAGGCATGTTGTTATATATCATATTAATTTATTACTGGGTTCGTAGGTATATTAGGAAGTAGATCATACATATGCATTCATGTAGTTAATTTACGTTGTTTATTTTTATTTCTTTTGTGTTTTTGCTTGAAGACAAGTAAATGTTTAAGTTTGGGGGTATTTGATGAGTGAGTTTTATACTCATAATTGAGTGTGTTTGAACTTAATCTTTTGGATGTTTTTAATTTTTTATGTCTATTCATGCATGATTTGAGTTGTTTTGTAGGAATTGAGACAAAAATTACTTGGATCGATGTTTGGGGTGGCTAGATGCGCGTTTTCGGCTTGCCATTTATACAGCAGTCACTTCAGAGCCAATTTGAGTATTTCTCGGGACCTTATTGTGAAATACTTAAAGAATGAAAGTTGTCGATCTACGTCTCCTCTTTCCGGAACATCTTAAATCATTGAAATCGGAGTTCGAACGAAGAATTTATGACCATTTTCCCAAAGGATATCGGAGCAGAAAATGTCAAAAAATGTTCCGGCCGTCAAGGGCACCCATTTCATCGATTTGCGTGGCCGGGCGCTTAGGGGGCTTCTCAAGACCATGCCCAGTACTGGGCCTTTGGGAAGGTGCAGTTAGGCTTGGACGCATTTCGGGGTGAATTTTGACACCTTTTTTACTCTAAATTGGATTGAGTTTGTTCCTAAGCTAAAAATTAGACTTGTAACCTATAAATACATGATGTAAGGCATAAAATAAGAGGATTTTACATAGATTAGATTAGAGATACACTCCATTAGATTAGAACATAAACCCTAATTCTTAATTAGCCATTGGAGATTGAAGCAACTTGGAGAACACTGAAGATCAAGAGCAAGAGGGGAGCATTAGATTTATTGACAACAGATTCTATTCTCTTCTCTTATCATACTTTTTTCTTTTAATGTCTATTCAGTGGTGGATTCTTGGTTTCCCTTCATTAATTATGAACTAACTTTTTTATTAAGATTTCAATTGAACCTGTTATGTCTATAAATTAGTTATTTGATTTATTCCAATTATTTATGTTAAAGTGAATTGTTTATCTTGTCTTGAGCTTATTGATTAATTATCTGATCAATAATTACCTTGTTACTCTAGAAGGAATTGAAAGAGGAATTCTAGGGTTAGAACTGGGTATGATAACATGTGACTTAGTTATTTGTAAAGTGAATAATTAGGTTTGTGAATTGAATGGAAATATCTGTTCACCGCATGTAACACATAAGGAATTGGGATTAGAAAGAGTTTAATTCAATTGTTTTGCATAGGAATATAGCAAGATTAATCTGGATTAAATAGAAGTCATTTGATCACTTGGAAAAGAACTTTTGGCATTTGAGAATTTCTGTTAACAATTCAGTAGGCATAATAATTGGGATAATTGGATAATTAATTTATAGTTCATAATTGAGGATATTGGAGTGTTAAACTTTATTTATTTGAATTCATTTATAAAGAAATTCAGTTTAATTAGTTAATTTAGTTTTCTTAATTAGAAAAATCATGATTTGAGATTGTTTGAATAAAATTAGTTTGGTTAAGAATTAGTACTTGGTGATTTTTATTAAATAATTCCTCGTGGGAACGATACTCTACTTTCACTTTATTACTTGTTGACCGTGTATACTTGCACGTATTCATTGATTGTGAAATCAACCAACAGTTTTCGCATTTGAGATTTAAGGTTAGTATGACCTGGGATTGATGTATTTATTTTCAGATGTTGTAACTCTATAAGGAGAGGATTTAGTATAGTAGACAGCAGAGATAGTTAAAGTGATCCGAACAAGACTGGTAGCAGCTCAAGATAGGCAGAAGAAATACGTCAATCCACACCGTAAAAATGTTGAGTTTGAACTGGGTTTTTGAAAGTCTCTCCCTGGAAGGGAAAGATCAGGTTCGAAAAGAAAGGAAAATTAAGCCTAAGATTCATTGGACCCTTTGAGGTACTGCGAAGGATCGGAGAAGTTGCGTATGAGGTAGCCTTACCTCCAGCACTCGAGAATGTCCACAACATTTTTCATGTTTCAGTTCTACGACCTTACAAACCCGATTACAAGCATGTGATTTGAATATGAACCCCTACATTTTGAGAAAGATTTATCTTATGAAGAAATTCATGTTTAGATTGTCGACCGAAAAGAGCAAGTTCTAAGAAATAAAGTAATACCTTATGTTAAGGTAATCTGGAGGAACCACAACACTGAAGAAGCAACGTGGGAACTCGAAGAGAATATGATGAAGAATTATCCTAATTTATTTACTTAATTTATGTGTAAACAATTCTGGGGACAAAATCTTTGTAAGGGGGGATGAAAATGTAACGGGACGAATTGATTGAGTCATGATTCTGAGGACAGAATCCTTTTAAGGGGGGAAAGATGTGACAAACGAGATTTTGTAATTTTATTTGAATATTTATTGAATTAAATAAATATTTTTTGATGATTTAATTATTAGATTAAATAATTAATTGATGAAATTATGGTAGATTAATTTAATTATATGTGTTATATTTATTAAATTAATATGGAGAATTTTATTATTCAATGTATGTAATTTTAAGTGAGCTTATTGAATTAAATGGATTATTTAATAAGTATAAATGTTATTTTAATTAATTGGAGATTTAATAATTTGAAATAATTAATAAATGAGAAATTTAATTATGTGACTATAGGAATTAATGAGAAAGTATTATATTTTATTTAAATTAAACTAAATAAGATATTTATTTTATTATTGTATATGTGTGTGACATTATTAAACTATATTATAAGAGAGTAATTAAAATAAATAGAAGTAATAAATAAGTGGAAGCCAAACATGGCCTTATGAGAAGTTGAGAGCAGTTAACCACATATGGGTTAACTGACCTCAACGTTACTGGAGTTATAAGTGTGCCTTATCAGTTTTCTTTTTTATGTACTTCTATTTTAGTAATAACTTAGAGAATTTTAGAGGATTAGAGAGAAAAGTGAGAGTAATTATGATATTGAAGAAGAATCTGAAAAGAGACTTCACTCTTATTCATCTATAATAGGGTAATCTCTTCTTCCCCAAATTTCAAATTTATGTGGTTTAAGTTTTTATAAAAAATGGCTTTCAAATTATATTAAAGTCTCTGTAATTGAAAAGGGTAATGATTATGTGAATATATGTGATAATATGTCATCATAGCATGTTTTACTATATATTGTATGGTTCCATAACATCAGTTTCATTAAAATATATCGTATATTGTTTCTTCAAAATTACAGAGTATAGAAATATGGTCATATGGCCATATGGCCCTTACACGCAAATTTAATACGTCAATCATATATTGTCTCATAAATTTTACACTTGTATATAATTATGTATGTTAAAACGAAGAAAACAAACTTCGAATGGACTAATTTAGTGTTATAACAAACCCATAGTACCAATCTTCATGTTTTGTTTTCAAAACTTTCAAGAACATCAAGAATAGTGAAATTATGTGTTTTGATTCAAGTAATTATATGAATTAAGTTGTTCAAATCATGTTAGAAAGGTTGGGTAATGATCATATATGAATTATAGTATCTGAGTATGTTTAAATTAATGTATGGACAAGGAAATTGAAAGTTATGGCCATGTTATGTGTTCTTCAAGAGAACATATGAACTTGTGAGAGATTTTTTTGGCGTAATTTGGCCTTGTTATATTCATGAATGCAGAATCGAGTTCAGGTAACCTCCTCAAGCTACACGTTACTAAACTAAATTACCACCTACGTGAAAAATAAAAAAAATAATTAAAATAGAAATAATAAAAATAAATAATAATAATAATAATAAATTAAAATATTTATCAAATAAAATGAATATTTTAATTGAGATATTTATGGAATATAATAAATATTCGATGAAAATTATTAATTAAAATATTTATCAAATAAAATGAATATTTTAATTGAGATATTTATGGAATAAAATAAATATTCGATACTATTAAAATATTTATAAAATAAAGTAAATATTTTAATTGAGATATTTATGTAATAAAATAAATATTCAATGAAAATTATTAATTAAAATATTTATCAAATAAAATGAATATTTTAATTGAGATATTTATGAAATAAAATAAATATTCGATGAAAATTATTATTAAAATATTTATAAAATAAAGTAAATATTTTAATTGAGATATTTATGGAATAAAATAAATATTCCATGGAAATTATTATGAAATAATTTATTCGAGTGTAATAATAGTAAGGGAATGAAAATATTATAATATAATTAAGTAATTAAATTAGAAGTGTAATGATTTGTTAAATAAAGTGGAGTTTATATTAAATAATTAAGTGAAAATGTAACTAATGAATGTCGTGAATACATATGGTATGTGTTAGGATTTGTGGTGAACAGAAGTAATAATCGTTTAGCCTACGCACGAGTCAAGTTCCTAAACCTTGTTTCATTAAATAAAGCAAGTTCCTTATTCTATCTTGTTTATTATTGTTCAAGTCAAGATTTCATATTAGATGTTATCATTCTTTAAAAGTATGATTCCTATTATACAATACTTATTTGATTGTATACATTTTTAACTTTATTATTCAAATTGAATATCAATTATTGTTGAACCTTGTAAGACTAGCGAACCCTTATTGATTCGACTAGTCCATAGTTGATGAACGTTCTAAATTTCAGAACCATTGTTGAGCTTATCCAAACCAAACTTCCTTTGGTGCGGACTCTAATGTCAAACTGAAATGAACAACCCTGTTATAGGGAATTAATTATGCTTTAGCATTAAGATATTGTGCATAATATAATACTAAGGGATGATCCCCCTAAGTACGAGAAGAAGAGTCCATAGTCTTATGACTGTTAAAGGTTTCAAGTATAAACATTTGACAACCTAGGACATAGTTCAAGGTCTTATGACCCTCAGAAGTTCATTTGATTCTTGTTATTCATTCTTGATTCAAAAGCCAAGTATTCTTATTTCAGAAGTCATTGATTCATTCACATGTTATTATTTTATTGTTATATTATTATACTTGCGGGCAATCGTGCTCACTCTTGCGTAATAATAACATTGCAGTTAAGAACGAAAGGTCCGACGAGCCTTCTACTAGTAAAGGCAAGGGCAAAGTTAACAAGTGATGTAGACTTGTTGTTTATTTGTTATGTTATGTTTCAGACTTATGTTTAAGTTGTGTAAGACTTAATATTTGTTTATGTTTTCGCATTTGAGATTTAAGGATAGTATGACCTGGGATTGATGTATTTATTTTCAGATGTTGTAACTCTATAAGGAGAGGATTTATTTCTATCTATTTATGGTTTTTCATTTATTATGGGTAGATAGATACATGATGTTTGGACAGTGAACACCAAATCCCGTGGGAATTGAAGTACCCAGATTTGGGGGTGTCACGGGTCGGTATCAAAGCTGTAGGTTATGAACCTTAGGTGGGGGGAACAATCTTAGGTAGTAGCCTTATAGAAGATCAAGAACATAGTGGTGGTAAACTCTTATCGAGTTCTAGGAAATGAATTTCTTAATTCATTAAAGATAATAAAAGACTTTATGTGCTTATGTGTTAAATTATGTGCTCGCTAGTACAGCTTAGTAACTAAAACTTAAAACTTTGTTGTCAGGATGTCAGATGTTGGAGGAGCTAGTCGAGCTGGGGAGGAGGAACCCCGAGTATCTACAGAGGAGGAGCCCCGAGACATTCATGTCGTTCGGGAGCAGTTGGTACAGAGAGAGCCATCTCCGTTGATCACTGTTGTTGGTCATGAGCATGAGCTTGAGACTGATCCAGAGGAGGATCCTGAGGAAGAAGAGGAAGAAGATGAGTTCCCATCGAACTCTATCGATGCTGAGATGTACGACGAGCTATATGACCATAACGTAGAGTTACGTGACACTATTCAGGAGCTGAATGAGCGGACGATTATTTAGCAGATTACCATCGAGCAAAGGGATTGGGCGCCCCGGCGTTGTAAATGAACAAGAAATGGGCACCCCGGTGCTAGGACCTTTTTTGAAAATTTTATGCTCTAACGTCCTTTGGGTAAATGGTCATAACGTTTTTGTCCAAACTCCGATTTTGATAATTTAAGATGTTTCGGAAAGAGGAGACGTAGATCTACAACTTTCATTCTTTGAGTTTGCTGAAATAAGGGGTTGAGAAATGCTGAAATTAGCTCTTAAGTGGCTGATATTTAATGGCAAGCCGAAAATGCTAATCTAGCAACCCCAAACGTTGATCCAAGTAACTTTTATCCCAATTCCTATAAAACAACGAAAAACATGCATGAATAGACACAAAAACTTTAAAAACATTAAGCTCAAATGCACTCAATTCATGTGTATAAAATCCACTCATCAAATACATGCTCCACCAATATCCACTTCTCTATCAAAACTACAATTAAAGAGATGAAGATTAATGGTTTAAGAATTCATTAACTTTGAAGTTCTTGCTTTTCTTCTTCTTCTTGAATTAGTGAGATAGCTCTCACTTCTCTCTCAATATTGTTCTTGCCCTAATATGTTGGTGAATTAAACAACCAACAAAACAATCCAAGTTCTCTATTTATAGACTTGGAAAAGTGAGAGCAAAATGGTCCATTGGTCCCACCTCCACAACCAAACTTCCAAAGGAAGCTATCCCACCTCCTTATTTGGTCAGCCATGACTCACTATGGTGGGGCCACATGGGTTTCCCCATGGGGTTTTCTCACCCCGTGACCCATCGGTTCGATCCATGGGTCTGATTCTTGGTTCGGGCTTAGGTTTAATTAACTTTGGGCCTAACATTGGGTTTGCATTACTTACCTTTGGGCCTTAACATAAATTCATTTGGGCTTGCCAAATTCATAACCAAATCCTACTAGTCCATTAATAATGGTTTGAATGTTTAATATATAATTCTCGCATCTCCTCGTATACTAGTTCGTATAACGTTCATCATATACGTTATATTATCTTTCGTATATACTTGTATAATACCTCGTATTATACTCGTATTCATTACCTCGTATAATAACTTTCGTATTATACGATCATCTTTATTCGAATTTTCACTTTCCTTAACATTCTCGAACTTAGTACGCAGGCGAAAAACTGCATTTGTCATAACTGAATTGTTATTACATAATTCATCTTTTCTTATCATTCTATCATTGCATATTTCCCGGAAGTTCAAAAATAATTCCTGAGCATAAATTGTTGAATAGTGTTTTTTAGAGAATTTATCGGAAAACTTTTATTTTCGTCTTGGAAATTCAAACATCTTAATTCTATCACGTAGCCAGAATACTACGAAATTATTCCACTTTTAGGTTTAATAACCTTCATCTTGCTTACTCGTTATAAATAACATATAATATAATTTTATTCATTATTTATTCAAATAAAATTATTTTATAATTAATCAGATTTTCTCGGTTGTTACATTCCCCCCCCCCTCTTATAAGAATTTTTTCCCCAGAATCTCTCCATAATTTAGTCAAATAACTGAGGGTAATTCTTCTTCATCTTTTCTTTAAGTTCCCATGTTGCTTATTCGGCATCGTGGTTTCTCCATAACACCTTTACCGAAGGTATAACTTTATTCCCCAAAACTTTCTCTTTTCTATCAACGATTTGAATAGGCATTTCCTCGTACGTCAAATCTTTCTCCACATGAATAGGCTCATACTCTATAACGTGCTTATAATCGGGCTTATAAGGAAGTAACACTAATACAAGAAACACATTGTGTATACGTTCTAGGTCTTGAGGTAATTCTACCATGTAAGCAACCTCTCCTACCCTTTTTAATATCTCAAAAAGTCTTATAAACCTTGGACTTAACTTTTTCTTCTTCCTAAAGCGTATCTTTCATTTCCAGGGAGATACCTTTAGAAATACATACGAACCGACTTCAAACTCTCTTCTCATTCGATGAGGATCTGCATACTTTTTCTGTCTGTCTTGAGCTGCTACCAGTCGCTGTCGTATCAACTTAACTATATTTGTTATTTGTTGTACCAATTCAGGTCCTAGCACTCGGCGTTCTCCTACTTCATCCCAACACAATGGTGTTCTGCACTTCCTTCCATATAAAGCTTCGTAAGGCGGCATGCCTATGCTTGCATGATAACTGTTGTTCTACGCAAACTCTACTAACGGTAGATGATCATCCCAACTACCTTTGAAATCCATAACACAAGATCTCAGCATATCTTCTAACATTTGAATTGTTCTTTCGCTTTGTCCATCTGCCTGTGGATGATAAGTTATGTAGACACTCAAAATTTTTTGCACAACTGTCACTGACATTTCAGGAATGCAGATTCATCTTTCAGAGATAACCCTGGAAGACAGCTCACGCTAAGTCCGGATACTACCGGAAGTTCAATCTCAAACCCGTAACACACACCGGGAGTAACAGTTTCAACCTCAGAGATAAGCCCGAGGCATGCAGTTCCAATACCGGAAACTCCACCGGCGAAGACCGATTGATCTCGAAGATAACCCCGAGGTATCTAGTCTCAGTCCCAACATTGGGAATAGCAGCTACCAACCTTGGTGATACCCCAAGGAATGCAATTTCGGTGATAACCCCAGAAATTCTTGTTTCAAATGCATGCAATCAGCTTCAACCTCGGCACTCGCACCGAAGCACTCAAGACCAAACCCGAAGATAATATCGGGAGGACAAGCACCCCTCAGAGATGATACTGAGGATCTTCAACACTTGTAGCAGTCCAATTTCAGAGATAACCCTGAGCAACGTCTGCTTTACCAGCCCAAACCGTTGATAACTCCGGTGAGGGGCAAAGTTGTCATCTCGCCAATTTAAGGCCACATCGGGTCGTCTCAACATCTCATACATACATTTCTACACAGCGATGTCCCACAAGAATCAAGGAAAACCAATCCCGAGTGACTATTGTGTTGGGTAACGGATAGAATTTGAAGCTTGAAGACCGGAGGGCACCGTCCCATCTTCATGACTTTGTACAACCTCTAATCCCATGCCATTGTACAACTCTCAAAAATGGCGGTACGAAATAGGTCCTACATACCTCAGTCAGATGCCCGGATTGCAATTCTGAAAGTTCGAGCGGACATTGCAGTGCCTACGTGCATGTACTGCGAGACGACACGACCCGAGAAACTCGGGGCAACCCAGGAAGCCTCAGGTACACCTGCGGCTCCCCCCTCTATAAATAGAGGGCTTGGGGTGGCCATTTTAAAAAAGGGAAGAGACAAGGAAGCCCTGTTAAATTTGCTCCGTACTTACAATATACTGAGTGCTTTCTCATTTTATACACTTGTGAGCTCACATATAGCTACTTTTGTACCGGCGGGAGCCGAGTTTCATCTACTTTAAGGATATAGAAGTCTTCTTTGGCGTATCCTTTGTAAGCCTTCTTACACACTTTAAAGCCTTTCTCTTCATCTTTGCACACACCCTTCTTCACGTTGAGAGTCGTGTTGCTTGTGTTTGCCCTGACTTCGGTCCGTGGTTTTATTTTCAGTTTGTATACATATATATATATATATATATTATATATATATATATAGACTAACATTATCGAGTTATGCCTCGATTGAGCCAAGACTTCGGTCTGGAGCGTTTATTTTCTTATATATATATATATATATATATATATATATATATATTAACTATGTGTCGAACTCTGTTCTATGAGCCTGGATTTTACATCCGGTGCGTTTACTCGCTTATATATATATATGAACTGTTGTCGAACTCTATTTGATGAGCCTGGATTTTACATCCGGTGCGTTTATCGCTTATATATATATATATATACATTTTTGTCCCACCTAGAGTTTACTTCGTCGTGGGTGATCGCTCTTACAGCTTTCTTTACGTTTTGTCCTGCCTGGAGCTCGCTTCGTGGTAGTTGATTGATTTGTACAGCTTTATTTACGTTTCGTCTCGCCTGGAGTTTCCTCCGCGGTGGTTGATAGCTTTTACAGCTTTATTTACATTTTTTGATCCCCCACGGAGGTGCTTCGTGGTGGCTGATTATATCTGTATATATATAATATTTATAGCTTTTATATATATATATCTGCTTACTGCTTTCATACAAATTGCGGTATCATGTGCGCCTAGGAATCATGTTATCACAGATTCAGCCTATTGGATCTAGATTCAGTTCCCGTGATGGACATTCTCAGCTGTAAGCAGCTTGTAAATTTATCTGTAGTGTATGAATTTCCTCAGATGGTTTTCATACCCACGAGGAAATCGGCATTATTTTGTACATTATTTTCTTATAGATGCTTCACATCTCGGAAATAAAATCAATCAAGCCGAACACTTAATAAAATGGAAGTGTAAAAGGTCTCAATTACTATTGAGCACAAGGGTTTGAAAAAACCTCCTTTATAAAACATCACTGCCATATCCTGCTAAAAATTGAATTTTAACATAAATTCAGACCCTGTGTATATATGTGTGAACGAGGCCTCGCACTACTTCCAAATAATCCGCACATTGACCCACACACACACATTTAGATAATCGTTTCTTGAAAAGTGGCGGTCACCGTGGTAACACGGATGTCGGGGGGTGCCTAACACCTTCCCTCCGCATAATCAAGTCCTTGGACCCTAATGAATCTCGGTTTCACCAACCCGTTTAACAGTGTCACATCACTGGGTCAATGTGCAAACCTTTTCTCGGTTGTGTTGGTACAACCATTTAAAAAACCAACTGGCGACTCTTAACAGTCCATCGTCGACATTATACATGTCGGACCTTTTTCACTTGTTTTTTCAAACAAATCTCACCTAAAATGAGAACACCAAAGAACAAGTAACGGAAAGGGACAACTAAAAATCCCGACGTCGACAGGTGGCGACTCTACTGGGGACTTCCAGTAAGAGGACTTAAGCCGATATTACAATCTTTTCAAAACTATTATATGCTTGTGTGTTGATGTTGCATTTATATTTATGATGAATGTGTGCGAATGCATTTACTTACTACACTTAGTGCTTCGCACCATATCTGCTTGTGATTTTAGTGCTTCGCATATGTCATCGTTTCCATACGGTGAGACGTATTGTATGTGAATGTATGTTGTGTGGTCCCTCCACCAGGAGACTATCCTGTCGGTGTTTGATTACTGGACTCGTAGGAAGACTAATTCCCGCGAGGCTTAGGAAAGGCACCACCCAAATTCGCTCCAGTTGAAAGACCAGATTAATTTCCCGTTGAGTAAATTGCGATGATTTGGGAACCTTCATGCCAAAAGCTGCGAGAGTAACCTAAGATAGGTCAACCTTTGATAAACCCAATACGGAGGAAAGTCTCTTCATACTTTCTCATTTTAAATTACTTGTAATTCCATCTATATCTCCATGTAATGAGAAATATGAAGAAATATGTACACATACATATTTAACATGTTATCCTGTATTACAAACAACTAACATCTGTTTTACAGGATAAAGATCCTAAAACGGACAATCACATAGAATGTTATGTTTTATACATTCCCTAAAGACTAAACTATGCAAGTCTTTCGCAGGGAACCAATCGGACCTACTACCCGGTCAAAATCCAAGAAGGTTGCAAGCCTACAATCAATCATGTCGTCATCTGACCAGACTGACTATAATCCAGTTTCTCGCAAAGAATTCGACAGATTAAGCAAACAAATTATAGATTTGGCTGTTCTGCTTAAAGAACTACACTAGTCTACTCAGGGTCCAAAGATACCCATACATGTTGAATCCTATACACAAGGGGGAACCCAGGTCAATACAATCCCTGAACTGCAGTTGGATACGACCAACAAAATTCATGATGCCACCCATCTCACAGGAGATCCAGACATCGGTGACATCAAGAAGAAAGTCCTCCAAATGGAAGAAACCCTTCGTGCTATCAAAGGAATTAGAACACATGGGAGTGTTTCATATGCTGATCTATTCATTATCTAGAAAAGTTTAAGACTCTTGACTTTGAAAAGTATGACGGGTTAGGAGATCCCTACATACATTTGAAGGTGTTTATTAGAGAACTCGGATCTTATGCAGAGGACGAGAAGCTCAGAATGCAGCTATTCCAGAAAAGTCTGACTAGAGAAGCCCGTTCGTGGTATACCAAATTAGACAACTCAAAAATCCATAGTTGGGAAGAGCTAGCACACGCCATCCTCACACAATATAGCTTTCAGTCTCAGATGGCTCCTGACCGGTATCAAATTACCAAGGTCAAGAAACAGTCTAACGAGTCTTTCAAAGAGTATGATAAAAGGTGGAGATGCCTGGCTGCCCAAGTTATTCCTTCCATGACAGAATCAGAAATGGTCATGACTTTCATAGACATACAAGAAGTTATTTTCTATGAAAGAGTTTTAGCCGACATCGGAAAACAATTTTCTGAAATGGTCAAACATGGGGAGATGGCTGAGATGGGATTGAAGTCCGGGAAAATTCAAGACCTAGCTGCCCTTAAAGTTGTTGCTAATCACATCCAATCCAAAAATTATGGAAACAGCCCCGGGAGGGTCCATAAAAAGAAAGAGGAAGATGTTTCCCTGATACTACAGGGTCAAAAAGGCAATCAGAACATGCCTATCCAGAGGAGAAACTACACTCCCTTTCAAGCACAGTCTTCGAACCCTCCAATACCAAAAGGTGGAGAAGTCAAATGCCCTCGAGTGTTCACACCCTTAGGGGACACACTCAAGAATATTCTCACTCTTCTGACAACACAGAAGAAAATCACGCATCTTCTTCCACCAGCCAGCCCTAATGGACGGGGTTTCAATGCTGCTCGAAAATGTACTTATCATGTCAGGGCACCTGGACATGATACTCAGGATTGTTGGGCCTTGAAACACAAAATCCAAGATCTGATAGACAATGGTGAGATCGTGGTCACCAAATCAGATCAACCTCACGTACAAGACAATCCTCTTCCTCAACACAAAGAAGAAGAGGTCAACATGATTAATTGGAGCAATGGACAGAGTTCCAATTTTAACTATGAGTCCTCCTAGACCCCCAAAGACTGTATTGACAAGTGGGATTATGCCAAATTCCAGTTTGCAATGGAACGTAAGATGAAAGCTCTATGCAAGCAGATTAAGCAATTGGCAGAACTGGTGACTTATCAGCATCAAGTGACACGCCAGTTATTCAGCCAGGAGCATGCTTGTATCCTTCCTCTTTTCATGAATATTCCCTCGTCACTTTCAGAAAATGAAATGCTGGAAGGCAAAGTGAAAAAGAGAGCGAATGCCAAAGCCCGTCGGGATTTTTCCAGTAGAAGGGAATTTACATACCAGGTCCAACCTATGGAAGAAATACTTCAGATGCTAATCAATGAAGGAAGGATCACTTACCTTCTACCTCCAATCAATCCTCGTTCAGGACGGTACAATTTTGATGGAGTATGTTAATATCACTCCCATTCTCGCGGTCACAGCACAGAAGAATGTTGGGCACTCCGCTACCTTATCCAGAATCTCATTGACAGCGGTGTCCTGCAACTAGCAGACGATGATACTGTGCTAAGTGGGAGTGAGAATACCCGTCCTACTAAGTGGAAGGGATTGGTGGCAGTTCTATCTGTTGAGTCTGATAAAATTGTCAAACCGCTCACTATACCAGCAATTCAACTCAGAGGAAGCAACAATCCTTTGAAAGTGGCCGCTCCAGAGCCAATCAACTTACCATGCAGAGCACAATATCCTATTGTTAGCTTACACAAAGTGCCATAGAATTATGGAGAAGGTGAACGATCCACCTCGCATACAACTACTGCAGTGTCGAAGGAAAATCAACTGTATCTTCCTCAACGGGTGATGAAGTCTACCATCAAATCAAAGGGGAAAATACCCATGGAGAAGATTGAAGAATTCCTCCGCACTATGGGTCATAACGAAGCCAAGGTGGTTTAAAGCTTAAAAGAAGCTCCACACCAAATCTCAATTTTGGACTTGGTGCTGACTTCCGAGGATCACCGGACGATCTTGCTGAAGGTTTTAGAAGAAGCCTATCTACCAAAATCAGTGGATGCTGAAAAATTTCAACATTTGGTTGATCACATTTTCAACAATAATGTGATATCCTTCACTGATGACGACATCCCGCCCCAAGGGACCGGTCATTGCAAGCCGTTGCACATTGCGGTCTTGTCCTCCAGATACATGCTAGCTAGAGACTTGATAGATGGAGGCTCATTTCTAAATATCTGTGCATACGCTACCTTGGCGAAGATGAATATCAATCTCAACCGAATCCGGAGCAGCCATAGAGTCATCAAAGCTTTTGATGGAGCCCACTGAAATTTGGTCGGAGTAATTGAACTGCCAATCGAAATTGGTCCCCATACATTCTGCATATCTTTCCACATACTCAAGATAGATTCGGGATACAACCTGCTCTTGGGACGAACATGGATTCATATGGCAGGGGCAGTCCCCTCCACCCTTCATCAACAATTGAAATACATTATCAACAACAGCCTAATCACAATCAACGTTGAGCCGGAGTGTCCTCCACATAATGATATACCATACATCAACGTCAATTCAGATGTTGAACCAGTTAGTTTTCAATCCTTAGAGGTGAGCAACACCCAGTACCATGCTATTGGAATGCCACCTCTCATACCCAAGATTTCTGCCGAAGTGATGTCGGCTACTCAAGAAATGATATCATTGGGTCATCAGCCAGGACAAGGGATGGGTAAAGACCATCAGGGTATTAAGTACCCCATCAAAGTTATCAGTCAAACTGGGACAGCAGGGCTAGGCTATTCTGCCAGTTCTAGTAACCAGAATCCACATAAACATCCTTAGATTCCTCTAGTTTCAGTTACACAACGTTTATCTACACTAACCACTGCTGAGTCCGCACAACTTCTTGTAAAGGTGCCAGCCAACGTGATGGCTATGTTATTTCCCAAGCCGGTACCGGTGAAGGCGAAAGAAGTATTTGTTCCAGATCCCGCCATGGAGGAAGAGAAACAAAGAATTAAACAAGACGTCATCCGAATAATGTCGGGCATGCGCATCATTATTCATGACGAGCATACAAACAGATACACCCCAGACGATGATTGCTCAGATATAATGGCCATCATTCGGGATAGGGAGGATGATTACAATCCATCCATCACTGCAGTCCACCCGGACTTTGCCCTTGCCAATTGGAGCAGCACTCATTGCATTGGTCGACAAGGGTAAAATGGGCAGAAAACATTTATGCCCTGTAAATATCATAACTGCTTATTTTTTTGTACAGTATTAGCAGTCGTTTTGCTAGTAGATGCTTACACTGTGTATGATCAAACCTTTTCATATATACTAAGTGAAAACATATTTTATTTTAGGACCCTGAATTTAGATATGTCTGTACTTGTTGATATGGTGCCTCTTCTCCACAAAGACTGTAACTTTGATGTAGAGATGAATTCAGCCTTGATAGAAATACATGAGGACATTGAGGTGCCTCCGAAAATTCAAGAATGGGTCAGAGACAAACCTAAACCCAAACTTGATCAAACCACTTCATTCAATCTCAGAACCTTAGAAAGCCCTAAATTAATCCAGCTTGGTTCAGACCTTAGCCTAAACCAGTGGAATGACATGGTTACGCTACTAACCCAATTCCAGGATGTGTTTGCATGGTCTCATGAAGACATGGTGGGTTTATCCACTGACATTGTACTTCATTGCCTTCCCATTAAAGAGGGATTCAAGCCAGTCAAGCAAAAGCTCAGGCGATTGAAACCTGAGTGGAGTTTAAAGGTAAACGAAGAAATTCTGAAACAATTTCAAGCTAGCATCATAATGGTGTCCACATATCCTGAGTGGATATCCAGCATTGTTCCCGTGCCTAAACCTGGAGGAAAGGTGCGAGTCTGCGTGGATTATCGAGACTTGAACAAAGCTTGCCTTAAAGATAGCTTTCCCGTACCCTTTATCCACATTCTCATCGTGTAATATCGCTTCAATCTCGCATGTACTCCTTTCTTTGATTGCTGCGGGGTACCATCAAATCATGGTTGCTGAGGAAGATCGTGAGAAAACTACTTTCATCACGCCTTGGGGAACTTTTTGTTATAGACGGTTGTCATTCGGCCTCATTAATGCCGGAGCCACCTATCAGCGAGTTATGATGGCTCTTTTCCACTCTTTGCCCCTCAGGGAAACATACTTTTCAAGCCAGTAACCTGGCTTCTCTGCGTTCCTACTACTTCGGTCATCCCACTAAGGATTGAACCTCTCGCGTTTGCAGCTTGGCTACCCATACATGGGATCAAACTTTTCGTACATGCCGTTTATCCTCAACCAAGGATCAAACTTTCTCTTCCCCGCATTCTGACCTGCACATGGGATCACGCTTTTCAACTTGCCCTGAGGGGTGAACTACGCCGACCTAATCTCCTCTTCAATAGGAGTACATAGGCAACCATGTTACATGGTCCAGTCGTAATAAAACAAAAACAACAAAAAACCGTCCTACACCATTCCTGCAATATACAGCGTTGAACCTTTTACACCAGGTTCGAACTACGCAGACCTGATCTCCTCTTCAATAGGAGTACGTAGGTAGCCATTCATGGTTCGGTCTCACCCCCTATCAAAACACAGATCATTGTCAACTGGTATTGGGATCATCCTTCAATACACCACATTTTATTTGCTTCAGACCAAAGGGATGGAATTACCTTAACTCCTCCTAAATAAGAGATTCGGCGACCATCTAATTTGTGGTTGTGCCTCAAAGAGCAACACCAACCCATAAGAGATGGAATTAACTAGGCTTCTCCTGAATAGAAGTACTAGCCACCATCTGTGGGGCGGTCAATCTCAGAGAGGAAAGCCACACTCCTCTCCACATATCCATACAGAAGCCAGTCCCAAGACACCAAAGATGGTAGGGATACACATAGATCAATGATCCATTCTGAACTATCCAGTGACAACTCAATGTCCATCCCTCAAGGAGGAATTCAAAATACATCAAGATCACAAGTCCTGAAGAAGCAGGTAAAATATCAAGCAAGTATCAGAGCATATCTAAAAGGGAAGTGATCAAAAATATATTTCCCTACTATATATAATGATGTTTGATATACATAATGTAAACTGTACAGGATAAAATAGATATGTTAGTCTGTGCAGGAAAATATCAAAGCCCAGCTACAACTCAAGATGTATGCGAGCTAACAAGCCCAACATGGCGTCCCTCTTAGAAGAAGGAGGCGAAGCTGTGGTCTCCTATACAAGGGTGTCCACATGACCTAACAGATCTGCAGCCATCTGCATGGTGACCATATTCTCATCAATGTAAGTTCTCATCTCTGCAATCATGCCAGTGGTAAGGGACCTCACTACAGTACTATCTGTGATGGCTACATCCTGGGCAGATATGGCACTATCCCGCTCAACTATCACTACATCTCTGGCTGATCTAGCCTCATCCCGCTCGATGATAGCGGTATCTCTGTGAGCTAATGCGTCATCTCTCTCTAACAGAGATGTGTCTCTCCCATCAAGGGCAGTCAACATCAAGGCTCTAGCCTGGTCTCTCTCGAAGGTCATCAAATGAAGACTCTGCTCAAAGTACTATGCCGAATGATGTATCAAGATAGTGCTGGTACTGGGAGAATCTAAAGGAAATGCTGGCAACCCAGCAACTATCTCCTCCTCGATGTGGGAATCAATGTCCTCCATGGGCTCTCCATCATCTAACTCACTATCCAGTACTGTGGATACTGCCGTAGCTGATGAAATCTCTGTCTCCATCTACACAGAATACTCTGGCGAACATCTCGGATGGCTAATAGAAAAAATTGCTAGCTCACGCTGATCCCAACAAGCGTACACACCGGATCAATCCTCTGCTGTGAGGTAGCGAGACACTAAACGCTGACCTATCGCCCCTTCAAAGGGATCAAAATCCTGAAACTGGTCAAACTGTGACATCACGGCCATTAGGTGATAGGTAGTCATACCCCTCAAACCAGCCAGAGGGAGATAATCCATGCCCGGAGCATGAGTAATAAAGTTGTAGGGTGAGCTAAGCCCCGAACACTGCAGTATGCCAAACGGATCTCTGATATCCGCCAAGAACATTGATCAAGACATGGCGTCTGTACACTCTGACGGCTGAAAGGAGTATGACATGGCTATATCATGGGTGAAACAATATCCATGCCATCTGAAGGTAACGATTGGTCTCAAGTGTGATATAAACCACACGTACAGCATGACCGAGCTGCCTATGAACACTCATGTCGGATAAGTGCAGCAATATGTAGCCGACCTCAGAGTCTCTACTATAATCATCGGTATGATGCTACGACCCTCCCTAACAGCTCTCACTGCCATGATAACTCCAATGTCTATCTCATCCATGTACCATGGCATATAGACATACGACAGTATGCACAACAGCAATACATCCACCCTGGACAAATGCCAATGGTCCTCTAGTACGGTGAAATCCTCGGAATGTCGTGTATAACTATCCTCAGAGCCAAATCTGTCAAACAGAAAATGTTGAGATATAACGTGGCCAGAGGTAAGCTCGTCCTATACCACCCTACACCTCAATCTAGTGAGGGTCATGAACCGTCGACTCATGTCCCCCAAAGCCATATGCACGCAAGGTCTATCTAGCGGCAGCATCGTCAACCGTGCATACTCCTCCAAAGTGGGAGTCAACTCCTGGGTCCCAAATCAGAAAACCTGCCTCTCCGATACCCAATGCTCTAGCATGCCATCCACGAATCCTGTGGGAACCTAAAACATCAACAGGGTCATAGTGTGCTGCAACAAATGATCTATGGTCACCCTGTCTGATGGTGACATGCTATCATACCACGATCGCATACCAGATACCACCAATAATGGTGGGGTATGATCAATACGGCTAACTGTCGAAAAAGACATCTGTACGGGTCGTGTCATAAGACCATCCAGAGGTCAATACTGAATATCTCTTGAAATACATAAATATGCATAACATGATACATGCACTGCAGATAATAGATGGTAATATGATATAGGGAATAAAAAACTGTGCATACATTCCTAAATATATCAACATCTAATACATCATCTCTGTACAGCTAAAAATATAGGGAAATGGGGCACAGACGCCCTAGTACTAACAGAGGCCTATCAAAAGATATAGCGAGAATAGGTCACAGCCACCCAATAGCTAACAGAGGCCTATCAAAAAATATAACGAGAATAAACATTAAAGAAGACGATGGTGTCAATATCTACATCATCTATCCTGTCCACCTGATGTAACTCCTCCTGAGTCACTAGATCTCTATCAACAGGGATGTCAGGCCTATACAAAGGAGGATCTGCACCGGCAAAGCCAAATGGGTCATCTCGAGGGGCGGTACCGATTTGGAAGGATCAAACGAATCTGCCTCTACCGGATCCCTGCCCAAATGCCGGATAAAGAAATATGCCCGGTCCAACCGCTGGGTCAAACTGTCAATCTGTGTCACATGAGTCGGATCTCGGACACAAGCTAGCCAATCCATCATCATCACGGATCCTGGAACCAAAACCCCCATGAACTGAGTGGCGCGGGTCAGGGCTCCAATAGTACGAGGGAACCACCAAAGCTGGAATATCTCTTGAGTGCAAGGACCCTCTAATAATACAAAGTCGTCAACCCCCAACAAAGGGATATTAGTGACGGGTGACTGTGATACGGGCCAATGACGCTTGGCAAGAGGTAAGATTGGCATATGAATCTCCCTTGTGGTGCTCCTAATAGCACGCTCTCCTAAATAGAGCCCACATCCTCCATCTGTAAAGAGAGGAACTCTCCAGGTGGAAATCACATACTCGACGTCAGTCGGGTACCCATCCTCAAATCTGATGGCCAAATGTTCCCCGGAATAGGGAATCCATGTGATAATATCAGCTGTCAACAACTCCAGCTGCAAGCGGCAGTGAGTGAAACCCTCAGCTACAAGGACCTCTGCCAATATGGAATGATGCCATCGTCGTCCTCGTGGGTAGGTATCTAAACCTAACATACTCATAAGACGCAAGCATGGGAGCCTCTCATAGGCCCAAAACTACCAACACACTGGCAAAACATCTGCGGTCAGTAAACACTCTTTAACCTATAGAGGGGAAATAACAAGAGAAATACTCACCAACAGAAATGGATAGAATCCTAGCCAAGCCTTAGTCAAACTGTGTGAGTGCATACGTATGCCCCGGAGGAAATAGGCAAAGGTGTAGGAACCCCAATCATACTCTCTAATACGGTCCACATGATGCGTGGCACTGACCAAAGCAAATGACATCGTAGAAGAGTTATCTGCTATGAAGAAGCCTCTAATGATCATCAGGAACAATCGCCAAAGAATGTGATCCCTAACTCGGACATCATCAGGCATGGGCTCGCTTAATAGCCCACTCATAGCATCTACGCTCAAAGAACCCGTAAGCATAGTCCTGCCTTTGAGCGCCTCCACCGGAACTCCTAACAAGGATCTAACGGAAGTAAGGGTAATATTCGCCATGCAAGCCACTGGCGTCCCTCCAAACTCCATACCTGTGATGAACCGCCAATCCATTGGCGTCGTCATCATCACCTCACAGTCCAACAGATGGAGTGACTGAGTCTAATGAAACCATCTCTCAGATAGTTCCCTGAGATAACCCCGGGGACAATGACGGGGAAGGATGGAAAAGAATGCTCCAAATCCCCAATCATGCACAATCGCTATGTAGTCAGGATGAAGAGCCTGGTACATGGAGTGTATTCTAAACCAATTCCCTCGAGGCTGTGTGAAGTTGGGAACCTGCATGAAATGCAAATCAACATCAAAATCCTTTGCTCCTCATCAATAGGAAAGAAGGAAAATCAAGATCTAACGTCATACCTCCTTAGCATGAAAAAACATCGAGGGATGTCGACTCAAATCACCTAGAAGCTCTGGGTTTGTTGCCTGAATACTCGGAGGTCCTTACGGGGAATAGGTGCAGCAGGAGCGGGATCCGCAACTAGAACATCCTCTTCCTCATCCTTAACATCTGATACGTCAGCCTGGACTGGACGTATCACTGCCTCTACCAATCGACGAGGCTGTCTAACAGAACGGGGTCGAGGCATTTCAGAAGCCCTCCTCCGTACCCCAGAAGTGGTCCTACGGGAACTACTCGGCTGATCCGGATCCATAATATCTGGACAACAAGTCTCCAAAGCACCTCAGAAAGGGTGTGGTATTTCCTGACTTGGAGCTTTTCAAAATACATTTTATGACTACTTGCATGCATGCATTACTTTAACATACATCTACAGTAGAATTAAAAATTCATGAATAATTAAATGCCTACATTTTGAAAATTTTTGCCATAGTCCCCTTTGTAAATCGGACTATCCACATGCACATAGGTATGACTAGGTGGCCATTCAGTAGCACACCTGCCCCAAAGTCATATACATAATATATGTATTAAAAATCAAAATCATCAATCTATAAGGTTAACCTTAGTACCAGGAGTACTTTACCTTTTACCTTTTGCTCATTTGTCCTCAAAAAGGATAAGAAATAGCATAAAAATGTGCCAATTTAACTGTCTCAGAAATCAAATTTTTTCACATCATTATGTTCAACATGGTTTAATACAAACATTTACAATGTTGAATATTTTTTATCAAAACATTTGAGCATACATAATCACTACTATGTGTTTAGATGCATTTCATATGATAAGTCAGTTTCCAACGGATAAAAACTGGAAAAAATACATGCATACATTACCAGGATAGTGTAGAACACTTGTACGGTGACAGAATTTGCAAAAAATTATCCGAACTCAACAGATCTGAAGGAGAGCTCTCGGATTTTCTTCGCGACACAAGTTGAAAATGACTTATGAGATCAACCTGCAGGATATTAGTATCCACAGTGGGCCGCAGGTCCATCTGCGGCTAGAGCAGGTATACCTACGGCACCCCTATGTGGGTCCCACCCCTCCGGCTCGGTCCAGTTCAAGTTGCAAATGAGTTCTTACGGATTGAAAAGGTCAAATCAGGGATACAACCCCTACGCGATTGAGCAGAATAACTTATAAATCCTAGTCTTCTGAGATTGAACCTTGGGTCTGCCCATCACTCATTGGTATTCGCCCAAACATAGGGCACACTATACCGATGATCTCAAATATTACCAACCACGCTCGGCAATACCTTGCGCAGGTCCAATGCCGCCAATTCAGGGTCAACACCCTAATTCTCTAACATTCCCCGGCGGGGGTCACAACGCAGACTCAAAGAAATTCCCCGGTAGTGGTCACCACGCATTGTCATCCATTGATGTATGGGTGAATGAAGGTCAAGCAGCCTTGACGTTATTTCAGCCGATGATAAGTAAACCCATCGAGGCATCGAAAGTTATTCGATGATTGTTTACTCTGATATTCATATTCCCCATCAGATCCCCGGCGGGGGTCACAACGCAATGCTCCGTTGATACACACGTCAACGAAGGTCAAGCAGCCTTGACAATCTGCCCAATAGGGTATCAGCCGTTGATTCACACGTCAACGAAGGTCAAGCAGCCTTGACAGTCTACCCCATATGGCTTTTCATCCGTTAATTTACACGTCAACGAAGGTCAGGCAACCTTGACAACATATGCTGTCGGCAGTAAATCCAATAGAACATTGACACATCCCGGCGATACAAACCAGGAAAAAGTCAGCATCATCAAAAAAGATCGATGATGGAATATGTTATACACATCCTCAAACAGATGAAGCTTTATCCCCACAGATCTCTTACAAATAAGAGACACCTCTTCGAAATCAAGTATGTATCAAAGATTAAGGACTTTTGTGGTATCTCCAACATCAACATCGTAACAGATTCGGATCACACATCCAATCAGGTCATAGTGGCCAATCTTCGATAAACGTTACAAGGATCCGACAATCATCCCCAGCATGTTGGGCAACAACCCCGCACACATGCATCATACATCATATTGCATTTTAAGTGTCTAGGATTCTTTATCCTACCCATGCATTACATTGCATGAATATGATAAAGAGGGGCATCTGTAGACACTCAAAATTTTTTGCACAACTGTCACTGACATTTCAGGAATGCAGATTCATCTTTCAGAGATAACCCTGGAAGACAGCTCACACCCAGAACACACACTGGGAGTAACAGTTCCAACCTCTGAGATAACCCCGAGGCATACAGTTCCAATACCGGAAACTCCACCGGAGAAGACCGATTAATCTCGAAGACAACCCTGAGGTATCCAGTCTTAGTCCCAACATTGGGAATAGCAGCTACCAACCTTGGTGATAACCCCAAGGAATGCAATTCTGGCGATAACCCCGGAAATGCTTGTTTTAAATGCATGCAATCAGCTTCAACCTTGACACTCACACCGAGGCACTCAAGACCAAACCCAGAGATAATACCGGGAGGACAGGCACCCCTCAGAGATGACACTGAGGACCTTCAACACTTGCAGTAGTCCAATCTCTGAGATAACCCTGAGCAACGTCTGCTTTACCAGCCCAAATCGGCGATAACTCCGGTGAGGGACAAAGTTGTCATCTCACCAATTCAAGGCCACATCACGTTGTCTCAACATCTCATACTTACATTTCTACACAGCGATATCCCACAAGAATCAAGGAAAACCAATCTCGAGTGACTATTGTGCAAGGTAACAGATAAAATTTGAAGCTTGAAGACCGGAAGGCACCGTCCCATCTTCATGACTTCGTACAACCTCTAATTCCATGCCATTGTACAACTCTTGACCACGGCGGTCTGAAATAGGTCCTACATACCTCAATCGGATGCCCGGATTATAATTCTGAAAGTTCGAGCGGACATTACAGTCCCCTACGTTACGCATCTTTGCGAGGCGACGACGACGAGAAACCCGGAAATGTAATAACCCCAAAATAGGTCCATTCCATCCAACCCATTCTGAGTCGCCAAATATATGGTACGAAAAACAACTACAACTTTATTACAACAATTGTCGTGCAAAATACAACAACACATATGCTGTGAGTTTGGATACCAATATATACCAAATGTAACTCTGGAAACCAACTTAGATAACACGTCACCATGACACCTTACATAAAGGTACAGTCAAAAACTGTTTTAGAAATTAGAATCTTTGGGAAGTGCTTAAGAAAACCTTCGTACATGGGAGGCCATGGTTTTAGGTTATGGTAGATATCATATGGCCACAGAATTATCCTTGGTTGACCCAATAGACCCCAAAGAAAAACAAGAAGATTATTATCATATTCTTCCCAATGGCGAGTCTTCTCTTGACATATCATTATCTCCACTGTCTCTAATTTGGTATTATACTCCAAACAAACACCAAGATTATATAGGTAGTGCTTGTAAATATACTCAGCAAGTGGATGTGCACAACCTTGTCTTATGATAACACGAGTTTGTATGTCATTAGACATCTTGTATGATAGTGGCAAAACACCCTTCCAAAGTTAAATTCACCTCACCCTCAACATCTATAGACCACCACTCTATTCCCTCGTTATCCCCCGCTCGACCCAGCTACACTTTTATTACCTGAAAGGAATTGTGAAACAAAAGGGTGAGCACAACTAGCTCAGTAAAAAATATTATGACTAAAGATAAATAAATTATCAATAGTCTTCATCAGTAATAAATCAGAGATTTAGAACATATGGTAGATGATAAAACTTTTCAACCATAGTTGCAGCGGAACGAGCAATCCATTAAAAGAGTCAAATAGACTATAAAGTCTATTGTCTTCTCCACGTTAAAAGTCCACCAACAATGTTTTATCCATGTAACATCAATCAACAGTTCCTTTCCACAATCATATGAATAACTCATAATCATAATTGTGATTCTAAATTCCTCTTCTCATCCAGGACGAAGATAATTTCATCACTGTCTTTACGAAACATCAAAGATCATGGTTATACCAAATCACGGTTCTGTTCATAATCATACTAATAAATTCATCTTTGCACCACGGCCAAAGATATTCATCAACAGATTCATCTTTACACTACAAAGCTAAAGATATTCAACAACAGTCATCTTTGCATTACTGAGCCAAAGATATTCATCAATAATTCATCTTTTCACTACAAAGCTAAAGATATTCAACAACAGGTCATCTTTGCATTACGAGCCAAAGATATTCATCAATAATTCATCTTTGCACCATGGCTAAAGATATTCAACAACAGGTCATCTTTGCATTACGAGCCAAAGATATTCATCAATAATTCATCTTTGCAATACAGGCTAAAGATATTCAACAACAGGTCATCTTTGCATTACGAGCAAAAGATATTCATCAATAATTCATCTTTGCACTACAGGCTAAAGATATTCAAAAACAGGTCATCTTTGCATTACGAGCAAAAGATATTCATCAATAATTCATCTTTTGCACTACTGTGGCAAAGATATTCAACAACAGTCATCTTTGCATTACGAGCAAAAGATATTCATCAATAATTCATCTTTTTACTACACAAAGCTAAAGATATTCAACAACAGGTCATCTTTGCATTACGAGCAAAAGATATTCATATATCAAAGAAATACATAATCATTTCAGAAGTTATATAACAATAATTATAACCATGTTGATCAATCCACCTTTGCACTTAAGCTAAAAATATTCAATTGTAAATTCAATGGTCATGATCATACCGATTCAACAATTCAACTTTTGCACTACTGGCCAAAGAGAACCTATGGTCACGATCATACCAATAATCTACCCATCTTTACACTCAAGTCAAAGAGAAATATCATCATTAGGGTTATAAGAATGTTATATAAAAATAATATAATCAAAACATGGTTTTAATTTCAAGAGTAAGATTCATAAATCAACGATAATTTGGTCAGAGAAGAAACCAATTTGTTGTGAATAGTACCCCGTATTCGTACATAGTCCCGTATACGTGCATAGTAACCTCGACACTAAAAGATAAAGTTTCATAATAAAATTCATATCCATATTTATAACACCTTAATCCAAATGTTATAAATCACTTAGAAATCTCATAATCTAATATTATTAATATTATAATAATATTTTAATCATTTCTCAAACTTATAAATAATTTAATCCAATTATTTACACTTTAATAATTAATGCATTTAATCATCTAAAATACCAAACTCATAAGATTTCATCATCATTAACCAAAACCCTCATAAAAAAATCTGCATACACCTCGTATATGATTTCTCAAGCCAATAAATCATATTTTCCAATTTTCTTACTTCACATAACATATTTAATTCATTTACTCATAACTAGAACATTTTCATGAAAAATACCAAATCGGTTCTAAAAATATTTCTTTTCGGGATTTAGTATAAAATAGTCCCATATTGAACATATATATTTTTTTGAAATTTTAAAAATTCATTTACTATTTTTCATATGGCTAAAACCATAGAATATTTAAACATTTATCATAAATTGTACTTTTATCCAAAAATTCCGAAATTCACAGAGTACACTGATATTATATAGATGTACTCTCAATAAAAATTTCATCCATTTTGGAGTTAACCGCAAGGAGTTATAAATAGTTACTTTTAAAATAGTCTTTTCTCATAAAATCCATTACTCCTAATCTATACATCCAAAAATACCTCAAAATAATCATAGTGGTGTAAAATTCCAGAATGATCAAAACATGGATATAATCAAAGCTAGTATCCAGAATAGATATTTTAGACGAAAAGAAAAATTTTCATTTTTAAATTGAATAGTGTCAGATTCGTGAATAGTGCAGTATCGTGAATAGTAACTCTCACACCAAAAGATAGAAATTCCACAAAAAAACATTTTCACGCTTAATGCATGAATAGTACTCATGAATAGTAACTCGTGAATAGTAACTCATGAATAGTAACTCGTGAATAGTAACTCATGAATAGTAACCCCAGAGCATGAAAAAGTTCCAAATTTGATAAAAAGTTCCAAACCAATATTTCAAAGATAATGATATTGAAGAAATAATATCATTTGAGAAGAAAATAACATCCCTTACCTCAAAGAATCAAGATTGCTTGGAAGGAAAGATCGGAAGTGATCTTTGAATGAAACTTATCTTGAATGACAACTCTCAAAGTATCTAAATACTCATAAAATACGCTCAATAATATAGAGAGAGAAAGAGAGAAAACTTATGTTTCTGGTGTGATTTTCAATTCTAACTTAGCCCTCTATTTATAGGAAAATGTTAGCACGCCGAAGAAGACTTGACCTGCTACCTGATGGCTTTACCTGCTACTATTCCACCCACCAAAAATCAGCCATCTTCCCCAACAACCAAGAGTGGGGCCCACTCAATTCTAGAATTTTCCACCAAAACCTAATTTAGAATCGGTTACCTCTTAAAATTCATAACAAATCATACGTTCATTTTTAACGGTTCAAAATTTGTGGACATATACTCAACTTATATATGTATAACATATCCAAAAATTACAACGATCCAACGGTCGGATCAAAATTATAACTCACATAATAAAGCTGTAAGAACACTGATTTGATCTTTTAATACCTCCAATCCGACAAAATACTGATAAAATACCTCAACATTAATTCCTTCATTTATAACCACATAAATAAATCCATCATTTATATCCACATCAAATAAATATTTCATTGTCATATAAATTAATAATTAATTATTCATAAATAATATTATAGAATCACAATAATGACAAACCAGTAGGTTCAGGAAAGAGGGGCTTTCAATAAGAATTTCTCCTTCTCTTGGTAGCGCAATTAGGTGACCAAACCTCTCCTTAGACAGAACTTTCTAGACATTGCCAATAGTGCTATCTAATAATATTATTCAAATAATATGAATTATTGATCTGATAATGAGAAATATTGTGCAGTGATAATTATTGAAACAACAATAATATAAAATATCAACGCAGCAATTATTGAATCAATAAAATAAAATATTGAACAGTAATTACTTTAACAATTATTGAGTAGTGCCTTCTTATGTAAGGATCAATAATTCAAAAATACTGTGTAAAACCATGTGCTACTGTGCAAACACGCATATTACTGTATTTTAACCATCGGGTATTCCAACGATTGTTAATTGATGAACGATTACGCCGTTATTTATAAAAACTTAATTTTGTCGCTTTTTCTTCATCCAAGCGGTTATTACATTATGGGGCCCACAAATGGTCTGCTACCGTAAATATTTAATATATTCACACACGGAAAGAATATTCCACGACCAAACGAATATTCTCCGACAATAATGAATATTTTATAACCACTTGCGTATTTTGAAAAAAAAATCATATATCACCCTTAACTTTAACCTTTTATCAATTTAACCATTTACTAAATAGGAAAATTGAATACTTTTATTTCATAAAATTCGGGGTCTTACAATCTCCCCTCCTTATGAAATTTCGTCCCCGAAATTTACGTACCTGGTATTTTAAGAGTTGAGAATACCTTGCTTTCATTTCATATTCCATCTTCCCTGTCCTCATGATTTCTCCATTGCTTTCATCTCCGTATTTGGATATCATTCTAGAATCTGACTTCAAAACAAAGGTTAATTGAACAAATTAACATATCACATAATATCCCGATATTATATGAGTGACCAACAAATAAGCTTAGGTAGGACACACACTAGCGAAGGATTTACTCATCTCTCCCCTCCTAGTTCTATTCCCCAATCTCGCCAGAGATCATATCCTAAGCTACGATACCAACTGTAACAACCCCAAAATAGGTCCATTCCATCCAACCCATTCTGAGTCGCCAAATATATGGTACGAAAAACAACTACAACTTTATTACAACAATTGTTGTGCAAAATACAACAACACATATGTTGTGAGTTTGGATACCAATATATACCAAATGTAACTCTGGACACCAACTTGGGTAACACGTCACCATGACACCTTACATAAAGGTACAGTCAAAAACTGTTTTAGAAATTAGAATCTTTGGGAAGTGCTTAAGAAAACCTTCGTACATGGGAGGCCATGGTTTTAGGTTATGGTAGATATCATATGGCCACAGAATTATCCTTGGTTGACCCAATAGACCCCAAAGAAAAACAAGAAGATTATTATCATATTCTTCCCAATGGCGAGTCTTCTCTTGACATATCATTATCTCCACTGTCTCTAATTTGGTATTATACTCCAAACAAACACCAAGATTATATAGGTAGTGCTTGTAAATATACTCAAAGAAGTGGATGTGCACAACCTTGTCTTATGATAACACGAGTTTGTATGTCATTAGACATCTTGTATGATAGTGGCAAAACACCCTTCCAAAGTTAAATTCACCTCACCCTCAACATCTATAGACCACCACTCTATTCCCTCGTTATCCCGCTTCGACCAAAGCTACACTTTTATTACACGAAAGGAATTGTGAAACAAAAGGGTGAGCACAACTAGCTCGATAAAAAATATTATGACTAAAGATAAATAAATTATCAATAGTCTTCATCGATAATAAATCGGAGATTTAGAACATATGGTAGATGATAAAACTTTTCAACCATAGTTGCGGTGAACGAAGCAATCCATTAAAAGAGTCAAATAGACTATAAAGTCTATTGTCTTCTCCACGTTAAAAGTCCACCAACAATGTTTTATCCATGTAACATCAATCAGCAGTTCCTTTCCACAATCATATGAATAACTCATAATCATAATTGTGATTCTAAATTCCTCTTCTCATCCAGGACGAAGATAATTTCATCACCTGTCTTTACCTGAAACATCAAAGATCATGGTTATACCAAATCACAGTTCCTGTTCATAATCATACTAATAAATTCATCTTTGCACCACACGGCCAAAGATATTCATCAACAGATTCATCTTTTTACACTACAAAGCTAAAGATATATTCAACATGGTCATCTTTGCATTACGAGCCAAAGATATTCATCAATAATTCATCTTTTCACTACAGGCTAAAGATATTCAACAACAGGTCATCTTTGCATTACAAGCCAAAGATATTCATCAATAATTCATCTTTGCACTACTGGGCTAAAGATATTCAACAACAGTCATCTTTGCATTCTGAGCCAAAGATATTCATCAATAATTCATCTTTGCAATACAAAGCTAAAGATATTCAACAACAGTCATCTTTGCATTACGAGCAAAAGATATTCATCAATAATTCATCTTTGCACTACAAATTTAAAGATATTCAACAACAGTCATCTTTGCATTACGAGCAAAAGATATTCATCAATAATTCATCTTTGCACTACAAATTTAAAGATATTCAACAAACAGTCATCTTTGCATTACGAGCAGAAAAAGATATTCATATATCAAAGAAATACATAATCATTTCGGAAGTTATATAACAATAATTATAACCATGTTGATCAATCCACCTTTGCACTTAAGCTAAAAATATTCAATTGTAAATTCAATGGTCATGATCATACCGATTCAACAATTCAACTTTTGCACCATCTTGGCCAAAGAGAACCTATGGTCGCGATCATACCAATAATCTACCCATCTTTACACTCAAGTCAAAGAGAAATATCATCATTAGGGTTATAAGAATGTTATATAAAAATAATATAATCAAAACATGGTTTTAATTTCAAGAGTAAGATTCATAAATCAAGCGATAATTTGGTGGGAGAAGAAACCAATTTGTTGTGAATAGTACCCAGATTTAAATACATAGTCCGTGATATCGTGCGTATATAGTAACCTCGATACGAAAAGATAAAGTTTCATAATAAAATTCATATCCATATTTATAACACCTTAATCCAAATGTTATAAATCACTTAGAAATCTCATAATCTAATATTATTAATATTATAATAATATTTTAATCATTTCTCAAACTTATAAATAATTTAATCCAATTATTTACACTTTAATAATTAATGCATTTAATCATCTAAAATGCCAAACTCATAAGATTTCATCATCATTAACCAAAACCCCCTCATAAAAAAATCAGCATACACCTCATATATGATTCTCAAGCCAATAAATCATATTTTCCAATTTTCTTACTTCACATAACATATTTAATTCATTTACTCATAACTAGAACATTTTCATGAAAAATACCAAATCGGTTCTAAAAATATTTCTTTTTCGGGATTTAGTATAAAATAGTCCCATATTGAACATATATTTTCTCGAAATTTTAAAAATTCATTTACTATTTTTCATATGGCTAAAACCATAGAATATTTAAACATTTATCATAAATTGTACTTTTATCCACGAAATTCACAGAGTACACTGATATTATATAGATGTACTCTCAATAAAAATTTCATCCATTTTGGAGTTAACCGCAAGGAGTTATAAATAGTTACTTTTAAAATAGTCTTTTCTCATAAAATCCATAACTCCTAATCTATACATCCAAAAATACCTCAAAATAATCATAGTGGTGTAAAATTTCGAATGATCAAAACATGGATATAATCAAAGCTAGTATCCGAATAGATATTTTAGGCGAAAAGAAAAATTTTCATTTTTCTATTGAATAGTGCCGTGATTCGTGAATAGTGTCAGTATACGTGAATAAGGCCGAGTATCGTGAATAGTAACTCAGACACCAAAAGATAGAAATTCCACAAAAAAAACATTTTCACGCTTCATGAATAGTACTCATGAATAGTAACTCGTGAATAGTAACTCATGAATAGTAACTCGTGAATAGTAACTCATGAATAGTAACCCCGACATGAAAAAGTTCCAAATTTGATAAAAGTTCCAACTAATATTTCAAAGATAATGATATTGAAGAAATAATATCATTTGAGAAGAAAATAACATCCCTTACCTCAAAGAATCAAGATTTCCGGAAGGAAAGATCGGAAGTGATTTGAATGAAACTTATCTTGAATAAAGAACTCTCAAAGTATCTAAATACTCGTAAAATACGCTCAATAATATAGAGAAAGAGAAAACTTATGTTTACGGTGTGATTTTCAATTCTAACTTAGCCCCCTCTATTTATAGGAAAATGTTAGCACAAGAAGAAGACTTGACTGCTACACACGATGGCTTTTTACCGCTACTATTCCACCCACCAAAAATCAGCCATCTTCCCCAACAACCAAGAGTGGGGCCCACTCAATTCTAGAATTTTCCACCAAAACCTAATTTCCGAATCAGTTACCTCTTAAAATTCATAACAAATCATACGTTCATTTTTAACGGTTCAAAATTTGTGGACATATACTCAACTTATATATGTATAACATATCCAAAAATTACAACGATCCAACGGTCGGATCAAAATTATAACTCACATAATAAAGCTGTAAGAACACTGATTTGATCTTTTAATACCTCCAATCCGACAAAATACTGATAAAATACCTCAACATTAATTCCTTCATTTATAACCACATAAATAAATCCATCATTTATATCCACATCAAATAAATATTTCATTGTCATATAAATCAATAATTAATTATTCATAAATAATATTATAGAATCACAATAATGACAACCAGGCAGTTCCCAGGAAAGAGGGGCCTTTCCAATAAGAATTTCTCCTTACTGGCGCGCAATTAGGTGACCAAACCTCTCCTTAGACAGAACTTTCTAGACATTGCCAATAGTGCTATCTAATAATATTATTCAAATAATATGAATTATTGATCTGATAATGAGAAATATTATGCGGTGATAATTATTGAAACAACAATAATATAAAATATCAACGCAGCAATTATTGAATCAATAAAATAAAATATTGAACAGTAATTACTTTAACAATTATTGAGTAGTGCCTTCTTATGTAAGGATCAATAATTCAAAAATACTGTGTAAAACCGTGTGCTACTGTGCAAACACGCATATTACTGTATTTTAACCATCGGGTATTCCAACAGTGTTAACGGTAACGATTACGCCGTTATTTATAAAAACTTAATTTTGTCGTTTTCTTCATCCGACAGTTATTCTGTTATGGGGCCCACAAATGGCTGCGCCGTCGTACGAATATTCCCCGACAGAAAGAATATTCCACGACCAAACGAATATTCTCCGACAATAATGAATATTTTATAACCACTTGCGTATTTTGAAAAAAAAATCATATATCACCCTTAACTTTAACCTTTTATCAATTTAACCATTTACTAAATAGGAAAATTGAATACTTTTATTTCATAAAATTCGGGGTCTTACAGGGGCAACCCGGGAAGCCTCAGGTACTCCTGCGGCTCCCCCCTCTATAAATAAAGGGCTTGGGCTGGCCATTTTAAAAAAGGGAAGAGGCGAGGAAGCCCTATCAAATTTTCTTCGCACTTAGAATATACTGAGTGCTTTCTCATTTTATACACTTGTGAGCTCACATATAGCTACTTTTGTACCGGCGAGAGCCGAGTTTCATCTACTTTAAAGATATAAAAGTCTTCTTTGGCAGTCTACTGTAAGCCTTATTACACATTTTAAAGCATTTCTCTTCATCTTTGAACACACCCTTCTTCACGTTGAGAGTCGTGTTGCTTGTGTTTGCCCGGACATCGATCCGTGGTTTTATTTTCAGTTTGTATATACATATATATATATATATATATTAACTGTGTGTTGAACTCTGTTCAATGAGCCTGGATTTTACATCCGGTGTGTTTACTCGCTATATATATATATATATATATATATATATATATATATACATTTTTGTCCCACCTGGAGTTTACTTCGTGGTGGTTGATCGCTTTTACAGCTTTCTTTATGTTTTGTCTTGCCTGGAGCTCGGTTCGTGACAGTTGATTGCTTTGTACAGCTTTATTTATGTTTTGTCCCGCCTGGAGTTTCCTCCGTGCTGGTTGATAGCTTTTACAACTTTATTTACATTTCTGATCCCCCATGGAGGTACTTCGTGGTGGCTGATTATATCTGTATATATACATATTTATAGCTTTTATATATACGCTTCATGCGCTTTCATACAAATTGCGGTATCGTATGCTTTAGAAATCATGTGATCACAGATTCACCTATTGGATCTAGATTCGGTTCCGTGATGGACATTCTCAAGCTGTAGCGGCTTGTAAATTTATATAACGATGTTCGAATTTCCTCAGATGGTTTTCATACCCACGAGGAAATCGACATTATTTTGTACATTATTTTCTTATAGATGCTTCGCATCTCGGAAATAAAATCAATCAAGCCGAACACTTAATAAAATGGAAGTGTAAAAGGTCTCAATTACTATTGAGCACAAGGGTTTGAAAAAACCTCCTTTATAAAACATCACTGCCATATCCTACTAAAAATTGAATTTTTACATAAATTTAAACCCTGTGTATATAGGTGTGAACGAGCCTCGTACTACTTCCAAATAATCAGCACATTGACCCACACACACATATTTAGATAATCGTTTCTTGAAAAGTGGCGGTCACCATGGTAACACGGATGTCGGGGGTGCCTAACACCTTCCCTCCGCATAATCAAGTCCCCAGACCCTAATGAATCTCGGTTTCACCGACCCGTTTAATAATGTCACATCACTGGGTCAATGTGCAAACCTTTTCTCGGTTGTGTTGGTACAACCATTTAAAAAACCAACTGGCGACTCTTAACAGTCCATCGTCGACATTATACATGTCGGACCTTTTTCACTTGTTTTTTTTAAACAAATCTCACCTAAAATGAGAACACCAAAGAACAAGTAATGGAAAGGGACAACTAAAAATCCCGACGTCGACAAGTTGTACTTAACTTCAACTGCCTTCCCATCTGTTCTTGCAAACTTTTCCAAAAATATGATGTGAACCGTGGATCAGGATCTGACACTATCGAAACTGGTACCCCATGTCTTGAAATAATTTCACTAGTACAAAGTAATAAATAGACAACACTTAAACCATAACATTTTTATAAAAAAATGTTGTGATATTTTTTTTCACAATATTTTTTTAACAAAAGTTGTAGATATATATAAAAAACGTTATCTATTAAAAAGGGTATTTTTTAGTTTTAACTAGATAACGTTTTTTTTAAAAATGTTATCTATATAAAAAACATGGAGCAAAAAACGCGCTCAACTGAAAACTTAAAATGAAAAAAAAAGTGACTGAGAGAGCATCGTCGAGGGTTCCAAGTAGGCAAAATGAGAGAGAGAGGCTCATCATTCTCTCTAGAATCCCCCCCCCCCCCTCACCTTCTGCCATCACCTCCTCCTCCACTTAGGGGGTGTTTGTTTAGAGCTGAATGGAGCTGAATCTGAATGGCTAAATAGGTCAGTGCGTTTGTTTTGGTTTGAATGGCTGAATCTGTAAGATAGAGGAGTTGAATGGCTAAGTTAGATTTTTTGAGCTGAATGGCTGGATGAGTAGCTGAATGAAGTTAAAAAAATTTAAAAAGTAAAAAAATATTAACTATTATATTAAGTAATATTAAATAAATTTACAACAATTTTGAATTTTTTTAGAGGGGGTAAAATAATAAAGTTTTGTCATTCAGGTGTTTCAGACATGTCAATTATCAAACAGTTTTTTTCATTCAGATTCAACTCATTCAGATTCAAATTCAGATTTATTCAATTTTTATCAAACACCCCCTTACTCATCTGGCCCACCCGTTCTGCTTTTCCTCCCTTCCCCTTCATTTCGGCCCACCATTTCTCCCTCCTCTTCTCCATTGTCTTCTTACTTGGTGTTGATTTAGCCTTTCCAGCTGCTGAATTTAGAGCCTTCCCAAAAATCCTTCTCCACTGTCTTCTTACTTGGGATTTTTCCTCCCTCTTACCTGCGGCCCACCCATCTTTTGGATCTGATCTGGTAGATTTTGAGTGGTTTTGTGTGTTTGTTGAAGTTAAAATCTGGTATTTGGAAGCTGGTTTTGCTTCATATCTGAATAATGTGTGCTCATGATTTTCCTCTTCATTATCATATTTTTGTTTTTTGTCTTCCCCTTTCAGTTTTCTGGGGTTATTGCTTATTTAAATTAGGTTGATGGGTGGTTTTTACCCATGATTTGGTGATGTTCTGGTTCTCCAAATCTGGGTTTGATGATGTTGGTGGTGGTGTTTACCAGCTTTAGAAAGTTTCGGCTGGGGATTGGCTGGGTTACTGCTCCGATTATTACCAGCATCCATGGTGGTGCATCTCTAGCATGACGTGGGTCCGTGTGGGTCCCATGGTTGGACAAGTCACTTAGTTTGGGTAGGAGATTATTTTGATTGGGGTAGTCTTTGGTCAGCGATCGTGACTGAGCAATAGGGGCCCTCAGATAGGGGTGATAATCGAGCCAAGTAGTTCGGTACTCGACTCGAGATCAATTCGAAAATATGATCCAAAGCTCGAATTCGAAGTTGATCCGAGTCGAATCTGATCCATACTCGTTTTCTGTTTAATGATACACGGGTCGAACTTGAGCAGACCAATGTTCGCTCATATTAAGGTTCGAGTATTTCATTTTTTTCTCAAACCATACTCTATACCTGCTCGATGGATCATATTTGAATATTGTTCTGATCCATGCTAGTAAGCTAAATATATGATATTTGTATCAATCTTTATAATTTATAAAGTATAGTATGAAATTGTGTAAACTTGTACTTGACTAAATCAATGAATTAAATGTTAAGTTATATTACATTCTTTTTAATTTCAATACATGAATAAAAGTAAAAAAGTTTTATATATAAATATTAGTTAAGTAACCAATTTAGTATGTAGTGGTTCAATTTTAAGTGAAATGGTTCATATTCGAAACTCAATTTAAAGGTTCATGAGTAACTCGCTTTGTAAACGAGTCGAGTACTTACGAACCGAGTAGGTCCGAGTAATGATCCGAGTTGAATCTGGCGCAAACATATAAATCCTTTATCGAATCCGAGCTCAATTTTTTTGAGTCGAGCCGAATCTGAGCATGGAGGTGTTTGCTGAGATTCGACTCATTTTCACCCCTACCCTCATATTTCAAAATTTCAAATAAGCAGATATGTTGCTAACTTTTGGTTTCTTGTAACAAAAATTACTTTGCGCTAGGTATGCTTGTAACAGAAATTGTAGTTCTTTAGAGTGTACATATTTTTTGCTCATCTTCTTTAGACTATATATTCCTTTCTGTCGCTCTTTGTTCTTTTTCCCTTTCCTAGTTCTTCAACTGTTGTTAATTCTGTTGAGGTGCCCCATTTTGGTATGAAGGAAGATCCATCATTATGGATCACAATGTTGCAATTATATATCATACACCTTTTTTTTTGGTCAGCTGCAATTTATTTTGGTAGTCATTTCAGATTTGTGTAGCTTTAGTTATGTGTGTAAGGATACTAGTTTTAAAATTGTCTTAGCAAGGTGCAGGCAATATTCTTTATCAAGAGTGTACATGAAAATTTTAACCTTTTATTTGGGTTAAAATTTGGTTTACATATGCATCATTGGCTAAAATATACGGGGTTTGAGTGCATAATCCTGATACTTTTGTTTGTGTTTACTAAGAGCATGTTTATCATACTTATTGGACTAAAAAGATGAATTTTCTTATTTAATTAATTGATGATTTCAAATCCTTATCTATTGGCTTCATGATTCTGTTATGTATTTTTGACTGGCGTTTTCACGCATTTTCCTTGGTATAATAATACCAGGCCATGTGCACTACTTAGTTCCCAAGACTTATTTCATTGCAATTTAGGTTAAAGTGGGAAATACTTATCAGAGTTGTTGTGTGGTTGTAAAGAATATGCAGAGATGTATATATGCAATCCCAAATGGTTCTATGTTTCAGATTGACACAGTTACAAAGCTTGAGAGAGATGTTGAAGAGTCTAAAATTTCTCCTACAACTTTCCGCACCAAGTTGCATGTAATTTTCCTAATTTTGTTTGTATATCGATATTAGTTTTCTACCTGTTGATTAATAGCCTTTATTGGGCTATTTTATTAGGATATGGTATCAGGACTGAAGACTGATATAGCAAAACGGTTACTTGAGCAAAATGTGTCAAGTTTTAGCATGGCACCTGTTAAGGTTTGCTCATTAATCTATGTGATGAGTTGAAAGTGCAGCTCTTGCCCACTTATATATGATTACACATTAACTGTGACGCCCCCCAAAATAGGTATACAACACCCATTCTGAGTCGCCAAATACATGGTACAGAAACAACTACAGCTTTATTAATACAATTGTCGTGCAAAATACGACAACACTTAAACTGTGAGTTTAAATACAAATATTGTCATCTAGACAATATCCACACTCAAATAAGTCCTCATTACAATTATTGATACACTATTTTACAAAATAGTGAGGACTACTAAAACAACTTCTAGAACCATCATTCCACACACCGACTAGTACTCGTTACATTCTCGCCTCCTGAGAAAAAAAATGGAACAAAAAGGAAAAGGGTGAGCTCAACTAGCCCAGTAAAGAACATTATGACTAAGATAATATAGAACAATTTATCGTTAGTCCTCAACAGGGAAAAATCTAATATAATACAATAGACAACCAGTTTTAAATCAATATTCGCAGCAGAAATAATAATTCATTAGAAGAGTTAAGTAGAGAATAAAATCTACTATCTTCTATATATGAATTTAAAAGTCAATCGTCAATATTTTATCCCTGTAACATCAATCAATATATATCTGGAATCAAATATTCATCTTTGCACTACAGGCCAAAGATATTCATCAGTTGGTCTTGTTCATCTAAACACCTATTCATCTTTGCACTACGGTCCCAAGATATTCATCAGAAAATCATTCATCTTTGCACTACAGGTCAAAGATATTCAGTTATATCATCATTTAGGACTAAGGATGATGAAAAAATATTTTAAAGAAAATGAATCCAGTGAAGCAAAAGAACAAATATTAAGGATTCGTACTTTAAACAATCCAAGTTCAAAAATACTTCATAAATAACCATACTGGAGTAAAATTCAAGAATGATCAAAACATGGATACAATCAAAGCTAGTATCCATAATAGATATCTTGGACAAAAAATAAAAATTTAATTTTTCTGTGAATATTGTCGTATTCGTGAATAGTGCCGTATACGTGAATAGTAACCCCGATACTAAAAGACAAGAATTTCACAAGAAAAATCTTACCAATATTCCGGCATAATGATATTGAAAAAAAATATCATTTAAGAAGAAAACAACATCCCTTACCTCGCAAAGACAGTACTTCTGACTGAATATCGGATATAATACTGAAAGAAACTTGCACCATATAGCAACACTCAAAATATCAAAATACTCACAAAAATACGCTCGATATTATAGAGAGAGAAAACTTCAGATTCTGGTGTGATTTTCAATTTTAACCTAAGTCCCCTATTTATAGGAAAATGCTTAGAACACCAAATCAGAAAATTTAATAAAATATTATTATATATAAATTTTTATCACGCCCACCTCTTGAATCTGTATTCAACACATTTCTAACACATGCAAGACCCACTCAACTCACCAAAAACATTTTTCTTAAAAAAAATTATTAAAACTTTAAAACTCAATTATTCCGGAACTTCAATAATTCGTAATAAATAGCCCTTTTATCAGAAAAATTTGAATCTTATGTCCTTCTATAGGAAATTCAATTCTCTACAACTTTGTAAGTCTAAGTTTTTACAAATTCCAAATGTAAATTGATGAAATCCACATCCACATACTCAGACGGTTTTACGGTATAATCAAATTTCAGTCAAAATTGGGGTCCACAAACATTAAAAACATGTTTTTAGTATTTTATGTAACAAAAATACTCTTCCTCCTCATTTATTCATATATCCCACATTCATTGTAAAAATATCACCATTATTATATTATTATAATATAATAATATATTTAAATGAATTATTTTATCAGAAAAGATAAAATGTCAATTTTCAATAATTGTTACTTTAAAATTTTTCTCCATCCATATCCCCATAAAATGAATATTTTCCTTATCATATAAATCAATAATTAATTAATTAGAAATAATATTACAGAATCACAATAATGACAACCAGGCCGTTCCCAGGAAAGAGGGAGCTTTCTAATAAGGATTTCTCCTTACTGGCGCGCAATTAGGTGACCAAACCTCTCCTTAGACAGAACTTTCTAGACATTGTCAGTAATGCTATCTAATAATATTATTCAAATAATATGAATTATTGATTTGATAATGGAAAATATTGTGTAGTGACAATTATTGAAACAACAATAATATAAAATATCAACCTAGCAATTATTGAATCAATAAAATAAAATATTGAACAATAATTCTTCGTAACAATTATTGAGTAGTGTCTTCACGTAAGAATCAATAATTGGTGCAATACCAAGTGTGTTCTTCGCAAGAACAACGTAGACATCGTATTTTAACCACCGGGTATTCCAACAATATTAATCAGAATACTACTACGCCAAGTTATTTATAAACAACTTATACTTGTCGTTTTCTTCATCCAATCGCTTTCAAGTTATGGGGCCCACAAAAGATTGCTTGTTGTCAGATTTAATATTCCTAAAGGAAGAATATTCCACGCACCAAACTAATATTAAACAACAATGAATATTTTATAACCACTTGCTTATTTGAAATATTTAGCATTTTACCCATAACTAACCACATTAATCAAATCAACCCGTATTATTTCAAAATAATAAATAGAGGAAATTAAATTTCATTTATTAATAAGTTGGGGTCTTACATTAACTTTGCTAAACTACATTTCCTTTGTTCCTACTTTTGGTTGCTCATTCATTGTGTTGTTTGTATATTTTCAGAGGAGATACACATTTGAGAGACTTGACATACCTACTGGGGAGAATTATGTCCTCAAAATCAATTATCCGTTTAAGGTATATTACTCCTTTCATCAAATGATTCAGTGAGGTTTATATTGACAGTACTCGAGTCTTATAAATCTTGCAGACAAAATTTTGTGCCTGCAACGCTGACCAATTTTGTGTTGTTTTAAACGATACTAGTTGTTCTTAATTAAAAAGTTCTTTGTGATGTGGACTAAGCACTGTGGCCATTGCTTAAGACTTAAGTTTGTATGGTTTTGTTGTTTGTACTCCTTATTTAATGCCCATCTCCGAGTTGTGACATGTGGACTTAATTTCTTTATACACTCACGACATAGAGCAGGAGAGTCAAGTGGGCACAAAACACATTAGATTTTGATGGTTTGTACTGAACTGTGAAAGCATATCAACGTTTACATTTTGACTCAAGGATCAATTTGCTAAACTATGATTGATCTGGCAGTGGCGTTGTAACTTGAGCTAATTTTTTTTGCCTTCATTCTAAATTTCTGCAACTCTCAGTTGCCTGGTAAAGTGTGCTTACATTCTGGACAACTTGATGCTTGAAACTCATTTCTATACTGCTGGGATGAGAGCTAGATCCTTCTCTTAACTTAACACTACTTGGAGTTCTTGTTTTGTCGTTGTTTTATAATTGGATGCAAGTGCTAACTTTTTATGTACTACTTGGAAAAACAAGCCCCATGACAAGGTCAATTAGAATTATCATTCTGAGTATTGTATTTTGACATGCTTGCTTCAGCAGTCTCTATTTCCACATTTTTTTGTGACTAGACATTATGCAAACCACCAAAATATTTTGCAAGCATGTTTTGACTTTATGAAATCTATTAAGCTATTTCACTATTTGTATGATTAAATTCCCCCTAATTCTTGGTAATCAGAGTTATAGAAGCACTGTGAGAAGCTATTTTGAACTTGACTGGAATCCTTTTCCATGGAAACTATTTCGACTCTTATTACTTTTGACTCACAAATCCACCTAGCAGTTCATATCTTAAAATTTTTAAATTGTTATTTGGGTTGAATTTAACTAATAATAAGAGAATTGACTAGTAGACTCTTTTAGGACTTTTTAGACAAGTTAAATATAAACATTCATAATTTATATAATCGTAATGGGTATGATTGTTGATTAGTACATTGGCTTTGCATAGCATTTGAGCTAATCAGTCCTGTATATTGTACTTGAAAGACAAATCCACTAAGATTTATCAGAAGTTGATGAATGTAGGGAACTGGCAGCGGAACAAATATGTTGGTGTGCCACTTGTTGGTAAGACACTTGCTGTAATGGGTTTTGGAAAAGTTGGGACAGAAGTTGCCAGACGTGTAATAAAGGAGCTTTGTATGCATGTGATTGCACATGACCCAGCAGACTGTGCTCGTGCCATAGGAGTGGAGCTTGTGTCTTTTGATGAAGCCATTGCTACTGCAGATTTCATCTCACTTCACATGCCACTTACTCCTGCTACCAACAAAATTCTCAATGATGAAAATTTTGCAAATATGAAAAAAGGAGTACGCTGGCATTGGATGCTGGCATTGTAGCTCAGGTTATTATTTTATTGTTTGAAATATAACAATTCTGTGTTTATTGGAAGAAAAAGGATAACATAATCTTTTTTTTGCAGGCTGCACTTGATGTTTTCACAGTCGAGCCACCGCCCAAGGACAGCAAGTTGGTACTGCATGAAAACATAACTGTAACACCACATCTTGGTGCCAGTACCATGGAAGCTCAGGTTTGAGATGATCCATCACTTTTCATTCTTAATATATATTGTAGTATCATTCATGATGTCAAGAATTATTGTTTGATTATGAAATGCAGGAAGGAGTGGCAATTGAAATTGCCAAAGCTGTTGTTGGAGCCTTGAAAGGGGAGCTTGTTGCTACTGCTGTGAATGCACCCATGGTTCCCGCTGAGGTATATTAAGAAACTTGTAGTCTTTATTACTTAATTCAATGCATAATTCTCCTTTCTTCTTTGTCGTAATATGTAATTTGGAAAGGGGCATACTCACTTGTGTTATATCTTGTTGGATAATATCCTTGGCTACTACTGTTACGGTTTATTATTATGTCTAGATGCTTAATAGATGATCTTATTATGTATGTACACACTACAAATTGATTTGTTCTTTACTTAACGAACCTCACCTGTCCATAAATTAGAATCAGCAAAGTAAGCATAAAATTTGGATACTGTAATTTACCAACACAAATCCTCCATTTACCCCACCACAACCAACACAACTCACTTTCAGAAACCAACCTTTAAGTTTAACTGGCTTTACAAGATAAGTTATATACTTGGTTTTCTTAAGGGTAAGATGTACAGACTATGATGTCTATGTTTATCATTTACAGGTTCTTACAGAGTTGAAGCCATTCGTTGTACTAGCTGAGAAACTAGGTAGATTAGCTGTCCTGTTGGTAGCAGGTGGAAGTGGCGTGAAATCCATAAAAGTGACGTATGCTTCTGCTAGAGCTCCTGATGATCTTGACACAAGGCTGCTTCGTGCCATGATCACGAAGGGTCTAATTGAGCCAAAAGGCAGAGACTAGTCAGCAGCAGTAGTAAGTAGTACCCTAATTCCCATGTCTTATGATAAAATATGTTGACCTGATTATGAATTTCAAAAATAAAATACTTACGCTTACTAAAATATCCAAAATATAATTCACTTTCTTGTGTTTTGTATTAATTAATAAGATTGAAATAACATAAATTCAACATTTCTACTACTTAGGTTGTACTTTATACTAACTTTTTCTAATTCCGTAAAATAAATCGGCTTGATTCGTATTCTGTCTCTCTTCCTCTGCTCATTGTTTTTACTCTGATCATGTTTATTCATAGAATTGAATCAGTTGTCTTGGTCTTATGTTTAGCATGCATTCATTCCATATATTTGACATGCATTCCATATTTAGCAAGCATTCATTCTGTATTCAGATTGGAGTTTTGCACTGAAGTGGTGAATTTGCTCATTCCCACGTTGTGTTGAGATCATTTTCTTTGATAATACAATATAATGGTATTGTTTTATAATTTGTTCTCAGATGTTTATTTCTGCTATTGTCTGTATTGCTCACTAGATGACTAAATTTTGTGTGTTGTGTAATGGTCATGATTTATATCAGATTCTGAAGTTTTAATTTCTGTACTAATGTTTATCACTTGCTAGAAAATGTTAATTTTGTCATGTTATGGTTGTATATATTTGAATTGTCATGTTATGGTCATAAATATACTTATAATATTCTGTTTATACATTACCGCCTGCCTCCAATTGGCATGCTTTATTTTTTACCTGTCACGCTTCTGCTAATGTTTGTCACAAATATTTCAGGTTCAATGCATAAATATTCCTATATCATCAATACCTAACTTCAAAGCTAAAGTGGCGCCATTACAAAATGTCAAAGACTCTTGCAGCAGTACTGGGAGGTGTTGCAGGAGCCGTCGCATTGGTGATATTAGTGATTGTTCTTGTATGGTTTTACCTGTGTAATAATAGAAGTGTTTCAAGAACCTCTGATACTTTTAGATTAAGAGCAACTTTAAGATATATACTTTTGGAATCTAATTTCGTGCTTTAATTGGATTAATCTGAATTTTCTAATATATAATTATGCATTCTATATTGTGCATTGTAGTTATTAGTTTAAACTCAAATATAGGTGAACCACAACTATTACAATATTATGTATTACAACATTTTAAAGTTAAACTATAATATTTTAAAAACATAGTATAAAGTAGTCTAAATAGATGACACTTTATAAATGTCGTATAAATGAGTCTAAACATTGTCTGATGTATCAAATCATAATATTTTAAGCCAGAAAACGTTGTGGAATCATATCATCTACAACGTTTTCAAGCATCCAAGAATTTATGGAAAACAAATATACAACATTTTTTAAGAAAAAAACGTTGTGTAATATGTTAAACTACAACGTTTTAAAAACGTTGTATAAATGTGTCAAATAGATGACACCCTTAACCACAACGTTTCTGTAAGACCTTCTAAAACGTTTTTTATGCGTTATCTATTTACTGTTTTGTAGTAGTGTTTCCTTAACATAGAGTTTAACTAACTGATCTAAGTTAAACTTGACTCTTATTGGCAAAAAGTGAGCCGACTTTGTCAACCGGTCCACTATTACCCATATAGCGTCGTACCCTTTCTGTGTAGTTGGAAGTTCCACCACAAAATCCATGGTGATATGCTCCCATTTCCATTCCGGAATTTCCAAGGACTGTAACAAGCTGCTTGGTCGTTGATGTTCGGCCTTAACGTTTTGACAAGTTAAGCACCTACTTACATATTCTGCTATGTCCCTCTTCATGTTTGACCGCCAAAAACTCTGTCGAAGGTCTTGATACATCTTAGTACTATCAGGATGAATCGAGTACCTTGAACTATGAGCTTCTTGTAATATCTCCTCCTTTAATTCTATTTTAGTTGGAACCCAAATTCTTCCTTCAAATCTTAATAATCCCTCATTATCAAGACTGTACTTTATCTCTTTTTCATTTACTAGTCGTTTCTTCATCTGGTCACACTCATCATTTCTGAGTTTTACCTCATTGACTCTATCTACAATGGTAGATTGAATCTCTGTTGTAAACAATTTCTGACCCGACTCACTCGGTAACTTCACCTTTAACTCCATTCTAGTCATCTCTGTTATTAACTCAGTTTGAGCCGCTAACAAAGAAAACTTTTTCCGACCATTCCTACTTAAAGCGTCAGCCACTATATTTACTTTTTCTAGGTGATACAGGATATTTCACTCGTAATCCTTTATCAATTCCAGCCATCTCGTTTGTCTCGAATTTATGTCTTTTTGTGTGAAGATATATTTTAGACTCTTATGGTCTGTGTATATCTCATATTTTTCACCATATAGGTAATGCCTCCATAACTTTAAGGCAAATACCATCGCTTCCAGTTCCAGATCATGAGTATGATAAACTTTCTCATAATCCTTTAACTGTCGTGATGCATACGCAATGACTTTGTCGTGCTGCATGAGCACACAACCGAGTCCTCTATGCGAAGCATCGCTATAAACTACAAAATTCCCTGTATCATCGGGTAAAGATAATACATGTGCTTCACTCAACCTTTTCTTCAGTTCTTGAAAACTATTTTAACACTTCTCATTCCATACGTACTTCATTGTCTTCCTTATCAAATTAGTCAACGGAGTAGCTATCTTAGAAAAATCTTGGATAAATCTTCGATAGTATCCCATTAACCCTAGGAAACTCCGTACCTCAGTTTACATTTTGGGTTGTTCCCAATTAATCACTGCTTCTACCTTTGTTGAGTCTACTGAAATTCAATCTTTGTCAATAACGTGTCCCAAAAACTGCACTCTTTCTAGCCAAAATTCACACTTAGTGAATTTCGCGTATAACTTCTCCTTCCTTAGAGTCTCCAACACTAATCTTAGATGTTCAACGTGATCTTCTGGCGTCTTGGAATATAATAGATTATCATCGATAAACACTATGATGAACTTGTCCAAATATTATTTGAACACTCTGTTCATCATATCCATGAATGCAGCTGGTGCATTCGTCAACCCAAATGACATTACCAAAAACTCGTAATGGCCGTAACGAGTCCTGAATGTCGTCTTAGGTACATCCCCCTTTCTAACCTTTAACTGATGATACTCCGTTCGCAAATCTATCTTAGAAAAATACCTTTCCCCTTTTAATTGATCAAAGAGATCATCGATCCTGGGCAATGTGTATTTATTCTTTATCGTTAACTTGTTCAACTCTCGGTAGTCGATACAAAGTCTCAACGATCCGTCCTTTTTTTTCATAAACACGACCGGTGCTCCCCACGGTGAAACACTCAGTTGAATGTATTTTCTATCCAACAGCTCTTGTAGTTGAACCATCAACTCCTTCATTTCTACTGGTACCATACGATACGGTGCCCTTGAAACTGGTGCCGCTCCTGGCACAATATCTATTACAAATTCAGTCTCCCTATCCAGTTGAAAACCTAGTAATTCACTTGGAAATACATCCACGAATTCTTTGACTATAGGTATTTGTTCCATCGTTGCTCCCACTCTCTGGGTATCAACAACATGACACAAATAACCTACACATCCCTTTCTCGACAATTTCCTAGTTTGAGTCATAGTAAGACAACACGAACGTCCCGATGATTTATTATCGTAAAACACTACATGAGGCTGTCTCAACGTTCTAATATTTACACATTTCTTTTGACAATCTATAATTTCACCATGGTTAAACAACCACTCCATCCCGAGAATTACATCAAATTCTCCCAACTTTATCAGTATCAAATCTACTGATAATTTATAACCTCGTATTTCTACACAACAACACCTATGAATATTTTCAACAGGAATTATTTCTTCATTTACTACCTTAATATTCAAAGGTATCGGTAATCTTTCAGGAAGAAATCTTAATCATCTAGCAAAATCGCATGTTATAAAAGAGCAAGTAGCCCCCGAATCAAACAACACATAAGCATTTATATTATTGATTAGGATAATACCTGCAACTACATCCCCTGATGCAACTGCATCCTAGACCGTCATATTGAAGGTGCAGGCCATCGACCTACTCGTCTGAGCTGGACCACTAATAGCTAACTTACCACTATTAGTGCCCTTGCTACCATCCATCCCCTTCTTCGGGCAATTCTTCACCATGTGATCAATTGATCCACATACAAAGCATCTATGATTCTTCTTTGGACTTGGACAGTTAGGCGAAATGTGCCCCTCCTGTCCACAGTTGTAACACACTACCTTACCCTTGAGACAAACTCCTAAGTGAGTCTTCCCATAATTCTTGCACGCCTCCATCCTCTTCTTAGGATCTCCTTGCTTTACCCTGATATTCCTAGATTTAAATTCCTTACTCTTCTGCCCATTGCCACTCCCGCTGGCTCCCTCAGTTTTCACTCCCCCATCTACTTTATTCTTGTTCTTCTTCTCTTTGTGGTATAGGCTTAAAACCTCATTACTACCCTCAGCAATTATTGCCTTCTCCAGAATGGTTCCAAAGGAGTTACTTTGAAACACTGATATCTGGTTATAGAGCTAGGGTTTTAAGCCCTGCTCGAATCTCCTTGCCTTCATCACCTCTGTATTTACCTGATGTGGAGCAAATCTCGCCAATTCATTGAACTTGGCAGCATATTGGGGAACAGTTATGTCCCCTTGTTTCAGCTCTAAAAACCTCATCTCCATCCTACCCTGCATACTCGTGGGAAAATAGTTCTCGAAGAAAATATCCTTGAGCCATGTCCACGTTATATTTTCCACTCTAGGCCTAGCATGGTTCGCCTCCCACCAGAAAATGGCCTCTCCCTTCATCATGTAGGTGGCAAAAGAAACATTCTGCCCCTCTTCGACATTTGCAATAACAAATGCCTTCTCAATCTCTTTTTCCCAAGTTTGGTCTTCTATAGGATCCGTAGTTCCTTTGAACTCTGGTGGACCTACACTCTTAAAATTCTTAAATGTTGTAGCACGTACTACCGCAAGATTTATATGTATATTAACCCCATTTTGATTGAAGGTAACTGTTAATAAATTATCAAACTCCTGCATCGGGTTAATCGGTCCTCCTTCCGGTTGATTCACGTTAGCTTCTTAATTTCATTGTCTTCTTCTTGGCGGCATTTTTTTGTTAAAATGAATAACACTTCATTATTACTTTCTTCTTGTTAATTAGTCATTATTAATTTATAAACAATAACTCCAACTCATTGCACAACATGTTCAATAAAAACTTATATTGATATGCTTCTTCCTTTATAGTATAATACTACATCGTTCATCATTACACAGCCTTGGCTGATTACATTACTTTCCCACGGTTACTTTCCAAAAATTGGGATTTACAAAAGACTACCCTTTGATTATACAAAAGAGGGTTTTACGTCACTTCATAAATACAACATATTTACATATTTACCTACTCTAGTTACTACCTAGATTACATTTGTCTAATGGCATTCTTGTAATCTGCATTGGCAAGACTAGCTACCACATCTCGACTGATAGTATGCCGAGGTTGCCCTGCCTCCACAAGATACTCAGCAACTTGTCGTTGATAATCCTCGTGAGAACTCCTATGTACATAGGACATCCTACTGATCTTCTGCTTCTTAGCCTTTAGCTCTTGCCTAAGCTCAAAGGCCTCGTGTTTTAGCTCATAGACCTTGTCCTTTACTAAAACCATCTCATCATGCTCTTCCTCCCACAACGTCTCCATGTCTTTCTTGTTTGCCAAGATGTCATGGATCTCCTCCTTCAATTCTTTCACCTCTTTCCCCAACTGGATATTCCTATCCAACACCGTTATGAACAACGCCTTCATTAACTCCCCAGAGTCATTTCCTCTGTAGGTTCTACCGTATTAAACAATACCACCTCCACCTCCTCCTCTGACATACCATCGAACAAGGATGTAAATCCTAAGTTCTCAGAATCTTCTGACTCAACCAACACCACCACTAGCAACTCAGCTACGGGTGTCGATAAAATCTCTACCTGGTTTACAGACTCTTCACTAACCACATGTATATCTCTAAACATCAAGTTATCTCCTGACATCTACAATAAAACAAATTATCTTGATTAGTACTGTGTCGCCCCCAAAATTAGGTATACATCACCCATTCTGAGTCGCCAGATACATGGTACAAAATTCAAATACAACTTCATTTATACAATTGTTGAACTGTCGTATAGAATACGACCACAGTTAACTGTGAGTTATAATACAAATGTATGTAACTCTCATGGTGCCTCGACCACAACCTTACAATGGTACTTTACATAAAAGTATAGTCAAAAACTGTTTTAGAAATTAAAATCTTTGGGAAGTGCTCAAGGAAACATTCGTACATGGGAGGCCATGCGTCTAGGTTATAATAGATATCATATGGCCACAGAATTATCATTGGTTGACCCAATAGACCCAAAAAAAAAACGAGAAGATTACTATCATCTTCTTTCCAATGGTGAGTCTTCTCTTGACATATAACTATCTCCACTGTCTCCAAATGAATATTATATTTCAAATAAACTCCAAGATCATATACGTAGTGCCCGTAGATATACTCAACAAGTGGATGCGCACAACCCTTTCTTATGATAACACGAGATTGTATGTCATTAGACATCTTGTATGATAGTGGCAAAATACCCTTCCAAAGTTGGGTTCACCTCACCCTATTTGATTCACCAAATATAACTACTAAATGTTGTATAGAATATAACACACTTTTCTATCTTGTTTAGGAGAACCTCCATGCCTAGAGACCATCGTTTCTATTCCCCCTGTTATCCCTACTAAACTCGTAAAGAACACTCTTATTACCTGAAAGGAATTGTGAAGTAGAAAGGGTGAGCACAACTAGCCCAGTAAAGAATATCATGACTAAAGATAATTAAATTATCAATAGCTTTTATCAATAATAAATCAAAGATTTAGAACATATGGTAGATGATAAAACTTTTCAACCATAGTTCTTGTGAACGAAAGCAATCCATTACAAGAGTCAAATAGACCATAAGGTCTATTATCTTCTCTATGTTAAAAGTCCACCAATAATATTTTATCCATGTAACATCAATCAACAATTCCTGTCCACAATCATATGAATAACTCATAATCATAATTGTGATTCTGAATTCCTTTTTGTACCCAGGACGAAGATAATTTTCATCACCTATCTTCACCTGAAACATCAAAAATCATGGTTATACCAAATCACAATTCTTGCTCGTAATCATTAAATCATCTTTGCACTACAGCCAAAGATATTCATTATTATCACATCCATGAATTAATATTTCATCATCGAGTCTCATTTCAATAATTAATCCACATCATCGAATCATCTATGCACTACTAAACAGCCAAGGATATTCTTTTATCACGACCATTAAATTATCCATGCACTACTACAAAGATAATCGTGTTTTCATCAACTGGTCCCGATCATGCCATAAAATAATTCATCTTTGCACTACGACCAAAGAGAATCCATAGCCATAATCATACCAAAAACTGTCCATCAATGTACTACGGGCCAATGAGGACTTTTTCCACATTATTTGTAATATTACGGTTATGATTATACCGAATAATCCCTGGTCATAATCATACCAAGTCCATCTATGCACGACAGGCCACAGATGACTTTCAACATAATATAAGCATGATGATGATGACAATATTATAAGCATTAGTCAAACTAAATCAATGATAAATATTAAAGACTTTAAATTTATCCAAACATTATCAATCACTTAATAAAATCATAATCTAATATTGTTAATATTATAACAATATTTTAATCACTTTTTAAACTTATAAACAATTTAATTTAATTATTTATATTTTTCCAAATAATGCATTTAATCATTCTAAATGCCATACTCATAAGATTTCATCAAAAATCTGCATATACCTTATATAGGATTTTCAAGCCATAAAATCCTATTTACCAATTTTTCAACTTCACATAACATATTTAATTCATATGTTCGTAACTAAATAATTTTCATGAAAAATACTAAATCAGTCCCAAAAATTATTCTTTTCTGGGATTTAGCATAATATAGTCCCATATTGAACATATATTTTTCTTGACATTTTTAAAATTCATTTATTTTTTTTCAAAAATCAATTTCTAATTAATTCCTTAAGAAATTAGCTACCTCACGGTTAACTCCAGAAATTCCCAAATCTTGGCAGGATCTTACACATGTTAACGTGAGCTTCCAGTTTAAATTTCATGGTCATCGGAGTTATAGAACTCCGGTTATAGCATTTTTTGTCAGAAAAACCTAAATATTGAAATGGGCATAACTTGCTCATTTTAAGTTGGAATGAGCTCATTTTTGGACAGAAGGCACTTTATACCATATACTTTCTTGTTCCAAAAAGGCCAGAATTTGTGTCACAAATTAAGTGGCCGAAACAGCCCTTTTAAAATCGTGGTAGCAGCCTTTTTCATATTTTGCAATTTTTCGTACTTTGCTAAAATAAGTCCACACAAAAATCTACAACACTTTTTCTAGTGATTCCACTTGGATAAGTTACAAAACTCATAGACTTAACTCTAGAACTTGACCACACTCAAAAATTCAAAATATAATAGGAGTATTGGTCAATTGAATTTCATGTTCCATTTTCACCAAAATCTGATGTTTCAACCCTTTGTGATTTCTAAGAAACTTTCATGTTTTCACATAATAACCAACATAACTCATCATAACACTTACTAATACCACATATACCCATGATTTTCATTAGTCCAATGCTTTTATTATGACTTGCATCATAATCCATGTAACAGATCATTTCCACAATTTAACAAGAAATGAAATACAAAGGATCGTTCACCATGCATGTGGTAATCCACATGCATAAAAGTTATTCCAAATGTAATAATAAAGAATGGAATAATGAATCATTCACCATGCATGCGATAGAGACCGCATGCAGAAAAGTTATTCCCAAATGTAATAATAAATACGGAATTCAGTCCCAAGTAAAACGCATGTATTTAGATTTTCCAATGTAATAGTAAAAAGCGGAACTAGTCCGGCGTAAAAGCGTCTGACATGGATATGATATTCCAGCCAATAATAGTAAGGATGGAACCAAGTCCACAGAAACGCATGCATGAGGATATTCAAATGTAATAATAAAGAATGGAATAATGGAAGAATTTCACCAAGCATAGGGTTGTCCGCGTATACAGGTTATTCCAACAGAATAATAAAGAATGGAATAACAAAAGTTCTCTTCATGAATACAAAAGAAATAATACCCCCTACGAGTATAACAAATAATATCCCCTACCTTAGAAAGAAAAGTATTTCGACTGGTAGGGCGGGAATATACTTGAAGAAAACTTGCACTACGCTCAAAGCTTTCTTAAACTCTAAAGAAATACGCTTAAAATTATAGAAGAAGAACTCTCTCTATAGTTTCTCTCTCTAGAGTTTCATTGAATTCGTAAGAAATAATGAAGGAATGAGCTTCTATTTATAGAAAAATGGATTGCATAGTAACTAACTCATGAACGGTCCAGATTGATTTACTTTAATCTGATGGTCCATATTTAACGTAAAATCTTTTAAATAAAATATAATATATTCTATTTATAATCTAATAAAACGAATAACTTTATAAAATATTTATTATGCAGACACTATGCAGGCAATATACAAACACTATTCATAATAAAATATAATATATTCTAATTATTGTCTAATAAAACAGATAACTTTATAAAAGTATTCTGCATTTTATATAAAAAGATTTTACTATTAGCCTAATAAAATGAATAACATTATAAAAGTATTACATTTTTATATAAAAAAAGCTTTTACATTTTATTACATTAATAATACTAATAAAACAAAACCGAATGACTTATCACATAAGCATCAATAATCAATACCGTAGTGCTACTTATGCAACCACACGTGACATCGTACTTTTTTTACCGAGTAGTTCAACAGTATTAATGGTAAAACTTCTGCCGTTATTTTTAATAAAATATTTTTGTCGTTTTCTTAATCCGATAATAATTACGTTGTGGGGTCCACCAATGATTGTACTGTCGTACGGATATTCCCTGACAAAAAGAATATTCCCCGAGTAATCGAATATTCCCCGACACAACAAATATTTTATATTAACTTACTTACATTGCAAAAAAAAAAAATCACATATTACCCTTAATTTTAAACTTTTATCAATTTAACTATTTACCAAAATAGAAAAATTGAATACTTTTATTTCATAAAATTTGGGGTCTCACAATCACCCCTCCTTATAAAATTTCGCCCTCGAAATTTACGTACGTACCTGATATTCGAAGAGATGAGAATACCTTGCTTTCTTTTTGGATTGTACCTTCCCGGTTATATCCTATGTATCATGATTTTTCCATTGCTCATCTCCTATATTTCAGATATCATTGTAGAATATATCTTCAAAACAAAGGTTAATTGACATATCACAATTTGTCAACTTATCAAGTAAATAATTTCAGCTTAGGTAAGTCACACACTAGTGAAGTATATAACTCGTCTCTCCCCTCCTAGTTCTAGACTCTCATCTCCGCCAGTGACCATATCCCTAAGCTCTGATACCAAATGTGACTCTAATCCCTTTACTTGGATATCACCTCATATTGATACCTATCAGCTTGCCACCGAAAGACGGCGTCCCCTACCGAGAGTCTGGCTTCAGTGCATTCCAGGACTTGGAAGTCACCAGCGAGAGGCTCGGGGCTCTTCACACTTATGGCTCTGATACCAAATGTGACGCCCCCAAAATTAGGTATACATCACCCATTCTGAGTCGCCAGATACATGGTACAAAATTCAAATATAACTTCATTTATACAACTGTTGAACTGTCGTATAGAATACGACCACAGTTAACTGTGAGTTTTAATACAAATGTATGTAACTCTCATGGTGCCTCGACCACAACCTTACAATGGTACTTTACATAAAAGTATAGTCAAAAACTGATTTAGAAATTAAAATCTTTGGGAAGTTCTCAAGGAAACCTTCGTACATGGGAGGTCATGCGTCTAGGTTATAATAGATATCATATGGCCACATAATTATCCTTGGTTGACCCAATTGATCCCAAAGAAAAACGAGAAGATTACTATCATCTTCTTTCCAATGGTGAGTCTTCTTTTGACATATAACTATCTCCACTGTCTCCAAGTGAATATTATATTTCAAATAAACTCCAAGATCATATAGGTAGTGCCCATAGATATACTCAATAAGTGGATGCGCACAACCCTATCTTATGATAACACGATGTTGTATGTCATTAGACATCTTGTATGATAGTGACAAAACACCCTTCCAAAGTTGGGTTCACCTCACCCTATTTGATTCACCAAATATAACTACTAAATGTTGTATAGAATACAACACACTTTTTTATCTTGTTTAGGAGAACCTCCATGACTAAAGACCATTGTTCTATTCCCTGTTATCCCATTTCGACCCTAAGAACACTCTACTAAGAACACTCTTTTACGAAAGGAATTGTGAAGTAGAAAGGGTGAGCACAACTAGCCCAGTAAAGAATTTCATAACTAAAGATAATTAAATTATCAATAGCTTTTATCAATAATAAATCAGAGATTTAGAACATATGGTAGATGATAAAACTTTTCAACCATAGTTGCAGCGGAACGAGCAATCCATTAGAAGAGTCAAATAGACCATAAGGTCTATTATCTTCTCTATGTTAAAAGTCCACCAATAATGTTTTATCCATGTAACATCAATCAACAATTCCTGTCCACAATCATATGAATAACTCATAATCATAATTGTGATTCTGAATTCCTTTTCTCACCCAGGACGAAGATAATTTTCATCATCTGTCTTCACCTGAAATATCAAAAATCATGGTTATACCGAATCACAATTCCTGCTCGTAATCATTAAATCATCTTTGCACTACGGCCAAAGATATTTATTATTATCATATCCATGAATTAATATTTCATTGATGAGTCTCAGCTCAATAATTAATCCACATCATCGAATCATCCATGCACTACAGGCCAAGGATATTCTTTAGTATCACGACCACGAATTATCCATGCACTACGGCCAAAGATAATCGTGTTTTCATCAACGGTCCTGATTATGCCATAAAATAATTCATCTTTGCACTACGGCCAAAGAGAATCTATAGCCATAATCATACCAAAAACTGTCCATCAATGCACTACGGGCCAATGAGGACTTTTTCCACATCATTTGTAACATTACGGTTATGATTATACCGAATAATCCTATGTCATAATCATACCAAGTCCATCTATGCACTCATGTGCCACGTAGATGACTTTCAACATAATATAAGCATGAGGATGATGACAATATTATTATAAGCATTAGTCAAACTAAATCAAGGATAAATATTAAAAACTTTAAATTTATCCAAATATTATCAATCACTTAATAAAATCATAATCTAATATTGTTAATATTATAACAATATTTTAATCACTTCTTAAACTTATAAACAATTTAATTTAATTGTTTACATTTTTCCAAATAATGCATTTAATCATTCTAAATGCCATACTCATAAGATTTCATCACCAATAATCAAATTACTCATCAAAATCAAGATATACCTTATATAGGATTTTTAAGCCATAAAATCCTATTTACCAATTTTTCAACTTCACATAACATATTTAACTCATATGTTAAGTAACTAAATCATTTTCATAAAAATACTAAATCGGTCCCAAAATTATTCTTTTAAGGATTTAGCATAATATAGTCCCATATTGAACATATATTTTCTTGATATTTTTAAAATTCATTTATTTTTTTCAAAAATCAATTTCTAATTAATTCCTTAAGAAATAAGCTACCTCACAGTTAACTCCAGAAATTCCCAAATCTTGGCAGGATCTTACACATGTTAACGTGAGCTTCCAGTTTAAATTTCATGGTCATCGGAGTTATAGAACTCCGGTTATAGCGTTTTTTGTCGAAAAAACCTAAATATTGAAATGGTTATAACTTGCTCATTTTAAGTCGGAATGAGCTCATTTTTGGACAGGAGGTACTTTATACCATATACTTTCATGTTCCAAAAAGTCCAGAATTTTTCTCACAAATTAATTGGATGAAACAGCCCTTTTAAAATGGTGGCAGCAGCCTTTTTTATGTTTTGCAGTTTTTCGTACTTTGCTAAAATCAGTCCACACAAAAATCTACAACACCTTTTCCAGTGATTCCACTTGGATAAGTTACAAAACTCATAGATCTAACTCTAGAACTTGACCACACTCAAAAATTCAAAATATAATAGGAGATACGGTCAATTGAATTTCATGTTCCATTTTCACCAAAATCTGATTTTTCAACCCTTTGTGATTTCTAAGAAACTTTCATGTTTTCACATAATAACCAACATAACTCATCATAACACTTACTAATACCACATATACCCATGATTTTCCTTAATATAATGCTTTTATTATGACCTTCATCATAATCCACGTAACAGATCATTTCCACAATTTAATAAGGAATGAAATACAAAGGATCGTTCACCATGCATGTGGTAATCCACATGTATGCGAGTTATTCCAATGTAATAATAAAGAATGGAATAACAGAAGGATTCACCATGCATGCGATAGAGACCGCACAGACAGGTTATTCCCAACAGAATAATAAATATAGAACTAGGTCCGGCGTAAAATGCATAGACAAGATATTCTAACAGAATAGTAAAGACGAAACCAGTCCGAACGAAATGCATGCATGTGATATTCGGCAGTAATTATAAAGGCGGGACTAGGTTAAGCATAAACGCATGCACAAGATATTCCAACAGAATAATAAAGAATTGAATAATGTAAGAATTTCACCAAGTATAGGGTAGCAGTCTCACAGATATACAAAAGTTATTCAATAGAATAATAAAGAATGGAATAACAAAAGTTCTCTTCATGAATAAAAAAGAAATAATCCCCCCTACGAGTATAACAAATAATATCCCCTACCTTAGAAAGAAAAGTATTTTGAATTGGTAGAGTAGGAATATACTTGAAGAAAACTTCAGACTACGCTTAAAGCTTTCTTAAACTCTAAAGAAATACGCTCCAAGATTATAGAAGAAGAACTCTCTCTATAGTTTTCTCTCTAGAGTTTCATTGAATTCGTAAGAAATAATGAAGGAATGAGCTTCTATTTATAGAAAAATGGATCAAGATAGTAACTAACTCATGAGCGGTCCAGATTGATTTACTTTAATCTGATTTTATCCATATTTAACGCTAAAAATCTTTTAAATAAAATATAATATATTCTATTTATAATCTAATAAAACGAATAACTTTATAAAATATTTTATTATGCTGTGAGATACTATGCGAGCCATTATGCAAACACTATTCATAATAAAATATAATATATTCTAATTATTGTCTAATAAAGCAGATAACTTTATAAAAGTATTACATTTTATATAAAAAGATTTTACTATTAGCCTAATAAAACGAATAACATTATAAAAGTATTCATTTTATATAAAAGCTTTTCTATTTTATTACATTAATAATACTAATAAAACAAAACCTGAGTGACTTATCACATAAGCATCAATAATCAATACTGTAGTGCTACTACTATGCAACCGCGTAGACATTGTATTTTTATTACTGAGTAGTTCAACATTATTAATGGTAAAACTTCCACCGATATTTTCAATAAAATATTTTTTTTCGCTTTTCTTAATCAAATAATAATTAGATTTGTAGGGGTCCACCAATGATTGTACCGTCGTAAGGATATTTCCCGACAAAAAGAATATTCCCCGACTAATCGAATATTTCCCGACACAACGAATATTTTATATCAACTTGCTTACTTTGCAAAAAAAAAAAAAATCACATATTACCCTTAATTTTAAACTTTTATCAATTTAACTATTTACCAAAATAGAAAAATTGAATACTTTTATTTCATAAAATTCGGGGTCTCACAAGTACACATCATTAGAATAGTATAAACACATATCACATTTAATGTATTTTTAGGGTTAACTTCATCTTTTACTTCTTTAACTCTTCTTAAGGTTATGGCTTAAGGTTCTTTTCCCGCCTTAAGTTTTATAACCTACAACTCTGATACTAACCTGTGACGCCCCTAAATCCAGGTATCTTCTAACCCGACATATTGTGCTACACGGTGCTACCATTCACACATACATTCAATTGAAATACCTTCAAAAGAGTGAATATGTCTTATATATATTACAAAATAATATTTCCCTTCCCAAGTTCTTTGTAACCATTACATATGTTTATCGTCATAGTATCAAATAATTACAAAGTCATACTATGCTATTAAATAGACGACTATTTGTCCACCTTAGCCTTTTCTTTATCCTTACTGGATCCTTCGGTCCGCTCATTCTTAGCTGCATTCATATTGTTCAAGCAAGGGTGAGCATAACTAGCTCAACAAGTATAGCAATTTCCTTTAAGCAATATGTTTGAATCATATGAATGTATATCTTCTATAACTGAAGCAATAGTTATGAAGTATTATAGATAGTTCAAAATAGCACTTCTCTTTTCTTTAAAATGTTTAACAATGCACAACATACGTTAAACATCGATTTTGGTCCAAGACCTTGAGCATTTCATTCTTTCTTTGAAAAGGATAACCCGACACCAAGTCCATAAGTCCGACATTTCTTACGAGCACGTGAAGGTGATCAGCCTATAGTACTCTATGTTGTACAACACTACGTCATTAGACGTATCTACGTTTAAGTTTTGGCAACCTCACGTGCTTGTCGATTAACGACAAAACATTTGTGTATTTATACTCAGTCTTTTTTGAAATCCCTACCAAAATAATTGGCAAAAGATAGCAATATTGATAATATTTTGATAAATTATAAGGAAATCCACAAAACACATTAAGTTAAGTCTAGCCGAAGGAATTGGCTTCGACTTCTTTATACATCAATTCATGCGTAGGATACATGAATCATAAAACTTTTCCAGAAGAAACATAGACAAGGGTTTAGAACACTTGCCTTTAGCGTCTTCTATATTTAATTCACTTCTCTTTCGAGTCTTTATTGATTCTACAATACATGATTACATAACATACCATATTAGGTCATAAACAATTATGAAGTATTTCCATTAACCTATCTTCCCCTTCTTCTTGGTCTAATCATTCATTTGATTAACTAACCTTCAATAGGTTTAGTTAACGTTCATTACGATTTATTGTATTACTTTGTGTTTACATTCGAGTAACCTTTCGTTAACTTTTCATGGTGAAACTTAAGGTTTTAATCATCCTTAATGATGTTACTATAAGTTAATTAAGGTAATAATTAACCTTCAATCAACTTCCCTTCCTTTACATTCAATAATATTCTTCACTGCCTCTTATCTAGTACTGGCGCTACAACGCCAGTCTCCTAAGCATGTTCCGCGCTGCGACATAATTTAGCAGTGTCTTGGATTTGGTTACAGTGTTGCGGTGCCAAACCCTTCAGTATATGCCGCGATGCAGCGCGACTTGGCAGTGTATGGGATCCGGAGATGGCGTTGCGGCACCAACTTTATAAGCTTGGGCGGCGCTGCGGTGCCGTCCCTGAACCTAATTTTTTTTAAGCTTTTCAATTTCAATCCTTTCCGGGCTCGTAACTTAATCATTATAAGTCAGAATTGACTCGTTCAAAAGCCGTTATCTCACATATCTCGTATACTACGATTTCATTAGGATAACTTATGTTTTCAAATCCGTTAACACTGAATTCACAGTTTAAGTTCCTTATTACGCGTTTGTTAAATGTTCGTGAACGTTCATAGCTTGTTTCTTTGTTTTAAGTCATAATTCGACCATTCTTGAGTCTGCAACTCTTGAATGCAAAGTTATACTATATGCCATCAAAAACTAAGGTTTCCGAGTTAAACGGCGACTTTTGACTTTCATTATGAGAATTTCACGATTTCGACGATTATCGTCTAATCTCGTAAATTTCACCATAACTTCGTTACTTGAGATTTTTACTACGTTCAAAATGGATTCATTCCATCTTTCATACATCAATCATCCTAAACAAACATATATCATCTAATCCTATACACAATGGTGTTAAACTTGTCCATCAACAACATATAATAATTTTCATGTGTTCTTCATAAGCTTATAATTCTATGATTATGATTCCACGTGTAACATTGTTTATTAATGCTTAAGTCCACTAAAAGCCATCCTTGTTACTCCTTATGATACTTTTGATCGATTTCGCAATCAATGAATACGTGTAAGTATACACGGTCAACAAGTAATAACGTGTAAGTAGAGATTCGTTCCCACGAGGAATTATATAATAAAAATGTACCAAATACTAACTCGTAACCAAATTAATTTTATCTAAACAAATGATTTAGGATTGTGAATTAAAATATATAATTAAACTACTACTAAATACCACTAGATTAAAATCAGGTAATGGAGATTTAAGATCACAACTTCACTTATTGTTTCACTTATATTACACTACTTCTTATTAATTATGCTCACTATTTTGGATTGTTAATCAGGAACTTATTAGTATTTATAACCACCTTCCGATGCATCACAAACATATTAATCCAAATTAATAGAATTAAATTAAACACCCTAATTAACTAATTCACTATATTCCTATGTGAATTACAATTAAAAAGGATTTAAAGTACATGTTCCCTATCAAATTACACGCGGCGTAAAGGCATATCCCTATCCTAAACAAAAATCATGAATTCCAACACCATGCAGAAAACACAATCACATACTATTATGATCAGATCTAAATCTATATTTCATCCCGAATTCATATAAATTATCATGATAATTGTTTGCTAGACAATTAAACAATTATAAGCAATCATAATAGACAATTCATTGAATAGATTACAGTAATTAACAAAGAAGCATACTAAAATAAGCTAGGCATTAAGATCCGTTGCAACCTTAAACAAGAATTTAGTTCATAATCATTGAATTAAAATCAAGAATCCACAATTGAATAAACATTAAAAGATAAAAGTAGGATTAAAGAAGAGAATAGAATCTGTTGTCAGCAGTCTTGAGACTCCTCTTCCGCTCCTGCTTTGAATCTTCAATGATCTCCAAGTTGCTTTAATCTCCAACAATCTAATATAAACTAGGGTTTATGTTCTAATCTATTGGCGTGTTTTTATCTAATTTAATCTATCTAATCCCCCTTATTGTATGCCTTCCATCATGTATTTATAGGTTACAAATCCAATTTCTAGCTTAGGAGCAAACCCAATCCAATTTAGAGTAAAAAAAAGTATCAAAATTCACCCCAAAATGCGTCCCAACTTTTTCTGGCCCTACCCTAGCGCCTCGACGCTGCTTACGACGCTGGGAATCTGCCTCATAGCGCCCCGGTGCTAGGACATTTTTTGAGAATTTTCTGCTCTAACGTCCTTTGGGAAAATGGCCATAACATTTTCGTTCGAACTCCAATTTTGATGATTCAAGATGTTCCGGAAAGAGGAGACGTAGATCAACAACTTTCATTCTTTGAGTTTTCCGAAATAAGGGATGGAGCAATGCTGAAATTGGCTCTGAAGTGGCTGCTATGTAAATGGCAAGCCGAAAATACGAATCTAGCAACTCCAAATGTTGATCCAAGTAACTTTTGTCCCAATTCTTATAAAACAACGTAAAACATGCATGAATAGACACAAACTTAAACAATTCCAAAAAATTAAGCTCAAACGCACTCAATTATTCGGTATAAAACCCACTCATCAAATACCCCCAAACTTAAACATTTGCTTGTCCTCAAGCAAAAACACAAAAGAACTAAAAATAAACAACCTATCTCAACTACATGATTGCATATGCTTGATCTACTTCCTAATATACCTGTGAACCCAGTAATAAATCAGTATGATATATAGCAACAGGCCTCAAAGATACCAATGATACTTAAATATTATATCCAATCAAGTCAAAGTCTATAACTCGAACCAGTTAGTCAATCAAAACATGTCATCACCCATGTTGTGCGTGTGTGCTTGTTAACCATTCTAACCAACCACGGATCAAGATAATCACATAACAAACTTCTTAGAAGGAAACTTTCAGTTCCAATTCAATTACTTTTGTGAACATGACAACTCCGGCTAAAAACTAAGCAATTACCAAGTCTAAGGTTAAATACATGATTTATTTATACTTTTATTCAACCACAAGGAAATTTTTTCTCTTTCTTGTATTTTATTCATTTTTTTATTTTTCTCATGACTATGCAATGTCTTATTCCCTTAGGCTTTTCAATGCTACCTTAACGAGCTTTCAACAAACGACTCCCAAGCCATTAAGGCCTTAGGGCGCTAGGGGTAGAGACATCCCCTCGTGCTTACTTATTCAAGTAACAAAGGCCACAAAACTAGACTAGCCACGGTGTTTATTCATTTTTTTTCTTTCATCATTTCTTTTTTTCTTTTTTTTTTGTATATATATACCCCATAGATTCCCCCAAACTCAAGCTTTTACCTCATTCCAACCTTTACCGCCAGTTCACTAATTTCCTTAAATTTTAACCAAGATTTTCCCTAAGAAATAAATTATGAAACCCTTGAACCAAGTGGATTAAAACAGTTAAACTCTAAGTGCTAACCGGTTACATAAGTTTCAGACAGGCTCAAATTTTTTTCATGATTAAAATTAGAACTCATCGTCAACTATCAACACTGTTCAAGTTAACATGCATAACCAATCTTATCATAGGCCAAGCTAAGACCACACCAACCGATCGCATAGATTCATGCAAAAAAATGCAATTATACTACATGAACACATACTAATGCAACACATATATGCATATGTATTAACTACCATGTATTATATGCAACCTAAAAAAACACACAATGCTAACACATAAAAATAACGAATAACTAACTATATGAAATACGACACTAAAATGCCCCAAACTTAAACTAGACATTGTCTTCATGGCTGAAATAGGAATATGTAAAGTAAAGGACTTCCCTGAAAATATAGCAATCTTCCTCATTGTCTGCTAAGTTTGGAGAATAGGCTAGGCACATAGGATAAATTGGGCACAACACTTGAATTTGACTTGAATAACCTGTAAAACCATTGTAGACACTTAAAATTTTTTTGCACACCTGTCACTGACATTGCAGGAGGGCAGATTCATCTTTTAGAGATAACCCTGGAAGAAAGTTCGCGTCAAGACCAGATACTACCGGAAGTTTAGTCTCAAACCCGGAACACACACCGGGAGTAACATTTCCAACCTCGGAGATAACCCCGAGGAATGCAGTTCCAACACCGGAAATTCCACCGGAGAAAACTGATCAATCTCGGAGATAACCCCGAGGTATCCAGTCTCAGTCCCAACACTGGGAGTAGCATTTACCAACCTAGGTGATAACCCCAAGGAATGCAGTTCCGACGATAACCCCGGAAATGTTTGTTGCAAATGCATGCAATTAGCTTCAACCTCGCCACTCACACCGAGGCATTCAGTACAAGACCCAGACATAACCCCAGGAAGACAGACACACCTCAAAGATGACACTGAGGACCTTCAACACTTGCAGCAGTCCAATCTCAGAGATAAACCTGAGCAACGTCTGTTTTACTAGCCCAAACCGGCGATAACCCCGGTGTGGGGAAAATTCGTAATCTTGTCACTTTGTCGCCACATCACGTCGTCTGAACATTCCATACATACATTTCTACACAACAATGTCCCACAAGAATCAAGGAAAACCAATCCCGAGTGACTATTACGCAGGGTAACAGATAGAATTTGAAGCTTAAAGACCGGAGGGCACCGTCCCATCTTCCTGACTTCGTACAACTTCTAATCCCATGCCATTGTGTAACTCTCGAACACAGCAGTCCGAAATAGGTCTTACATACCTCAGTCGGACGCCCAGATTGCAATTCTAAAAGTTCGAGCGGACATTACAGTGCATGCATGCACGTACTGCAAGATGACGGGATCCGTGAAGCCAGGGGCAACCCGGCCAGCTGCAGGTACAATTGTGGGTCCCCCTCTATAAATAGAGGGCTTGGGGTGGCCATTTGTAAGAGAAAAAAGGAGATGAAGCCCTGTCAAATTTGCTCCGTACTCACCCTATATTAAGTGCTTTCTCATTTTAAACACTTGTGAGCTCACATATAGCTACTTTTGTACCGGTAGGAGCCGAGTGTTCATCCACTTTAAAGATATATAAGTCTTCTTTGGCAGCCCACCGTAAGCCTTCTCACACACTTTAAAACATTTCTCTTCATCTTTGCACACACCCTTCATCACGTTGAGAGTCGGGTTGCGTGTGTTTGTCCGGACTTCGGTCCGTGGTTTTATTTCAGTTCGTATATATATATATATATATATATATATATATATTTATATATATGGACTAACATTATTGAGTTATGCCTCTTGAGCCTAGACTTCGGTCTGGAGCGTTTACTGCTTTAATATATATATATATATATATATATATACTTATATATATTAACTGTTGTCGAACTCTTTTCGATGAGCCTGGATTTTACATCTGGTGCGTTTATCGCTTATATATATATATATATATATTTCGTCCCGCCTGGAGTTTACTTCGTGGCGGTTGATCGCTTTTTCTGACTTTCTTTACGTTTCATCCCTTTGGAGTTTCTCCGTATGGCGGTTGATGGCTTTTACAGCTTTATTTACATTTTCTGATCCCCCATGGAGGTGCTTCGTGGTGAATGATCATGTCTGTATATGTATATTTACAGATTTTATATATATACCTGCTTACTGCTTTCATACAAATTGCGACATCATGTGAGCCTAGGAATCATGTGATCACAGATTCATTCTATTGGATCTAGATTCGGTTCCCGTGATGGACATTTTCAGCAATAAGAAGCTTGTAAATTTATTTGCGGTGTTTGAATTTCCTCAGATGGTTTTCATACCCACGAGGAAGTCGGCATTAATTTTTACATTATTTTCTTATAGATGCTTCGCATCTCGAAAATAAAAGCAATCAAGTCGAACACTTAATAAAATGGAAGTGTAAAAGGTCTCAATTACTATTGAGCATAAGGGTTTGAAAAAACCTCTTTTATAAAACATCACTGCCATATCTTGCTAAAAATGAAATTTTTACATAAATTCAAACCCTATGTATATAGGTGCAAACGAGGCCTCGCACTACATCCAAATAAACAGCACATTGACTCACACACACACACATTCATATAACAGTTTCTTGAAAAATGGTGGTCACCGTGGTAACACGGATGTCAGAGGGTGCCTAACACCTTCCCTCCGCATAATCAAGTCCCTGGACCCTAATGAATCTCGATTTCACTGACCCGTTTAGCAGTGTCGCATCACTGGGTCAATGTGCAAACCTTTTCTTTGTTGTGTTGGTACAACCATTTAAAAAACAAACCGGTGACTCTTAACAGTCCATCGTCGACATTATACATGTCGGACCTTTTTCACTTGTTTTTTCAAATAAATCTCACCTAACATGAGAACACCAAAGAATAAGTAACGAAAAGGGACAACTAAAAATCCCGGCATCGACAGGTGGTGACTCCGCTGGGGACTCAGGAAGAGGACTTAAGCCGCTATTCCAAATTTTTCAAAACTGTTATCTGCTTGTATGTGGATGTTGCATTTATATTGGAATGAATGTGTACGAATGCATTTAATTATTGCACTTTGTGCTTCGCACCATATCTGCTTGTCATATTAGTGCTTCGCACATATCATCATTTTCATAAACGGTGAGACACGTTGTATGTGAATTTATGTTGTGTGGTTCCTCCACCAGGAGGCTATCCTGTCGGTGTTTGATTACTGGAATCGTAGGAAGACTAATTCCAACGAGGCTCAGGAAAGGCACCACCCAAATTCGCTCTAGTTGAAAGACTGGATTAATTTCCCGTTGAGTAAATTATGATGATTTTGGAACCTTCATGCCAAAAAGTCGCGAGAGTAACCTAAGATAGGTCAGCCTCTAATAAACCTAACACGGAGTAAAGTCTCTTCTTGCTTTCTCATTTTAAATTACTCGTAAAATCAATTACTTGTATTTTCATTCCATATTCATCTCCATGTAATGAGAAATATGAAGAAATGTGTATACATACATATTTAATTTAACATGCTATCATGTATTACAAACAGCTAACATCTGTTTTGCAGGGTAAAATTCCTAAAATGGACACATCGCATAGCATGTTATTATTTACACATTCCCTAAAGACTAAACTATGCAAGTCTTTCGCAGGGAAACAATCGGACCTAATACCCGGTCAAAATCCAAAAAGTCCGCGAGCCTATAGTCAATTATGTCGTCAGCCAACCAGACTGACCTTAATCCAGTTTCTCGCAAATAATTTGATGGATTAAGCAAACAAATCACAGATTTGGTTGTTCTGCTTAAAGAACTACACCAGTCTACTTAGGGTCCAAAGATACCCATACATGATGAATCCTCTACATAAGAGGGAACTCAAGCCATTACGATACCTGAACTACAGTTGGATACGACCAACAAAATTCATGATGCCACCCATCTCATAGGAGATCCAGACACAAGTGACATCAAAAAGAAAGTCCTTCAAATGGAAGAAACCCTTCGTGCTATCAAAGGAATTGGAGCACACGGGAGTGTTTCATATGCTGACATGTGTATATTCCCTGATGTTCATTATTCAGAAAAGTTTAAGACTCCTGACTTCGAAAAGTATGACGGGTTAGGGGATCCGTACACACTTGAAGGTGTTTATTGGAGAACTCAGATCTTATGCAGAGGACAAGAATCTCAGAATGCAGTTGTTCCAGAAGAGTCTGACTGGTGAAGTTCGTTCATGGTATACCAGATTAGACAATTCAAAGATTCGTAGTTGGGAGGAGATAGCTCACGCCTTCCTCACTCAATACAGCTTCCAGTCTCAAATGGCTCCTGACCGGTATCAGATTACCAAGGTCAAGAAACAGTCCAACAAGTCTTTCAAAGAGTATGATCAAAGGTGGAGGCGCCTAGCTGCTCAAGTTATTCCTTTCATGACAGAATCAGAAATGGTCATGACCTTCATAGACATACAAGAAGTTCCTTTCTATGAAAGATTCTTAGCTAGCATCGGTAAACCATTTTCTGAAATGATCATACACGGGGAGATGACTGAGATGGGATTGAAGTTAGGAAAGATTCAAGACCTAGCTGCCCTTAAAGCTGTTGCTGAGCATATCCAATCTGGAAATTATGGAAACAACCCCCGGAGGGTCTATAAAAAGAAAGAGGATGATGTTTCCTTGATACTACAAGGTCAGAAAGGCAATCAAAATATTCCTATCCCGAGGAGAAATTACACTCACTTTCAAGCTCAGTCTTCAAACCCTAAATTACCGAAAGGTGGAGAAGTCAAACGCCCTCGAATGTTCACACCCTTAGGGGATTCACTCGAGAATATTTTTACTCTTCTGACAACGGAGAAGAAAATCACACATCTTCTTCCACCAGTCAGCCCTAATGGAAGGGGTTTCAATGCTGCTCAAAAATGTGCTTATCATGTCGGGGTACCTGGACATGATACTCAAGGTTGTTGGGCCTTGAAACATAAGATCCAAGACCTGATAGACAACGGTGAGATCGTGGTGACCAAACCAGATAAACCTCACGTACAAGATAATCCTCTTCCTCAACACAAAGAAGAAGAGGTCAATATGATTAATAAGAGTAATGGACAGAGTTCCAATTTCAATGACGAGTCAACTCAGACCACCAAAGACGGTGTTGACAAATGGGATTATGCCAAGTTCCAGTTTGCAATGGAACGTAAGATGAAAGCTCTATGCAAGCAAATTAAGCAATTGGCAGAACTGGTGATCTATCAACATCAAGTAACACGCCAGTTAGTCAGCCAGGAGCATGTTAGTCTCCTTCCTCTTGAAATGAATATTCCCTCGTCACCTTCAGAAAATGAAACGCTAGAGGACAAAGTGACAAAGAGAGCGAATGCCAAAGCCTATCGGGATTTTGCCAATAGAAGGGAATTTACATACCTGGGCCAACCTATGGAGGAAATCCTTCAGATGCTAATCAATGAGGAAGGATCACTTCCCTTCTACCTCCAATTAATCCCCGTTTAGGACGATTCAATTATGATGGAGTATGTCAATATCACTCTCATTCTCGCGGTCACAACATAGAAGAATGTTGGGCACTCCGCCACCTTATCCAGAATCTAATTGACAGTGGTGTCCTGCAACTAGCAGGTGATGATACTGTGCTATGTGAGAGTGAGAATACCTGTCCTACTAAGTGGAATGAATTGGTAGCAGTTATATCTGTTGAGGCCGATGACACTGGCAAACCACTAACAATACCAGCAATTCAACTCAGATGAAGCAACAATCCTTTGAAAGTGGCCACTCCAGAGCCAATCACCTTACCATGCAGAGCACAATATCCTATTGTCAGCTTACACAAAGTTCCATGGAATTATGGAGAAGGAGAAGGATCCACCTCACATACAACTGCTGTAGTGTCGAAGGAAAATCTACTGTATCTTCCCCAAAAGGTGATGAAGTCTACCATCAAATCAAAGGGGAAAATACCCATGGAGAAGATTAAAAAATTCCTCTGCACTATGGGTCATAACGAAGCCAATGTGGTTTTAAGCTTAAGAGAAGCTCCACACCAAATTTCAATTTTGGACTTGGTCTTGACTTCTGAGGATCACCGTAAGATCTTACTGAAGGTTTTAGAAAAAGCCTATCTACCAAAATCAGTGGATGTGGAAAAAATTCAACATTTGGTTGATCACATTTTTAACAACAATGTGATATCCTTCACTGATGATGATATACCGTCCGAAGGGACCGGTCATTACAAGCCGTTACACATTGCGGTCTTGTCCTCCGGGTATATGCTAGCTGGAGTCTTGATAGATGGAGGTTCATCTCTAAATATCTATCCATACGCTACCTTGTTGAAGATGAATGTCAATCTCAACCGAATCCGGAGCAGCTATATGGTTATCAAAGCTTTTGATGGAGCCCGCCAGAATTCGGTCGGAGTAATTAAGCTGCCAATCAAAATTGATCCCCATACATTCTGCGTGTCTTTTCACGTACTCAAGATAGATTCAGGATACAACCTGCTCTTGGGAAGACCGTGGATTCATATTTCCGGGGCAGTCCCCTCCACCCCTCATCAACAACTGAAATACATTATCAACAATAGCCTAGTCACGGTCAACGTTGAATCGGAATGTCCTCAACATGGTGACATACCATATATCAACGTCAATTCAGATGTTGAACCGGTCAGTTTTTCATGCCTTGAAAGTAAGCAACACTCAGTGCCATTCTATTGGAATGCCATTTCCCATACCCAAGATTTCTGCCAAAGTAATGTTGGCTACTCAAGAAATGATGTCAGTGGGTCATCAGCCGGGACAAAGGCTGGGTAAAGATCACTAGGGTATCAAGCACCCCATTCAAGTATCCAGTCAAACTGGGACAGCTGGACTAGGATATTCTGCTATTTCTAGTCATAGGAATCCTCCTAAGCATCAGTAGACTCCTTCATCTTCAGCCACATGGCGATTATCTTCATCTTCAAATTCTGAGTCCGCACAACCTCCGATAAAGGTGTCAGCCAACGTAATGGCTAAGTTATTTCCCAAGCTAGTACCGGTGAAGGTGAAAGAAGTCTTTGTTCCAGATCCCGCAGTGGAAGAAGAGGAACGAAGAATCATGCCCATACATAATGGTCATCATTCAGGATAAGGAGGACGATGACAACCCCTCCATCACTGCAGTCCACCCGGACTTTGCCCTTTCCAATTGGTGCAGTACTCCTTGCATTGGTCAACAAGGGTAAAACGGGTAGGAACTCTTTCTACCATATAGATATCGTAACTGCTTACTTTGTTGTACAGTATTAGCAGGTTTTTTTGCCAGTATATGCTAACACTGTGTATAATTAAACCATTTCATATATACTAAGTGAAAGTATATTTTGTCAGGACCCTGAATTTAGATGTGCATGTACTTGCTGATATGGTGCATCTTCTCCACAAAGATTGTAACTTTGATGTGGAGATGAATTTAGCCTTGATGGAAATACATGAGGATATTGAGGTGACTCCAGAAATTCTATAATGGGTCGAAGACAAACCTAAACCCAACCTTGATCAAACCACTTCCTTCTATCTCGGAACCTTAGAAAGCCCTAAGTTAATCTAGATTGTTTCAGACCTTACCCCAAACCAAAAGAATGACATGGTTACGCTACTAACCTAATTCCAGGATGTGTTTGCATGGTCTCATGAAGATATGGTGGGTTTGTCCACTGACATTGTCCTTCATCGTCTTCCCAATAAAGAGGGATTCAAGCCACTCAAGTAGAAGCTTAGGCGATTGAAACCTGAGTGGAGTTTAAAGGTGAAAGAAGAAATTGTGAAACAATTTCAAGCTGGTATCATCATGGTGTCCACATATCCTGAGTGGATATCCAACATTGTTCCCGTGCCTAAACCTGGAGGAAAGGTGCGAGTTTTCATGGATTATCAGGACTTGAACAAAGCTTGCCTTAAGGATAGCTTTCCCGTGCCATTTATTCACATCCTCATTGACAATCCTGCTCAATACTGCATGTACTCCTTTACTGATTGTTTTGCGGGGTACCATCAAATCATGGTTGCTGAGGAAGATCATAAGAAAATTGGTTTCATCACACCTTGGGGAACCTTTTGCTATAGACGGTTGTCATTCAGCCTCATCAATGCCGGAGCCACCTATCAGCGAGCTATGATGGCTCTCTTCCACGACTTAATGCATAAAGAGATCGAGATCTACGTGGATGACATCATTGTCAAGTCCCTGAAGGAGGAAGACCACTTAGACCATCTCCGGAAGCTCTTCAACAGGTTGCGTAAGTTCAACTTGAAGTTGAATCCAGCCAAGTGCGCCTTTGGCGTTAAATTAGGCAAGTTGCTAGGATTTCTAGTCAGCCACAAAAGGATTGAGCTGGATCCCACCAAAATCTAGGCCATCACAGAAATTCCCATTCCTCAAACAGAGAAGGAAATACGGGGATTTTTGGGGAGAATCAACTTCATTAGCAGGTTCATTTCTCAACTCACCGCAACCTGTGAGCCAATCTTCAAGCTATTAAGGAAGAACTCCTCCATGAAATGGAATGATGATTGTTAGAAGGCCTTCCTTACGATCATAGAGCAGCTAGTCAAAGCTCCCATTTTGGTACCACCCAGGGATGATGTTCCCATGTTCATATACCTGTCTATAAGTGACAATGCCATGGGCTGCATGTTGGGACAAAAAGACGATAGAGGCCAAGAACGAGCTATCTATTACCTCAGCAAAAGATTCAGCATCAGTGAACACAAGTACACTCTGATTAAGAAGACTTGTTGTGCTTTAGCATGGGCTTCCATGAGGTTACAGCATTACCTCCATGGTCACACAACCCATTTCATATCCCGCGTGGATCCTCTCAAGTACGTGTTCAATTAACCCATGTTAAATTGTTGGTTGTCCAGATGGCAGTTGATCCTACAATAATTTGACATTGTCTACGTGACTCATAAGCCCATCAAAGGTCAAGGAATTGTGGATCAACTGGCCGCCGCACCTTCAGGGAACTTCAAACCCTTGGAGACATACTTCCCCAATGAAGGGGAAATGACAGTTCAGCAACACCATCAGTACGATACACGCCAAACATAGAAGATGTATTTTGATGGAGCTGTTAATATGGAAGGTTCTGGAGCTGGAGCAGTTCTAGTATCCGGTATGGGGGAACAGTATCCCGTCGTCGTCAAATTGCAGTTTGTCAGCACCAACAACACAACTGAGTATGAAGGTTGTCTCATGGGGCTACAACTTGCCCATTCAATGGGCATCGGGCGGTTAACTGTCTTTGGAGATTCGGAGTTAGTGGTCAGACAATCCACGGGAAACTGTCTAACCAAAGAGCTACATTTGCTGCCTTATAGACGCATTAGCAACTTTGGCCTCTTTGATTCACATACCTGACAAGGGGCACTTGTCAAGCGTCACAATTGCCCTGCACAAGGCACCATCCTATGGGAACTACGTTGGAGAAGTATCGAATGAGCTACCTCCCATCCAGCATCCTTGGTATCAGCTGTTGGGTTTTGTGAAAATCAAAGTAGCAATCAAATTGAAAAATTAGCGAAAGCGAAATAAAATCAGATTTTAAAATTTTTCACAAACCAATTACCCAGATCATCCTTTATACATATTATTAATTAAACGAAGAATAAGAAATTATGAAATCATACCCTTGTAGAAAACGAGCTTCCTCGTGCATGCGAGTTCACCTCCTACTTCACATGATCTCCTTGAATCTCCGGGTAGATTCCTTCCTTTGATCAATGTAAGCCACCCAAGTGTATGGTCTCTAGAGGTGATCCACCAAAGAAGAAGAATTTTCAAGAAGAAGGGGTATTGGCTCAAACCCTAGTTTTTCCTATCTGTATAGAAAAAAGGAGGCGTACTCTTCAACTCTAGGAATTACGTATATTAGATATCTGATATAAGACTCCTCTTATAAAGATATCATGTAACCCTATTTTAATTAAAATAAGGTATTATTTATTTAATTAAACTCTTTTAATTAAATGGTCTCCCTAATCCTATTATGGTAATTAATTAAACTCCTTTAACTAATTTTCCTTCCTAATCCAATTAGGAATAAATGAGAGTACTTATATTAAATTAATTCCTAAACCTTTTTAGAAATTAAAATAATAATAATTATAATAATATTAATAAGACTCCTCTTATTAATTTATATTTAATATTTCTAAAATATTAAATAATAAATATTAAGCTATTTAATTTATTCTATCACCATAGATTAAATTAAATATACTTAATATATTATTATAATTATGCCATTAACTTCTTAAATAATTATTTTTCCTTTTATGGTGTGACCCTTTAGGTTCTCCATATTAAACCGGTTATTGAATAAATCAATTAGAACAATTTAATCTCATTTAAATAAATAAATTAAACAAATAATTTATTTAAATAAATAATATTTATTCTACAATAGGGATAAGCCTCCCTAGCGATCAACGACTTTTTAGATAATATAGATTTCAACATTAATCATAAAAGAACTTTTGAGTAAATAGTTACCGTACAATTCAATCCTTCCACCATACAATGTCCCAATTAAATATAAGACATGAAATTTCATCAAGTCTTATTTTATTTAATTATATGTATTTCGATTCCTAAATGAACAACTCTAATGAATGCAAATTAGAAACTACTTTCTAATTTCATTCCACCTCGCCAAGGATTCTCGTGTTGTCATTTATCGAATCACATAGGACATTTCTCCTTTTACTAGAAGTGGTAGATTCTTTATTGATCATTCATTATCTTCATATATAACTTATTACACCCAAGCATACCCTTTGATATACTCTAAGAGTCTTAAGGAATAAGTCAAAGTGTAATTCATTATATATAAGTTACTATGATGATCTCAAGTCTAAGGATCATTTGTACTACTATCACTACAAGAATTCCTATTGACAGGTAAGTAAAACTCCATTAGGTATTCCTTAGCGAGTCACATTCAGTGAACTTATTCTCTAATAAGCACCTACATACTTGCTTTAGTGTCTCCACACAAATGATCATGAGATCAATCATCCTCATCCAACGAAAAGAAAGAACGTATGTACCAATCTATAGGATTCACTAATCTCCAATTTAGTAATCCAATGATTGGGAACTATTTTAGTTTTAAGCTTTCTAAGAATTTAGATCTCATTAGAATGATCATCATCATTATTCTAAAAGCGTTGCTTAAAACTATGGGTTTATCACATATTATTAAAACAGCACCATGTAGATAATAAATGCCTTTAATAAATAATTCTTTTATTAATAAATAAATAAGATTGATTACACAGTATATGCTTTATCATCATACATGATTGGCTTGTATGCATAATACTTTCAATCTCCCACTTGCACTAAAGCCAATCACCGTGGTATCTCATACCCATCTTCTCTAAGTGACGATCAAATTGTTGTTGTGTTAACGCTTTAGTAAATGAATCTGCAATATTGTCTTGAGAGTCCACACGCTCCAGGGTGACGTCTCCTCTTTCAATGATCTCTCTGATCAAATGAAATCGCCGCAACACGTGTTTGGATTTACGATGAGACACTGGGTTCCCTAGCTTCATGAATTGACTCGAGTGTTGTCACGCGAGAATAAAGGCACCTTTGGTCCTTTAATTCTAGAAACCACACCAAGTTTGGTAATGAACTTCTTCTTCATCTAAATGACTTCCTTTGCGACTTCACTTGCGCCTATGTACTCGCCTCACATCATTGAATCAAAGAAGAATTTTTGTTGCTTGGAACTTTTCCAACTCACTACACGCCACCGATTTAAGGTAAATACATACCCGAAATGGATTCTTTGTCATCTTGGTCCATTTTAAAACTTGAGTCCGTGAAGCCCTCTAGTTTTAATTCGGACCACCGTAGACAAGAAATACATCCTTAGTTCTTCTTAAGTACTTTAGGATATTTTTCACCGCTTTCGGTTGTTCTTCTCCGGATTCGATCGATATCCGCTTTTTACACTAAGTGCATGAGCGACATCCGGTCTAGTACATATCATACCGTACATGATAGATCCTATTCTTTGAAGCATAAGGAATCTTACTCATACGGTTTCTCTCCTCAGTGTCTTTGGGGCTTGTTTCTTGGAGAGATGTATTCCATGGCTCATCGGCATGAGACCTCTTTTGGAATCTTCCATGCTAAACCTTTTAGCATCAAGTCAATGTCACGTTCCTTGGGACAAGCCAAGCATCCTTTTAGATCTATCTCTATAGATCTTTATCCCCAAAATATAGGATGCTTCTCCCAAGTCCTTCATGGAGAAGTGTTTAGATAACCGATTTTAATTGATTTAAAGATAGGTATATCATTCCCTATCGAATATATCATCAACATATAATACAAGGAATGAAACAGGCGCTCCCCACTAACCTTCTTGTACACACATGGTTCATCCTCATTTTGATAAAATCAAACTCTTTGATTGTCTCATCAAAACGGATGTTCCACCCTACGAGAAGCTTGTTTTAATCCATAAATGGATCGTCAGAAGCTTATGAGACTTGATTTGTTCCAACCTTTGAAACAAATCCCTCCGGTTTGTGTCATATACACATCCTCCTCAAGTTTCCCATTGAGGAAGGCCGTTTTCACGTCCATCCGCCAGATTTCGTAGTCATGGTAAGTCTGCAATCGCGAGCAAAATCCGAATGGACTTGAGCATTGCTCTCTTGGTGAGAAGGTTTCGTCATAGTCAACTCCTTGTCTTTGTTTGAAACCTTTTGCAACCGATAAGAGGGCCTTATAGGTCTCTACCTACCATTGCCCGGTCTTTCTTTTAAAGACCCATTTACACCCAATAGGCTTAATGCCTTCTGGGTGGTGAGACCAAAGTCCATACTTGGTTCTCATACATGGAGTCCATCTCGGATTTCATGGCTTCTTGCCATTTCTCCAGTCTTTACTACTCATAGCATGTTCAGTAATTCAATGGATCATCATCATCTATGATCGTACCTCATTGTCATCTTCTATGACAAGTCCATACCGTCTGGTATCTTTGGTACTCTTCCAGATTTACGAATAGGTGTGTATGTGAAGGAATCTCTACTTGGTTAGGTACCTCACTTTGATCTGTAGTATTTTGTGGTTCTTGAACCTCTTCAAGATTATATCTTACTCCCACTGACCCCTTCAAGGATAAACTCCTTTTCCAAGAAGGCAGCATGTTTCGCAACAAGCACCTTTTGATCAGTTGGATGATAGAAATAATACCCTGATGTTTCTTTAGGATATCCCACAAATCTACATTTGTCAGATCTAGTCTACAGCTTATCGTTTTCAAACTTTTTAACATAAGCTGGACAACCCCAAGTCTTAACATGCTTAAGATTTGGTTTCCTCCCTGTCCATAACTCATATGGGGTCTTGGGGACGGATTTTGTAGGTACCTTGTTAACTAGGTATGCACGGTAGATTCTAGGCATATCCCGAATGAAAAGCTGGAAGGTCAGAAACTCATCATAGATCGAACCATGTCCAACAATGTTCGATTTCTCCTTTCAGATACACCATTCATCCGTGGCGTCCCCGGTGGAGTCCATTGTGAGATTATACCATTTTCTTTGAGACAATTGAGAAACTCACCACTTAAGTATTCTCCTCCTCGATCGGATCGAAGAATCTTAATACTCTTACCGTTTGCTTCTCAACTTCACTTCGAACTCTTTGAACTTTTCAAATGATTTGATTTGTATTTCATTAAATACACATATCCAAATCTTGAGTGGTCGTCAGTGAATGTAATAAAATAAGAATACCCTCTTCGTGCGGTCGTTGTCATAGGTCCACATACATCCGTGTGTACCAACGCTAACAACTCTGTAACTCTTTCTCCTTTTCCACTAAAAGGAGATTTAGTCATTTTACCCATGAGACAAGATTCACAGGTTGGATATGATTCATAATCAGATAGCTCTAGGAGCCCATCTTTATGCAACTTGGATAATCTTGTTTCATTAATATGACCGAGTCTACAGTGCCACATGAAGGTATAATTAACATCATCTCTTTTCCTTTTCTTAGTTTGTTCAATTTGAAATATATTTTCATGCAAGTCATGTATATAAAGTCCATTTCGCAAATTACCAACACCATATAAAACATTATCATTATAAATGGAACAACTGTTGTTCTTTATTATAATATTAAAACCATCCATATCCAATACAGAGATAGAAATAATGTTTCTAATGATATTTGGAACAAAATAACAATTATTTAAATTAATGAACTTGCTGTAGTGGCAGTGTTAAACAATAAGTCCCTACATTAATAATGCAAAGAACCTTTGCTCCATTTCCCACTCGTGAGGACGACCTCATCCTTGCTTTCGACTTTCTACTTACGGCCGGGTCCCAGATATTATTACATATGTGAGAACCACATAGGTATCCAATACCCAAGTAGAAGATTGACTTTCAGAAAAATTAATTTCAATCATAAACAAACCTTGATTAGGATTCGAAGCTTCTCCAAGCTTCTTCTGCTTTTGTTCTGCGAGATAATCCTTGCAGTTCCTCTTCCAGTGACCCGGCTTATTGTAATGGAAGCAAATTCCTTTACTAGCTGGATCAGGTTTCTTTTGATCCTTCACTTTCGCCTTTCCCTTAGCCTTCTTGGATTTCTTCTTTTCAGAAGATACCTTGGGCCTCTTCCTTTTCTTGGAAGAATCATCCATCAGTAAGACATGGTTCTTCTTGGATGGGAAGTGACCTTCAGCAGTTTTCAACATGTTAAGTAATTTGCAAGTGGTGACATCCAACTTATTCATGTGAAAATTCACAACAAATTGTGAGAAGGTGTCTGGGAGTAGCTGCAAGACTAAATCTTGACTCAACTCCCCATCCACGACGAACCCAAGTTGCCCAAGACGCTCAATCAGATTGATCATCTTTAGGACATGAGTCTCAATCAGTAATGCCCTCGGTCATCCGAGATCGGAAGAGCTCCTTAGATATTTCATATCTAGCGATCTACTTTGCTCACCATACAACTCTCGAAGGTGCAAGAAAGCATAGTAGAGAGCATCCATGTTTTCATGCCGTGGTGAAGCTCGTTACTCATGGATGCGAGCATGATGCATTGAGCCACAGATGCATCATTTTGCCATCGCTTAAAAGTAGCAATCTCTTCCTCGAGGTCGTCTCGCAACTTTTGCAGTGCAGGCGAATTTAGGACATAAGAAATCTTTTCAAAGAGTGAGAACAATTCTCAGATTCCTTAACCAAATCAGGTGTAGTTCGGACGGTCAGGTTTGTTAGCATCAAGTATGCTACGCAAAGTTGAAATTAGTGAATGTGACATTTTCAAAATTTCGCATGTAAAAGATAATATTTTAGCAAACATTCATTTAATTAATTGCCAAAATAAATTAGGTCTTATTTTATATTGGTATCTCCCACTATTTTCTTCAAACTATATTACCCTCATTTATATAGTTAAGCAAAATCTAATTAAAGTTTTTTGCTAGTGAGAATAAGGATCCCATTTCAAATATATATAGCCTTGTGGTGACACAATAAACTATATATAAATAAATAGGTAGACAACTCCTTGTCAATTACATCAACATGTAACTCCTTATGTTTTGCCTCTTAGATTATTTTGATCAAGTGGCGGCACATCCGAATCAAAATTATCTAAGTTAAGTCCAACCTAGCACTTCCATATATTCAAAAAAAAAAAATATCGCCCTTGTGGTGACACAACAAAACAATATTGTTCAATTTTCTTTATAAGCATCAAATGTGATAAATTAACATCTTAAATACTTAATACTTGCCTTGTGGTGACACAACAAACTCATATTAAATATTTAATACTCTATTAATTTTATCATGCTAGAAGGCGACGTTCGATATTCTAAATATCTTTGAACGCTTAAGACTTAATATATAAAAACTTTGAGGGATTTGTTATTATTTGTCTCATCTTGTTTAATACAAGTGCAAATATATATATATATATATATATATATATATATATATATAAATATAAATCGTATATTATTAAACATGCGAAGCATGTTTGCATAATATATAATATATATAATACTATCATGCACATATAGAATACTATATTCTACCCGGATTGATTATGGACTTTTATTCTAGTTTGGTTCACTAGAGCCACCAAGTGAACCAAAAGGTCAAACCCTAGGGTGCAAAAGAATAAACATTTAAATATAACTATTACATTTAAACTGGGCTCCATTACAAAGCTAAGGTCTTTTAGCGCTCCTTGCTCCTTGATCTTTGGTTCTTCTAAAAATTCTAACTAGTCCTATTACATAAACTATTTAATTTAAATAGAAACCTTGATCGTGATCAAGGGAAGTACATAGGAGAGAGATAGAATTTACATCAAGAAGAAAATCGAAAAAAGGCAGGTAATGCAGTAACCCCATTTAATAAAACCCATTCATTCAAACATCCAACTAAAATAAATCCAATCACATTGGTCAATTGTCCATAATCAATCCCATTTATTATCATACATATCACCATATGTATCAATAAATAAAATCATTCATATATATATATGAGTATCATTTAATGGGCAATTTTATGTTGCATGAAATCCAATTTCAAGATTAAAATAAACTCTTTTATTTTAATTATAAAATTATTAAGATTAATATATATATATAACAATTATATATATATATAATAAAAGTCCTACTCAATTTTAAAAAACGGTAGGACCTTGCTTTATATCCTGCTATTTATAAAAGTCCTACTCAATTATAAATATATATATATAATAAAAGTCCTACTCAATTATATATATATATATATATATATATATATATAATAAAAGTCCTACTCAATTTAAAAAACGGCAGGACCTTGATTAACAAAAGAATAAACTTGCTTTGCAATCTCGACATAATATATATATCTTGCATTGGGACGATGAGGTCATAGGATTCCTTAAAAACATGAATTTCTAAGCAAGAAATTATAATATATATATATATATATATATATATATATATATATATATATATAAACCATCAAAAAGGCAAACAGTTATTACGGTTTTTTTTATTTTATTTTCCTATGATCATGCCCTTTAAAAAAAATGATTACCCACGAAATCATAAATTTTTTTTTCAAAAATGTTTTTCTAGTAAAATAAATTTTTTTTTTCCAAAAATAATAATTTTATACAACAAATTATGCCCAATAAATTATTCTAAATACATACCCATACATATATGGAATCAAAATAATTAATAATTCGCATAAAGTTTGGCTCATGATACCACTGTAAGGTTTTGTGAAAATCAAAGTAGCAATCAAATTGAAAAATTAACGGAAGCGAAATAAAATCGATTTTAAAATTTTTCACAAACCAATTTCCGGATCATCCTTTATGCATATTATTAATTAAACGAAGAATAAGAAATTATGAAATCATACCCTTGTAGAAACGAGCTTCCTCAGTGCGAGTTCACCTCTTACTTCTCATGATCTCCTTGAATCTCCGGGTAGATTCCTTCCTTTGATCAATGTAAGCCACCCAAGTGTATGGCCTCTAGAGGTGATCCACCAAAGAAGAAGAATTTTCAAGAAGAAGGGGTATTGGCTCAAACCCTAGTTTTTCCTATCTGTATAGAAAAAGGAGGCGTACTCTTCAACTCTAGGAATTACATATATTAGATATCTGATATAAGACTGAAAGTAGTATGCATACAAGCCAATCATGTTTGACGATAAAGCATATACTTTGTAACAATCTTATTCATTTATTAATAAAAAGTATTCATTTATTAAAGGCTTTTAATTATCTACATAATGCTGTTTTATAATATGTGATAAACCCATAGTTTTAAGCAATGCTTTTAGAATAATGATGATGATTATTCTAATGAGATCTAAATTCTAAGAAAGCTTAAAACTAAAATAGTTCTCAATCATTGGATTACTAAATTGGGGATTAGTGAATCCGGATAGATTGGTACATACGTTGCTTGCTCATTGGATGAGGATGATTGATCTCATGATCATTTGTGTGGAGACACTAAAGCAAGTATGTAGGTGCTTATTAGAGAATAAGTTCATCGAACATTGGCTCGCTAAGGAATACCTAATGGAGTTTTACTTGCACGTCAATAGATAGGAATTCTCAGTAGTGATAGTAGTACAAGTGATCCTTGGACTTGAGATCATCATAGTATCTTGTGTATGATGAGTTATACTTTGACTTATTCCTTAAGACCCTCTTAGGGTATATCAAAGGGTATGCTTGGGTATAATAAGTTATACATGGAGATAATGTATGATCAATAAAGAATCTACCACTTAATAAAAAGAAGAGAAATGTCCTATGTGATTCGATAAATGACAACTAGTCCTTGGTTAAGGCGTAATGAAATTAGAAAGGAGTTTCTAATTTGCATTATTTGGAGTTGTGCATTTAAGGATCGAAATACATATAATTAAATAAAATAAGACTTGACGAAGAATTCCATGTCTTATATTTAATTGGGACATTGTATGGTGGAAGGATTGAATTGTACGGTAACTATTTACTCAAAGGTTCTTTAATGATTAATGTTAAAATCTATATTATCTGGAAAGTCGTTGATCGCTAGGGAGACTTATCCCTATTGTAGAATAAATATTATTTATTTAAATAAATAATTGTTTAATTTATTTATTTAAATAAGATTAGAATTGTTTCTAATTGATTTATTCACAATGGGTTTAATATGGAGAACCTAAAGGGTCACACCATAAAAGGAAGAATAATTATTTAAGAAGTTAATGGCATAATCGTAATAATATATATGTATATTTAATTTAATCTATGGTGATAGAATAAATTAAATAGCTTAATATTTATTATTTAATATTTTAGAAATATTAAATATAAATTAATAAGAGAGTCTTATTAATATTATTACAATTATTATTATTATTTTAATTTCTAAAAGAGTTTAGGAATTAATTTAATATAAGTACTCTCATTTATTCCTAATTGGATTAGGAAGGAAAATTAGTTAAAGGAGTTTAATTAATTATCCCTAATAAGATTAGGGAGCTTAATTAATTAAAAGAATTTAATTAATTAAACAAATCCCAATTCCTTAATTGTTAAGGTGGGTTGCCCACATCTATAAATAAGAGGAGTCTTATTATGGGTGATGGGAGTTGTTGACTTTTACAACGACATAATTCCAATTTGTTGGAGAGTACGCCCTTTTTCTATAGAGATAGGAAAAACTAGGGTTTGAGCCAATACCCCTTCTTCTTGAATCTTTATTTTTCCTTGGTGGATCACCTCTAGAGGCCAAACATATGGGTGGCTAACGTTGATCAAAGGAAGGAACCAAACCCGGTGGATTCAAGTTGAACGTGAAAGGATTTGGAGGTGAACTTGCACGAGGAAGCTCGATCTTCAAGGGTATGATTTTATTCTTTATCTTTTCGTTTAATTAATAATTATGCATAAAGGTGATCCGGGTATATGGTTTGTAAAAATTTTTAAACTCGATTTTACACGCTTCGCATTATTTTTGCAATTTTGATTGCGTTATGAATATTACAAACCTAACAGTGGCATCAGAGCCAAACCTTTATGCGAATTATTAATTGTTCAGATTTGATATGTATGTTGATATGTGTTTAGAACAATTTAATTGGGCGTAATTTAATTGTATAAAATTTAAATAAAAAAAAATCAAAAATCACGATTTTCATGAAAATCGGTTTGTTGATAAAAAAAAAACACGTGACCCATTTTTCAAGGCAACAAGGAACGCACGGCTATAAAAGGGGTCACATGTTTGATGCTTCACAGTTTTAAAAGAAAAGTGGTCCTGCACGTAATCAAAAAAAAAAAAAAAAAAACTAGCAGGTTACTCTCATTCACGTGACCAAGCATCCTTAACAGAATATTGATACTTGTTATTCCATGTAATTGTTTAAAAGGAAGGCACGGTAATAATATATATATATATATATATATATATATATATATATATATATTATATTATAATAACGGTTTTATTATATATATATATATATAATAATTGGTTTTTTTTATTATTATATATATATAATATTCTTAATAATTTTATTATTAAAATAAAATTTTATTTTAATATTAAAATAAAAGATTTATTTTATATTAAAATATAAAGTTTATTTTAATTTTAAAATTAAATTTCATGCTAACTAATTAGAGTTGGAATTTGATTCCATGATAACTAATTGGAGTTGAAATTGTATTCCATCTTTCCTTAAATAAAGGAGTTTATTTAGATATGAAATAAGATTTCATATTATTCTAAATAAAAGAGTTTATTTATGAATAGAAAGAAAATCCGTGTTTCCTTAAATAAAGGAGTTTATTTAAATATGAAATAAGATTTCATATTATTCAAAATAAAGGAGTTTATTTGTGAATAGGAAAGATAATTCGTGTTTCCTTTAATTAAAGATTTTTTCATGGAATTGGATTCCATAATTAATTAAAATAAAGGAGTTTATTTTGATTAAAGATTTTGATTAAAATAAAATAGTTTATTTTATTCAAAATTGGATAAATTAAAATAAAATAGTTTTATTTTGATTTAAATTTGGATTAAAATAAAGGAGTTTATTTTGATTCAAAATTAGATTTTATACCAACTAAATTTGCCCATTAAATGATATCAATATATATATTAAATGTTTATTATTCATAAGATGAATGTTATTTATTGATGCATATGGTGATGTGTATGATAATAAATGGGATTGATTATGGACTATTGATTAAATGCGATTGGATTTTATTTTAGTTGGATGCATGAATGTATGGGTTTTATTAAATGGGGTCTGCGTTCCTCGTCTTCTCTAATTTTTCTTAATGTAAATTCTATCTCCTCCTATGTACTTCCCTCGATCACGATCAAGGTTTCTATTTATTTTAAATAGTTTTGTAATAGGAAAAGTTAGAATTAATTTTGAAAAATTGGAGATCAAGGACAAGAAGAATATGAAGACCCGATTTGTAATGGAGCCCGGGTTTAAATGTAATAGTTATATTTAAATATTATTTCTTGCACCCCTAGGGTTTGACCTTTTGGTTCACTTGGTGGCTCTAGTGAACCAAACTAGAATAAAAGTCCATAATCAATTTGGGTAGAATATAGTATTCTATATGTGCATGCTTATACTATATATATTATATATTATAAACATGCTTCGATGTTCATTAATATGACGCGTATTTTATATATATATGTACATGCCGCCGCTAAACAAGATGAGACAAATTAATAACAAACCCCTCAATTTTTATATTAAGTCCTAAGCGCTCAAAGATATTTGGAATATCGAACGTCGCTTTCTAGCATGATAAAATTAATAGAGTATTAAATATTTAATATGAGTTTGTTGTGTCACCACAAGGCAAGTATTAAGTATTTAAGATGTTAATTTATCACATTTGATGCTTATAAAGAAAATTGAACAATATTGTTTTGTTGTGTCACCACAAGGATGATATTTTTCTTTTTTGAATATATGGAGTGCTAGGTCGGACTTAACTTGGATAATTTTGATTCGGATGCCACCACTTGATCAAAATAATCTAAGAGGCAAAATACAAGGAGTTGCATAGTTGATGTAATTAACAAAAGTTGTCTACCTATTATTTATATATAGTTTGTTTGTCACCACAAGGTTATATACATTTGAAATGGGATCCTTATTCTCACTAGCAGATCTTTAATTAGATTTTGCTTAACTATATATATTGAGGTAATATAGTTTGAAAAAATAGTAGGAGATACCAATTTAAAACAAGACCTAATTTATTTTGGTAATTAATAAAAGAATGTATGTTAAAATGTTATTAATTACAAATTCATTTACAGAATTTTACAATGTCTAAAATTACTATCACTGTGAAACATATTTGATGTTAATTAACCAGACCGAAGTACTCAGATTGGTTAAGGAATTTGAGAATAGTTCTCATGGCTGAAAAGCTATCTTATGTCCATAATACGCCTATCCTCGCAATGGTTGCAGCATAATGCCTCCGAGGAAGAGATTGCTACTTTTAGAAAGTGGTAAGATGATGCACATTGGCTCAATGCATCATGCTCAAGATCCATGAGTAACGAGCTTGACACAAGATGAAACTATGGATGCTCCTACTATACTCCCGCACGCCAAGTAGTTGATGGTGAGGAAAGTAGGACTAATAGATATCGAGATATCTAAGGAGCTCTTCCGATCTAGAATGGCCAATGGCACTATAGTAGTGAGATAAAAAGTTCTTAACATAATCAATTTGATTGATCAATTAGGACAACAGGTTTTGTCATGGATGGAGAGTTGAGCTAAGATTTGATCTTGCACTCACTCCGGACTCCTTTCATTAATTGTTGTGAATTTTTCATATGGACAAGCTAGATATCGCCCTCATTGATTTGCTTAACATATTGAAAAATGTTGAGAGTCACTTTCAACCAAGAAAGATCAAGTCTTCTTGGTAGGGGCCAAAGGATCTTACGAAAAAGAAGAACGATTCAAAGAAGGTATATAGAAAGGCATAAACAAAGGATAATAAGAACAAAAGCGATATGGATAGCAAAGGAGTTTGCTTCCATCTAATAAGCATGGACACCGGAAAGAAACTCATGAGAAGCATCTCTTGCAGAGGCTAACTAAAGAAGCTTAGTGAAGTTTGGTTACAAATACAAATTTGTTCATGATTTAAAATAAATTTTTCTTTAAGTCAAGGTTCTAATTGGGTATTGGATACCGACTTTTGGTTATCATAAATATAGATTTATGAAGGGACCAAATGAAGTAGAAAGCTAAACAAATATAAGTAAACCTATATGTGGGAAATGTAGCAAAGGTTGCCATATTAACCATAGAAACTTATAGTTTAGATCGCCTACGGAAAAATCTATTAAGTCAATAAGTTGTTATTGTATTCCAGTTCTTGTTAAAAATATTATTTCCATTTTATTGTTGGACAATGACATCTTTGGTATTATATTTAAGAACAATTGTTGTTCTATTTATAATAATAATGTTTTGTATAGGACTGGAATATCACTTAATGGATTTAGTATACTTGACTTACATGAAAATAATTTTGCATATTGAACAAATTAGTATAAGAAAAGGAGATGATCATTCAAAGAGTTGAATGTGTGTATTTGCTGAAATACAAGTGTGAATTATTTGAAAGGTTCAAAGAATTCAGAAGTAAAACAAATTGGCAAAGTATTAAGATTCTTTGATTAGATCAAGGAATAAATACTTGTGCAATAAGTTTCTAGATCATCTCAAATGGTTTTCTCATAATGGACGCCCTCGATACGTAATAATTGATTGATGTATCCGAAAGGAAAAATTGTACCTTGTTGGACATGGTACGGTCCATAATGATTTTTACCGACATTCTAGTATCCTTTCAGGATCATGTCCTAGAAATGGTTTGCATATCTATGAAAAGGTAACCTCAAAATCCCGCCCAAGACTCCATAAAAGTTATGGATGTGGAGGATTCCTAATCTTAAGTATGTTAAGATAAGGGGTTGTCCAACTTATGTGAAAAGGTTTCAAAGGATAAGCTTGGGACAAGATTTTATAAGTGTCGATTTCAGGACATCCTAAAGTAAGTTTAGGGTATATGTTCTATAATCCTACTTAGCAAAAGGTGTTTGTTTGAAACACACCGCCTTCTAAGATAAAGTCATTTATCATTCAAGGGGCTAGTGGGAGGATAATAGATCTTGAAGAGTTCAAGAACCACAAAACACTATAAATCAAATAAGAGGAATATGTAGATGACCTATTATACCACAAACCGAATCAAATCTGGAATAGTACCAAAGATACCTAGGAGGTATGGATTCATCATAGATGATGATGATGAGGTACACATCATAAAAGATGATGATCCGATTACATACGATGAGGTAAGTGTTGTAGACACTTTCGGAGAAATAGATCAAGCAAGTTTCTCAAATATGGAACATTCGTTTTGATGAGGCAATCAAAAGAGTTTGATTTTATCAAAAATAAGATGAACCTAGTGTGTACAAAAGGGTCAGTGGGAGCATCGTGACATTCCTAGTACTATATGTTGATATACTACGGATAAGGAATGACATACCAATGCTACAATCAGTAAAGATAAAGTTGTCTAAACATTCCTCCATGAATGATTTGGGAAGAGTATCTTAATTGGGGATACAAATCTATATAGATAGATTTAAAAGGATGCTCAACTTAACCCAAGGAATGTATATTCATTTGATGCTAAAGTCGTTTAGCATGGCAAGCTCCAAGAGTTGTCTCATGTTGATGAGCTATGGAGTGTATCTCTCTTGATAGTCCCCAAAGACTCCAAAAGAGAGATCACATGAGTAACTATCATGTATGCAATGAAATATACGAGACCTGATGTTGATCAGTCATATTATGGAGAAGTTCACTATGAGTCAGTGAAAAACATCTTAAAGTGCTTAACCGGCACTAAAGATGTGATCATATTCATGGCGGGTCTTAATTAAAACTAGAGGCTTAAGCAGACTCAAGTTTTTTTAAGCAGACCAAGACGACGAGAAAAATCCACTTTAAGGTAAAGGGTTACCTTGAGCGAGTGGTGCGTTGAATTGGAAAGGTTCCAAACAAAGAAAGAGTTGTTGGTTTAGTGATAAAGACAAAGTATATAGCTATAAATGAAAGTCGCAAGTTGATTGTTTGGATTAAAGTTCATTACGTAACTAGGAATAGTTCCTAAGTCTCATCTTGAATCTAAACATGTGTTGTGGCACTTTCATTTGATTATTAGAATCATTGAAAGATGGGAAATCACTATAGAGATGGTGGACTCTCAAGAACAACATTACATATCCATTAACTAAAGCTTATCCAACAGCAGGATAATCGTCACTTAGAGAAGAAGAGTATAAGATACTGATGGCGATTGACTTTTAGTGCAAGTGGGAGATTGAAAGTAGTATGCATACAAGCCAATCATGTTTGATGATAAAGCATATACTTTGTAACAATCTTATTCATTTATTAATAAAAAGTATTCATTTATTAAAGGCTTTTAATTATCTACATAATGCTGTTTTATAATATGTGATAAACCCATAGTTTTAAGCAATGCTTTTAGAATAATGATGATGATCATTCTAATGAGATCTAAATTCTTAGAAAGCTTAAAACTAAAATAGTTCCCAATCATTGGATTACTAAATTGGGGATTAGTGAATCCGGATAGATTGGTACATACGTTGCTTTGCTCATTGGATGAGGATGATTGATCTCATGATCATTTGTGTGGAGACACTAAAGCAGTAGTATGTAGGTGCTTATTAGAGAATAAGTTCATTGAGCATTGGCTCGCTAAGGAATACCTAATGGAGTTTTACTTGCTGTCAATAGGAATTCCTGTAGTGATAGTAGTACAAGTGATCCTTGGACTTGAGATCATCATAGTATCTTGTGTATGATGAGTTATACTTTGACTTATTCCTTAAGACCCTTAGGGTATATCAAAGGGTATGTTTGGGTATAATAAGTTGTACATGGAGATAATGTATGATCAATAAAGAGTCTACCACTTCTAATAAAAGAAGAGAAATGTCCTATGTGATTCGATAAATGACAACTAGTCCTTGGCCAAGGCAGAATGAAATTAGAAAGGAGTTTCTAATTTGCATTATTTGGAGTTGTGCATTTAAGGATCGAAATACATATAATTAAATAAAATAAGACTGATGGTAATTCCATGTCTTATATTTAATTGGGACATTGTATGGTGGAAGGATTGAATTGTACGGTAACTATTTACTCAAAGGTTCTTTAATGATTAATGTTGAAATCTATATTATCCGGAAAGTCATTGATCGCTTGGGGAGGCTTATCCTATTGTAGAATAAATATTATTTATTTAAATAAATTAATTGTTTAATTTATTTATTTAAATAAGATTAGAATTGTTCTAATTGATTTATTCACAATAGGTTTAATATGGAGAACCTAAAGGGTCTCACCATAAAAGGAAGAATAATTATTTAAGAAGTTAATGGCATAATCGTAATAATATGTTATGTATATTTAATTTAATCTATGGTGATAGAATAAATTAAATAGCTTAATATTTATTATTTAATATTTTAGAAATATTAAATATAAATTAATAAGAGGAGTCTTATTAATATTATTACAATTATTATTATTATTTTAATTTCTAAAAGAGTTTAGGAATTAATTTAATATAAGTACTCTCATTTATTCCTAATTGGATTAGGAAGGAAAATTAGTTAAAGGAGTTTAATTAAGTATCCCTAATAAGATTAGGGAGCTTAATTAATTAAAAAAATTTAATTAATTAAATAAATCCCAATTCCTTAATTGTTAAGGTGGGTTGCCCACATCTATAAATAAGAGGAGTCTTATTATGGGTGAGGGGAGTTGTTGACTTTTACAACGACATAATTCCAATTTGTTGGAGAGTACGCCATTTTTCTATAGAGATAGGAAAAACTAGGGTTTGAGCCAATACCCCTTCTTCTTGAATTATTATTTTTCCTTGGTGAATCACCTCTAGAGGCCAAACATATGGGTGGCTAACGTTGATCAAAGGAAGGAACCAAACCCGGTGGATTCAAGTTGAACGCGAAAGGATTTGGAGGTGAACTTGTACCTGAGGAAGCTCGATCTTCAAGGGTATGATTTTATTCTTTATCTTTTCGTTTAATTAATAATTATGCATAAAGGGTGATCCGGGTATATGGTTTGTAAAAAATTTTTAAACTCTGATTTTTACATGCTTCCGCATTATTTTTGCAATTTTGATTGCGTTATGAAAATTACAAACCTAACAAAGACTCCTCTTATAAAGATATCATGTAACCCTATTTTAATTAAAATAAGGTATTATTTATTTAATTAAACTCTTTTAATTAAATGGGCTCCCTAATCCTATTAGGGTAATTAATTAAACTCCTTTAACTAATTTTCCTTCCTAATCCAATTAGGAATAAATGAGAGTACTTATATTAAATTAATTCCTAAACCTTTTAGAAATTAAAATAATAATAATTGTAATAATATTAATAAGACTCCTCTTATTAATTCATATTTAATATTTCTAAAATATTAAATAATAATATTAAGCTATTTAATTTATTCTATCACCATAGATTAAATTAAATATACTTAACATATTATTACAATTATGCCATTAACTTCTTAAATAATTATTTTTCCTTTTATGGTGTGACCCTTTAGGTTCTCCATATTAAACCGATTATGAATAAATCAATTAGAACAATTCTAATCTCATTTAAATAAATAAATTAAACAAATAATTTATTTAAATAAATAATATTTATTCTACAATAGGGATAAGCCTCCCTAGCGATCAACGACTTTCCAGATAATATAGATTTCAACATTAATCATAAAAGAACCTTTGAGTAAATAGTTACCGTAAAATTCAATCCTTCCACCATACAATGTCCCAATTAAAATAAGACATGGAATTACCATCCAAGTCTTATTTTATTTAATTATATGTATTTCGATTCCTAAATGAAAACTCCTAATGAATGCAAATTAGAAACTACTTTCTAATTTCATTCCACCTCGCCAAGGATTCACGGGTTGTCATTAATCGAATCACATAGGACATTTCTCCTTTTACTAGAAGTGGTAGATTCTTTATTGATCATTCATTATCTTCATATATAACTTATTACACCCAAGCATACCCTTTGATATACTCTAAGAGTCTTAAGGAATAAGTCAAAGTGTATTTCATTATATATAAGATACTATGATGATCTCAAGTCTAAGGATCATTTCAGTACTACTATCACTATGTGAATTCCTATTGGCGGTGTAAGTAAAACTCCATTAGGTATTCCTTAGCGAGTCACGCTCAAATGAACTTATTCTCTAATAAGCACCTACATACTTGCTTTAGTGTCTCCACACAAATGATCATGAGATCAATCATTTTCATCCAATGAGCAAGCAACGTATGTACCAATCTATCCGGATTCACTAATCTCCAATTTAGTAATCCAATGATTGGGAACTATTTTAGTTTTAAGTTTTCTAAGAATTTAGATCTCATTAGAATGATCATCATCATTATTCTAAAAACGTTGCTTAAAACTATGGGTTTATCACATATTATTAAAACAGCACCATGTAGATAAAAATGCCTTTAATAAATAATTCTTTTTTTAATAAATAAATAAGATTGATTACACAGTATATGCTTTATCATCATAGATGATTGGCTTGTATGCATAATACTTTCATCAGCATATCAAGGAGTACCTACAAGATGGATCTACACCCGCTGAGGCGAGCCCGAATAAGAAAAGGCGGATCCATCGACTTGTTATACAATTCTACCTGAGCGGAGATGCCATCTATAAAAGAGTTGCAGGAAAAGGTCTCCTCAGATGTTTAGACAAAGACCAAGCTCAAAGGCTTATAGATGAGATCCATGGTGGAGTCTGTGGTCCACACATAAGTGGCCCCCTCCTTGTTAAGAATATCCTCAGGACAGGACATTACTGGCTCTCTCTCAAAGCTGACTGCAATAACCACGTCAGGAGATGTTATCAGTGCCAAATTCATGGGAATGCTATCCATGCCCCTCCACGGGAACTCCACGATATGAGTTTGCATTGGCCCTTCTCAATGTGGGGAATGGACGTGATTGGGCCCATTGAGCCTAAAGCCAGTAATGGACATCGATTTATCTTCACCATGATCGACTACTTCATCAAGTGGGTAGAAGCAGCTTCCTTCCCCAGGGTTACTAAAAAAGTTATTATTGCTTTCATCAGAAACAATGTCATTTGTCGATATGGACAACCCGAGGTGATTGTATCAGACAATGCTAAGAACCTCAACAACAAGATGATGGAGGAATTATGCAGTAAATTTCACATCAAACATCTTAACTCTGTCATCTATCGTCCGAAGATGAATGGTGTTGTTGAAGTGGCTAGTAAAAACATTAAAAAGATTATGCAAAAGATGTCCGCCAATCACAAAGGATGGCCTGACTTATTGCCTCTTACTCTATTAGCCTACATTACCTCAATGCGCATTTCCATTGGGGCAACCCCCTACGCATTAACCTATGGGATGGAAGCAGTGCTCCCCATAGAAGTGAAAATGGAATCCCTCAGAGTGTTGATAGACGCTCAGCTGGAAGAAGACCAATGGGTACAAGACAGGTTTCACCAATTGTCTCTAATAGACGAAAGGCGAACCGCGAATATCTTCCATGGTTAGTTATATCAACAAAGGATCGCTAGATCCTACAACATAAAAGTCCAACTACGGTAGTTTAAACAACATGACTTAGTTTTGAAGAAGATCATTGACAACCAAGATCAATCTAAGGGAAAATTCGCTCCTAACTGGGAATGCCCATTTAATGTCAAGGAAGTATTGACGGGAGGTGCTCTCAGATTGCAAGAAATGGACGACGATGAATTTTCACAACTCATCAACTTGGACACCGTGAAATGGTACTATGTCTAAAGTTACCATCAAGCAAACATCCTGGTGTTGGATCATCAGATCACCAGTCATTCCGGTTCTTTAACCCTTTACCACATGTAACTCTTTTCCACACTTTGCCCCTCAGGGAAACATACTCTTTAAGCTAGCAGCCTGGCTTCACTGCGCTCTTACAACTTTGGTCATCCCACTAGGGATTGAACCTCTCACATTTACAGTTTATCCCCCCAAACATGGGATCAAACTTTTCACACCTGCAGTTTATCCTCAACCTAGAATCAAACTTTCTCTTCCCCGCAGTCTGACCTGCATATGGGATCAAGCTTTTCAACTCGTCCTGAGGGGCGAACTACGCCGACCTGATCTCCTCTTCAATAGGAGTACGTGTGACGCCCCCAAAACATGTATACAACACCTATTCTGAGTCGCCAAATACATGGTACAGAATATAAATACAACCTTAAATATACAACATGAGCTGTGAGTTTTAATATAAATATTGTCTTCTAGACAGTATTCAAACTCAAAATAAGTCATCAATACATTTATTATCACACTATTTCATAGAATAGTGAGGACTACTAATGCTATCATCCGGACCGTCACCTGCTCCCCGACTAGTCCCTCGCTACATTCTCATTTCAAGAGAACAATGAAAGCAAAAGGGTGAGCTCAACTAGCCCAAAGAAGAAATATTATGACTAAGATAATACGAATAAATTATCATTAGCCTTCAAACGTGTTAAACCGATAAAATATAACAAACATCAAGTTTAATGCAATGAACAAGCAATCCATTAGAAGAGTCAAGTAGAGAATAAAATCTACTATCTTCTATGATTGAAAAGGTTTTCATTACTTTTATCGTGAGACTCGACAATAAATAATCCACATCATCCCCTTTTCTGACGCCCAAGGATATACATTAGTATCACGACCACAAATTATCCATGCACTACGGGCCAAGGATATTCGTGTATTCATCAATGGTCATGATCATGCCAACAACTGTTCATCAATGCACTACGGCCAATGAGGATTTTTACCACATCATTTGTAACATTGCGGTCATGATTATACCGAATAATCCCTGGTCATAATCATACCAAGTCCATCTATGCACTAAAGGCCACAGATGACTTTCAACATATTATAAACATGAGGATGATGACAATGATATAAGAATTCAATAAAATAAGTTCAAGGAATTTTTTTTAAAGATTTATAATTTAATTTATCTAGAAATTAATAACGTCCAAATTGTCAACATGATACTGTTTTGTGGAGTAAAATTCAAGAATGCTCAGAAGAATATTTCCATGAAAAGATACTGGATGAAGAGCAAATATCAAGGATATTCCACTAATTTCATGGAGTATGAAGCCAAAACTTTAACCATTTGAGTATAATAGAATATATAAAACCTTAAATGGATTTACATGCCGCCACATGCGGTAATCCACATAGATGCATTATTCCAATGTAATAATAAAGAATGAAAGAACAAGAGAATTCACTGTGGGCTTGCGTAATCAACATGCATACGTTATTCTAATGAATAATAAAGAATGGAACCGAAGTCATGCGAATCCGGATGCATATGATATTCTAACAGAATAATAAAGAATGGAACTGTGTCATGTAATCCGCATGCATGGATGTTCCAACAAAATAATAAAGAATGGAATAACAATGAATTCACTGTGCATGCGATAAGACCGCATGCATAAAAGTTATTCCAATAGAATAATAAAGAATGGAATAACAATAGTTTTCTTCATGAATATGAAAGAAATAATACCCCTTACCTTAAAAAGAAGAGTATTCTGACGGGTAGGGAGGGATATACTTGAAGAAAACTTGCACTATTTTCTACGCTCAAAGCTTTCTTAAACTCTAAAGAAATACGCTCAAGATTATAAAAGAAGAATTCTCTGAATTTCTGGTGTGATTTTCAATTCTAACTAAGCATCCTATTTATAGGAGAATGGAAAGGATATTATGTTGCACTATGCAATAAAATATAATATATTCTATTTATAATCAAATAAAACAAAACTTTATAAAAAGTATTCTGTTTTATATATAAAAAAATTACTATGCAAACACTATGCATAATAAAATATAAAATATTCTATTTATAATCAAATAAAATAAAACTTTATAAAAAGTATTCTGTTTTATATAAAAAGTTTTCCATTTTATTACATTTATAATAATAATAAAACAACATTTATCACCATTATTATAATTCACAATATTAATCGACCAGGTCGATCCCAGGAAAGAGGGGGCTTTCCAATAAGGATTTCTCCTTATTGGCGCGTAATTAGGTGACCAAACCTCTCTTTGACAGAACTTCTAAACATCGTCAATATTGTAAATAATAATATTAATAACTTTATCGTCTCAATTATTGATTTAATAATATATAAATATTGACAATAATTGAATCAAATAACGTGAGATACTATGTAACAATTACTGTAGCAATAATTGAACAAAACTGAGTGACTTCTCACGTAAGCATCAATAATCAATACCGTGTGCTACTATGCAACTACGTGTATTACTGTACTTTTAACACCTGGTGTTTCAACAGTTAACGGAAAAACTTCTGCCGTTATTTTTAGAAAAAGATAATTTTGTCATTTTCTAACTCCGATAATAATTCTGTTGTGGGGTCCACCAATGATTATGCCGTTGTACGAATATTCCCTGTTAAAACGAATATTCCCCGACCAATCGAATATTATATAACAACTTGCTTACTTTGAAAAATTTATAAATATTACCCACAACTATAACATTATATCAAATTCATTCCATAATATTCAAAAATAATATTTATAGAAAAATCATCTTTATTCATAAAAGTTGGGGTCTTACAGTATGTAGGTAACCATTTCGTATGGCCCAGCCGCAATAAAACAAAAACAACAAAAACATTTCCACCCTTTTCTCCTTACAAAAACAAAAACATTCCTACACCATTCCTGCCACATACAGCGTTGAACCTCTTACACCAGGTTCGAACTACGCAGACCTGATCTCCTCTTCAATAGGAGTACGTAGGCAGCCATTCATGGTTTGGTCTCACCCCCTACCAAAACACAAACACTTGTCAACTGGTACTGGGATCATCCTTTAATCCACCACATTTCATTTGGCTTCAGACCAAAGGGATGGAATTACCTGAACTCCTCCCAAATAGAAGATTCGGCGACCATCTAAGATGTGGTTGTGCCTCAAAGAGAAACACCAATCCATAAGAGATGGAATTAACTAGGCTTCTAACAAATAGAAGTATTGGCGACCATCTGTGGTGCGGTCAATCTCAGAGAGGAAAGCCACACTCCTCTCCACATTTCCATACAGAAACCAGTCCCAACACACAAAAGATGGTAGGGATACACACAGATCAATGATCCATTCTGAACTATCCAGAGATAACTAAATGTCCATCCATCCAGGAGGAATTCAGAATACATCAAGATCACAAGTCTTGAAGAAGCCGGCAAAATATCAAGCAAGTATAAGAGCATATCTAAAAGGGAAGTGATCAAAAATATATTTCCCTGCTATATATAATGTTGTTTGATATACACAATATAAACTGTACATGACAAAATGGCTATGCTAGTCTGTGCAGGAAAATACAAGCTCATCTACAAGTCAAGGTATATTCGAGCTAACAAGCCCAACATGGCATCCCTCTCAGAAGAAGGAGGCAAAGATGTGGTCTCATGTACGAGGGTATCCACGCGACCCAACAGATCTGCAGCCATCTGCATGGTGACCATATGCTCATCAATGTAAGTGCTCATCTATGCAATCATGCTAGTGGTAAGGGACTTCACTGCAGTACTATCTGTGATGGCTACATCCCGGGCAGATATGGTACTATCCCGCTCGACTATCACTACATCTCTGGCTGATCTGGCCTCATCACGCTCAACAACAGTGGCATCTCTGCGAGCTAATGCCTCATCTCTCTCTAATAGAGCTGCATCTCTCCCATCAAGGGTTGTCAACATCAAGGCTCTAGCATGATTTCTCTCGAAGGTTGTGACGCCCCCAAAATAGGTCCATTCCATCCAACCCATTATGAGTCGCCAAATACATGGTACAGAAATAACTACAACTTTATTAATACATTTGTCGTGCAAAATACGACAACATATATACTGTGAGTTTAAATACAATTATTGTCTTCTAGACAATATACATACCCAAATAAATCCTCATTATTGATACATTATTTTACGAAAATAGTGAAGACTACTAAAACAACTATCTAGAACCATCACTCCACACCCCAGACTAGTTCTCGCTATAATCTCGCTTCCTGAGAAGAAAAATGGAACAACAAGGAAAAGGGTGAGCTCAACTAGCCTAGTAAAGAATGTTATGACTAAGATTATATACAACAAATTATCGTTAGTCTCCAACAGGAAAAATCTAATAGAATATAATAGACAACAAATTTTAAATCAATATTCGCAATGAAATAATAATTCATTAGAAGAGTTAAGTAGAGAATGTAAACTACTATCTCTATATATGAATTTAAAAGTTCATCGTCGATATTTTATCCACCGTAACATCAATCAATATATATCGGAATCAAATATTCATCTTTGCACTACTGAGCCAAAGATATTCATCGATTCGGTTATGTTCATCTCAACACTGTTCATCTTTGCACTACGGCCAAAGATATTTATCGATTAAGTCATGTTCATCTCAACACTGTTCATCTTTGCACTATGGGCCAAAGATATTCATCAAGAAATCATTCATCTTGCACTCTGAGCCAAAGATATTGATAATATCATCATTTAAGATCGAGGATGATGAAAAATATTTTTAAAGAAGCGAATCGGTGAAACAAAATGACAAGGATTAAGGATTAAGGATTCGTACTTTGTTTTATCCATGTCCAACAATACCTCAAAAATAATCATAGTGGTGTAAAATTCAAGAATGATCAAAACATGGATACAATCAAAGCTAGTATCCGAATAGATATTTTGGAATTAAAAGAAGAAATTTCATTTTTGATTGAATAGTCTTTAGATTCGTGAATAGTGTCGTCGTATACGTGAATAGATCGTATCGTGAATAGTAACTCAGAACACCAAAAGATAGAAATTTCATAAAAACATCATCTTCACGCTTCGTGAATAGTACTCGTGAATAGTAACTCATGAATAGTAACTCATGAATAGTAACTCGTGAATAGTAACTCATGAATAGTAACCCCGACATGAAAAAGTTCCAAATTTGATAAAAATTTCCAACCAATATTTCGGCATAATGATATTGAAGAAATAATATATTTTCGAATAAAATAACATCCCTTACCTCGAAAAGACAAAGACTTCTAGTTGAACACAGGATATAGGCTATGACTTGAACTTGCAACCAGTATATCAACACTCAAAGTATACTCACAAGAATACGCTCAAAATATCGAGAGAGAAATAGAGAAAACTTGAGTTTACGGTATGATTTTCAATTCTAACCTATGCTCCCTATTTATAGGAAAATGCTTAGAACACCAAAGTAGAAAATTGAATATAATAATATTATTTATAAACAAAATTCCTTAGCCCACCTTTGAAATCTGATTTCAGCCATAGCACATGTTAAATGAGGTTCACAAACTCACCAAAAACGTTTTCTCAAAATAATTAATTAAAACTCCCAAAAATCAATTATTTGAAACTCAAAACTTCAATAATTCATAATAAATAGCCCTTTTATCAGAAAATTAGAAACTCAAGAGTTTTTATAGGAAATTCAATTTCTACAACTGCGGAAGAAAGTTTTCCATATTCCAAACGAAATTGACCAAAATCCACAAAGCAGACGATTTTACTGTGCTATAATCAAATTTCGGTCAAGAAATAGGGTCCCAACACACACAAAACATATGTTAATCATTTAATGCCACAAAAATACTCTTCCTCCTCATATACTCATATATCCCATATTCATTATAAAATTATCACCAGTTAATATATTATTAAAATAATATATTTAAATGAATTATTTTATCGAGAAAATGATAAAATATTAATTTTCAACAATTGTCATTTTAAAAATTTTCTCCATCTATATCCACATAAAATTAATATTTTCCTCATCATATAAATTAATAATTAATTATTCACAAATAATATTACTGAGAATCACGATCTTGGCAACCAAGTAGTTCTAGGAAAGAAAGAGGGCTTTCAATAAGGATCTCCTCATCTTGGCGCAATTAGGTGACCAAACCTCTCCTTAGGCAGAACTTTCTAGACATTGCCAATAATGTTTTCTAATAATATTATTAGATAATATGAATTATTACTCCGATAATGGAAAATCTTGTGTAATGACAATTTATTGAAACAACGGTAATATAAAATATTAATGCAAGCAATTATTGAATCAATAAAATAAAAAATCTTGAGCAGTAATTCTTTGTAACAATTATTGAGTAGTGCCTTCTTACGTAAGAATGAATAATTGGTGCAATATCGTGTCTTCTTGTTTCAACAACGCGTATTAGTGTGTTTTAACCACCGAGGTATTCCAACAAGATTAATTGGTAAATAACTACGCCGTTATTTATAAACAACTTATATTTGTCGTTTTCTTCATCCAATCGCTTTCCGTTATGGGGCCCACAAAAGGCTAGGTGTCGCAAATGCGAATATTCCCACAAGCGATCTGAATATTCCACGACCAAACGAATATTCACAAGACAATAATGAATATTTTATCACCACTTGCTTATTCGAAATATTTGCGCATTTTACCCATAACTAACCACATTAATCAAATCCACCCTTACTATTTCAAAATAATAAATAAAGGAAATTCCTTTTTTTTAAAAAAATTTTGGGGTCTTACAACCTCCCCTCCTTATGAAATTTCGTCCTCGAAATTGACGTACGTACCTGGTGTTTCGAAAAGATGAGAATACCTCGCTTTCATTTTCGTTTCCAACTCCCAGGTCATTTCCTCAATAGCATGGTTTCTCCACAAAACTTTAACTTGTGGTATGACCTCGGTACATAGGACTTGTTCTTTCCTATCCAAGATCTTGACAGGTACCTCCTCGTACGTTAAGTCTTCGGCTATCTCGTCCGGTTCTAACTCAATGACGTGGTTCGGGTCATCCACATATTTACGTAACATCGATACGTGAAAAACTTTATGAACACGCGTCATACTTGGCGATAAAACGAGTCTATAGGCCACAGTTCCTATTCGATCGAGAATTTCGAATGGATTAATAAATCGAAGGTTTGAGATTTCCTCACCTCACTGATTCTCGCTTTTGAAATAACAACTTCTTGCACCTCCTTCTTCAAATTCATTAGCTCCGGTGTGTAGCTTGAACAGCTTTAACTTTATCGATTAAAGTCGATTATACTCGTATATCATCACGTGCGTAACTAGAGTTTTCATCTCCATCTCTATTATTTGTAAATTATACGAAATGAGTCTTTGACAATATCGTACTCGTACTTGTATACGATCTTCTACTCAACACGTCAGCTACCACGTTCGCTTTTCTAGGATGGCATGGTCAGAACATGTGCTGAAATGAGTCTCCTCTTGAGTTCTTCGAAGCTCTTCCCACATTCCTTGCTCCATTCGAATTTTGTATCTCTACGAGTCAGTTGCGTTAATGGAATAGCGATTCGAGAATATCCTTCAACGAATCTCTGATAATAACCAACTAAGCCTAAAAAGCTACGTATTTCGATTCTGAGCTTAGGTTGTTCTCAAGCTGTGACTCATATCCCAACCTTGGATAAGACGTTACAATGACACCTATCGGTTTACTATCGCACGAATATGGTGTCCCCTACGGAGAGTGCGGCTTGGTGCATTCCACAAAGGAAGTCACCGGATAAAGGCTCGGTACCAAATTCTATAGTTGAATTTTAACTCACGAAGTTCAATAGAGCCATTTGATATAGATTTTAGAAATGAGTTTTGTCTGGGTTCAAAGTCGATACAAAATTTAATATCGATCTTTGGGAGTAAGCCAAGAAATTCTTCTTGAAATACGTCGGGAAAAATCAATAACAACAGAATATTATTCAAATCGGCGTGTCTTTATTCAAATCCATAACATGGACTAAGAAAACTTGACATCCGTAATAAGCGAATGACTTCATGGCTTGATATGAAAATGTTTGACTACAATGGTTTGATTGCTTGAATTGAATAAACAGTTGCTTAGGAATATGAAAACTAACAACCTTACGAAAGTAATCAATTTTGGCATGATGAGTAGTTAACCTTAAAATCACATCAAAAGCAAATATCTCTATAGAAATAAGGTTAACGGGTAATGTGATAGTGCCAACTGAATCAAGCAAGATTTCTAAACAACGGATGTAATGAAAGTTTCTCTAACGGAGTCTCCATAAATAGGTTAAAGTTTAATTTCTCCGTAGTCAAGTTCAAACATTGAGCGCAAGCAAAGAGATAAAAGAATGGGTAGAACCGGTATCTAGTAAGGTATAAACTTCGTGAAGAATTTATAATTAACTAACCCGTGCTAACCGTTCGGGTTCCTCGCATTTTGACCGACCACGACAAACGCTCTTCCATGAACCGATTAACTTTGACTTTTCGGGACATCCTTTTGAGTCACCATTCCCATTGGACTGGTTTTGATATCGTCTGATCTCGGCGATATGTCCTTCTTTTCCACAATTATAGCATACCTAAAGCTGTTGTGGGCGGTTTGGGTACGATATGTCCCTCTTTCCGCATTTGTAACATACGACCAGGTGGTCTTTCTCCTCCCTTGGAACCGATTCTTCATTTGGCGTTGAACTCTTCACATGGTCGTTGTTGAATCTCCTCTTTTAAAATCTCCTCCAGGACTCGCTTCTTCTATTTTTTATGGCCACGATTACCACCAGAGTGGTAACCGCCTTTGTCCGTATTCTTCTTCTTTCTCATTTGGTTATCGTTATTTCGATGATCGCTATCTTGAGTAAAATCGGTTATGGTCCCTCGATTGAGAACGTACTTGTTATCTCGCTCTAACAATGAGCCACATTGACAACATCGAATAGAGAGAAAATTTATGAGAAATGAGATGCGGCGTATCTGCGGGTTTCAAACCTCTTAGAAACATCCGCGTCATCGTTCCTCATTCTCCACCAAATGAGGTGCAAAACTGGATAACTCCGCGAACTTCGCCTCGTCTTTGGGACACCGTCATGTTATTCTGCTCCGATCTAATAAACTCCACTTCCTTCATATAGCCGAATACTTTCGGGGAAGTACTTGTCATTGAACTATTCTGAAATGTCTCCCATGACATGTTGAGTGAAATTTGGATGGAGTGCACGCTTCTGATTCCCACCGATAATGCCTCGTTCACGGAACATAAAAGTAGCGAATGGAACTTTCTGTTCCTCCGTGCATCCCAAGACATCGAATATCTTGGTAATTTGTTTTGACCCACATCTCCTCCTTAATCGGATCAGAAGCTCTCGTAATTGCGGTGGTCCCAACTCTTTGAAGCTGCTTGGTTTGTGACCACCCGTGAATTGCTATCATTTCTCTGTGTATTTTGAACACGAGTCTCCTCGTGCGATTTTGCATGAAGCTGCAAAAAGCTTCTAAACATCCCTCGTTCATCATCGCTTTCGGTGGTGTTGTTCACGGGAGGTACATTGCCTGAGATGTTGCACGTTCTCCTCGTTGGTAAATCTGAGGCATCTCCACGGTCTCATTTACTCCACTGTTAATATTCTCAGTCGACATTCTCAATTACTATCATAAAACAATGGTTAATTAAGGAAATCAATATATCACATAATATCCCTATATCTTGACCAACTAACAAATAAGCTTAGGTAGGACACACTAGCGAACGATTTACTCGTCTCTCCCCTCCTAGTTCTATTCCCCGATCTCCGCCAGAGATCATATCCCTAAGCTCTAATACCAACTGTGACGCCCCCAAAATAGGTCCATTCCATCCAACCCATTATGAGTCGCCAAATACATGGTGCAGAAATAACTACAACTTTATTAATACATTTGTCGTGCAAAATACGACAACATATATACTGTGAGTTTAAATACAATTATTGTCTTCTAGACAATATACATACCCAAATAAATCCTCATTATTGATACACTATTTTACAGAATAGTGAAGACTACTAAAACAACTATCTAGAACCATCACTCCACACCCCGGACTAGTTCTCGCTATAATCTCGCTTCACGAGAAAAAAATGGAACAACAAGGAAAAGGGTGAGCTCAACTAGCCCAGTAAAGAATGTTATGACTAAGAAAATATACAACAAATTATCGTTAGTCTCCAACAGGGAAAAATCTAATAGAATACAATAGACAACAAATTTTAAATCAATATTCACAGCGGAAATAATAATTCATTAGAAGAGTTAAGTAGAGAATGTAAACTACTATCTTCTATATATGAATTTAAAAGTTCATCGTCGATATTTTATCCCGTAACATCAATCAATATATATCGGAATCAAATATTCATCTTTCTGAGCCAAAGATATTCATCGATTAATCATGTTCATCTCAACACTGTTCATCTTCTTTACTACAGGCCAAAGATATTCATCATTCGGTCGTGTTCATCTCAAACACTGTTCATCTTTACTACTATGGGCCAAAGATATTCATCAAGAAATCATTCATCTTTACTACTGGGCCAAAGATATTGATAATATCATCATTTAAGACCGAGGATGATGAAAATATTTTTAAAAAGCGAATCCGGTGAAACAATATGACAAGGATTAAGGATTAAGGATTAGTATTTTTGTTTTATCCATGTCCAACAATACCTCAAAAATAATCATAGTGGTGTAAAATTCAAGAATGATCAAAACATGGATACAATCAAAGCTAGTATCCATAATAGATATTTTAGACGAAAAGAAGAAATTTCATTTTTTTTGATTGAATAATGCCGTATTCGTGAATAGTATCGTATATCGTGAAATGATGCACCGTATCAAAAGATGAATAGTAACTCGACACACCAAAGATAGAAATTTCAAAAAAAAACATCTTCACGCTTCGTGAATAGAACTCGTGAATGAATAGTAACTCATGAATAGTAACCCCCGACATGAAAAAGTTCCAAATTTGATAAAAATTTCCAACCAATATTTCGGCATAATGATATTGAAGAAATAATATCATTTTCGAATAAAATAACATCCCTTACCTCGAAAGGCAAGTACTTTAGTTGAAAACTGGGATATAGGCTATGACTTGAACTTGCATAGTATATCAACACTCAAAAAGTATACTCACAAGAATACGCTCAAAATATCGAGAGAGAAAAAGAGAAAACTTGAGTTTACGGTATGATTTTCAATTCTAACCTAAGCTCCTATTTATAGGAAAATGCTTTAGAACACCAAAGTAGAAAATTGAATATAATAATATTATTTATAAACAAAATTCCTTAGCCCACCTTTGAAATCTGATTTCAGCCATAGCACATGTTAAATGAGGTTCACAAACTCACCAAAAACGTTTTTCTCAAAATAATTAATTAAAACTCCCAAAAATCAATTATTTGAACTCAAAACTTCAATAATTCATAATAAATAGCCCGTTTATCTGAAAATTAGAATCTCGCGTGTTTTTATAGGAAATTCAATTCTCTACAACTTTGCAGAAGAAAGTTTTTCCAAATTCCAAACATAAATTGACCGAAATCCACAAGCAGACGATTTTACATGTTTATAATCCAATTTCGATCAAGAAAATGGGTCCACCAACACACAAAACATGTGTTAATCATTTAATGCCACAAAAATACTCTTCCTCCTCATATACTCATATATCCCACATTCATTATAAAAATATCACCAGTTAATATATTATTAAAATAATATATTTAAATGAATTATTTTATCAGAAAATGATAAAATATTAATTTTTAACAATTGTCATTTTAAAAATTTTCTCCATCTATATCCATATAAAATCAATATTTTCCTCATCATATAAATCAATAATTAATTATTCACAAATAATATTACTGAGAATCACGATCTTGGCAACCGGTAGTTCCCAGGAAAGAGGGGGCTTTCCAATAAGGATCTCTCCTTACTGGCGCGCAATTAGGTGACCAAACCTCTCCTTAGACAGAACTTTCTAGACATTGCCAATAATGTTTTCTAATAATATTATTTAGATAATATGAATTATTGCTCCGATAATGGAAAATACTGTGTAATGACAATTTATTGAAACAACAGTAATATAAAATATTAATGCAGCAATTATTGAATCAATAAAATAAAATCTTTGAGCAGTAATAATTTGTAACAATTATTGAGTAGTGCCTTCTTACGTAAGAATCAATAATTGGTGCAATACCGTGTGCTACTGTTCAACAACGCGTATTAGTGTGTTTTAACCACCGGGTATTCCAACAGTATTAACGGTAACAACTACGCTGTTATTTATAAACAACTTATATTTGTCGTTTTCTTCATCCAATCGCTTTCCGTTATGGGGCCCACAAAAGACTGCGCCGTCGTACGAATATTCCCCGACAGTACGAATATTCCACGACCAAACGAATATTCCCCGATAATAATGAATATTTTATCACCACTTGCTTATTCGAAATATTTGCGCATTTTACCCATAACTAACCACATTAATCAAATCCACCCTTACTATTTCAAAATAATAAATAAAGGAAATTCCTTTTTATTTAAAAAATTTTGGGGTCTTACAAAGGTCATCAGATGAAGACTCTACTCAAAGAACGGTGTTGAATGCTGAACCAAAATAGTACTAGTACTAGGAGAATCTAAAGGAGATGATGACAACTCAGAAAGTAGCTCCTCCTCGATGTGGGAATCAATGTCCTCCATGGGCTCTACATCATCTGAATCACTACTCGGCTATGTGGATACTACCGCAGCCGATGCAGTCTCTGTCTCTATCCATGATGAATACTCTAGCGAACATCCCGGATGGCTAACAGAAAAAGAATCTATCTCACGCTGATCCCAACAAGCATACACACGGGATCGATCCTCTGTTGAAAGATAGCGAGAAGCTAAACGCTGGCCCAGTGCCCCCTCGAAAGGATGAAAATCCTGAAACTGGTTAAACTGCGACATCACGGCCATCGGGTGATACGTAGTCATGCCCCTCAAACCAGCCAGAGGGATATAATCCATGCCCGGAGCGTGAGTAATAAAGTTGTAAGGTGAGCTGAGCCCTGAGCACGGTAGTATACTAAACGGATCACTGATCTTCATCAAAAATACCGACCAAGACATAGCGTCCAAACACTCCACAAGCGTAAAGGAGTATGACATGGTTATATCATTGGTGAAAGAATACCCATGCCGTCTAAAAGTGCCGATCGGTCTCAAGTGTGACATAAACCACACATACAGTGTGATGCCCCCAAAATAGGTATACATCACCCATTCTGAATTGTCAATACATGGTACAGAAACAACTACAACTTTTATTATTACAACAAGAAAGCGTGAGTTTGAATACAAATATTATCTTCTAGACAATATCTATACTCAAATAAATCCTCATCACATTTATTGATACATTATTTTACAAAATGGTGAGGACTACTAAACAACTCTCTCTAGAACCTTCATTCCAAACCCAGGCTCATTACTCGTTATATTCTCGCCTCGAGAAGAAAAATGGAACAAAAAGGAAAAGGGTGAGCTCAACTAGCTCGATAAAGAATATTATGACTAAGATAATATACAACAAATTATCGTTAGTCTTCAACGGGGAAAAAAATCTAATAGAATCTGACAATAGACAACAAATTTTAAATCAATATTCGCATGAAATAATAATTCATTAGAAGAGTTAAGTAGAGAATTCAAACTACTATCTTCTATGTATGAATTTAAAAGTTCATAAATCTCATCTTTTATCCCCTGTAACATCAATCAATATACATCCGGAATCAAATATTCATCTTTGCACTACAGGCCAAAGATATTCATCAGTAAATCATGTTCATCTAAACACCTGTTCATCTTTGCACTACGGGCCAAAGATATTCTTCAGAAATCATTCATCTTTGCACTATAGGCCAAAGATATTCAATAATATCATCATTTAAGACTAAGGATGATGAAAAATATTTTTAAAAAGCGAATCGGTGAAACAAAATGACAAGGATTAAGGATTAAGGATTCGTACTTTGTTTTATCCACGTCCAAAAATACCTCAAAAATAATTACAGTGGTGTAAAATTCAAGAATGATCAAAACATGGATACAATCAAAGCTAGTATCCAGAATAGATATTTTGGACAAAAAGAAGAAATTTCATTTTTCTATTGAATAGTCTGAGATATCGTGAATCGTGAAGTGTAGTATTATCGTGAATAGTAACTCCGACACCAAAAGATAGAAATTTCCCAAAAAAACATCTTCACGCTTCATGAATAGTTCTCGTGAATAGTAACTCGTGAATAGTAACTCATGAATAGTAACTCGTGAATAGTAACTCATGAATAGTAACCCCAACATGAAAAAGTTCCAAATTTGATAAAAGTTCCAACTAATATTTGAAGATAATGATATTGAAGAAATAATATCATTTGAGAAGAAAATAACATCCTTACCGAAGAAGATCGTCTTCTTTCAAATGAAACAGGATATAGGCTATGACTTGGACTTACCTTAGTATAGCAATACTCAAAGTATACTCAAAATACTCACAAGAATACGCTCGATAATATAGAGAGAGAAAACTTGATTTACGGTGTGATTTTCAATTCTAACCTAAGCACCCTATTTATAGGAAAATGCTTAGAACACCAAAGCAGAAAATTTAATAAATTAATAATATAATTATATAAATTTTCTACACATGCCTAGAATCTGATTTCATCCATCAAACACATGCCACATTCTAGAAAAAGTAAGAAAAAACGTTTTTCTAATTTTAAATATTTTAAACTTCCAAAAATCAATTATTTCGGAGCTTCGGAACTTCAATAATTCATAATAAATAGCCCTTTCATCAGAAAATTCGAATCTCTCGAGTTTCTATATGAAATTCAATTCTCTACAACTTTGCAGAAGAAAGTTTTTCCAAATTCCAAACAGAAATTGACCGAAATCCACAAACGAGAGATTTTACAGGTTATAATCAAATTCGATCGATAAATGGGGTCCATGACATGTTTAACATGTTTTAAACATTTATTGCAACAAAAATACTCTTCCTCCTCGTATACTCATATATCCCACATTCGTTGTAAAAATATCACCATTATTATATTATTAAAATATAATAATATATTTAAATGAATTATTTTATCAGAAAAAGATAAAATTTCAATTTTCAACAATTGTCACATTAAAATTTTTCTCCATCTATATCCACAAAAATCAATATTTTCCTCATCATATGAATCAATAATTAATTATTCACAAATAATATTCTGAGAATCCTGATATTGTGACAGGCGGTTCAGGAAAGATGGGGCTTTCAATAAGAATTTCTTCTTCTTGGCGCTTGATTAGGTGACCAAACCTCTCCTTAGGCGAGAACTTTCTAGACATTGCCAATAATGTTATCTAATAATATTATTCGGATAATATGAATTATTGCTTCGATAATGAAAAATATTGTGTAATGACAATTATTGAAACAACAAGAATATAAAATATCAACGCAATGACAATTATTGAATCAATAAAATAAAATCTTTGAGCGAATAATTCGTAACCATTATTGAGTAGTGCCTTCTTACGTAAGAATCAATAATTGGTGCAATCTGGTGTATACTTCTTGTGTTTTAACCACAAAGGTATTTTAAACAAAGATAATTCTTGATAACAACTTCTGTAGTTATTTTTAAACCACTTATATTTGTCGTTTTCTTCATCCAATCGCTTTCAGTTATGGGGCCCACACATGCATTTGGCTGTGAGTAAATGCGAATATTCCCGACAAGCGATCTGAATATTCCACGACCAAACGAATATTCCCGAAACAACAATGAATATTTTATAACCACTTGCTTATTTTGAAGTATTTGCGTATTTTACCCCTAACTATCCACATTAATCACATCAACCCTTACTATTTCAAAATAATAAATAGAGAAAATTAAATTTCATTAATAATAAGTTGGGGTCTTACAACCTCCCCTCCTTATGAAATTTCATCCTCGAAATTGACGTACATACCTGGTGTTTCGAAAAGGTGAGGATACCTCGCTTTCATTTCCGTTTCCAATTCCCAGGTCATTTCCTCTATAGCATGATTCCTCCACAAAACTTTAACTTGTGGTATGACCTTTGCGCGTAGGACATGCTCCTTCCTATCCAAGATCTTGACTGGTACCTCCTCATACGTTAAGTCTTCGGCTATTTCGTCCGGTTCTAATTTATAGCGTGGTTCGGGTCTTTCACATATTCTGAAATACGGATATGTGAAACACATTATGAACACGAGACATACTCGGAGGTAACGCGAGTCTATAAGCTACATTTCCTACTCGGTCAAGAATTTGAAATGGACCGATAAATCGTGGATTGAGCTTTCCTCTCTTACCAAATCTTGTAACTCCTTCCATGGAGCAACTCGCATGATAATACATGATCCCCTACACTAAATTCCACGTCCTTTCGATGAAGATCGCATAACTCTTTTGTCGATCTTGTGCCGTTTTATATCGTTGTCGAATCATTTGGATCTTTTTCAGTAGTCATACGTACCAACTCGGGTCCCAACAATGTTGCTTCACCCACCTCGTCCCAACATATCTTTGGAAGCGACACTTTCGTCCATATAATGCTTCAAATGGAGCTACACCTATACTTGCACGATAAGCTGTTGTTGTAGGAGAATTCCACCAATGGTAAATACTTATCCCAAGCGCCCTTGAAGTCTAGGACACGAGTCTTAATAAATCTTCAAGAGTTTGAATAGTCCTTTCGATTGTCCGTCCGGTTTGAGGATGGTATGCCAAATCAAGAAATAAATCCGTGCCCATAGCTTTTTGCAAGCTAACCCAAAATCTTGAAGTGAATCTTGGGTCACGATCCGAAACTATGGATACGGGCATGCCATGCAACCTCACAATCTCATTCACATACATACTAGCAAGGCGTTCAAGTGAATAAGTCTCCGTGTCGGCAAGAAATAAGCGGACTTGGTTAATCTATCAACAATAACCCAAATAGCATTGATGCCACGAGAAGCCAGTAGGAAGACCGTAATGAAATCCATGGTAATGTGTTCCCACTTCCATTTCGGAATCTCAAGTGGTTGCAACGGACCCTTAGGTACTAGATGCTCCGCCTTTACACGTTGACAAGTTAAACACATTGAGATAAACTTTGCAATCTCTCTCTTCATATTGTTCCACCAAAATGTATGTCGAAGATCACGATACATTTTAGTACTTCCAGGATGGATTGCAAATGGTGTATTGTGTGCCTCCATCATAATCTTGTACTTCAAATCGAGTCGTTAGGAACACAAAGTCTAGAGTGGACTCAAGTATTCCTTCTTCATCAATTCTCGCTTAGGAATAGCTCCTTCTTGTACTTTCTTCTTCTTCATACGCATCATTTCAAGATTGGATGGCTTGAGCAACCTTAACTTTTCTATTAAAGTTGGCTCTGTCGTATACTTGACATCATCGCACTTTCGTTCCGCATATGATCTTTCTACTCAACGCGTCGGCTACCACCACGCTTTTACCGGGATGGTATTGAATAGTGTGGTCGTAGTCTTTCAATAGTTCGAGCCAGCGTCGTTGCTTAGCATGTTGAGTTCTTTTTGAGTGAAGAAATATTTAAGGCTTTTATGGTGCGAATATATCTCCACTTTCTCCCCATATAGATAGTGCCTCCATATCTTTTAGCCTTGCGGAAACGATCAACGCTAACTCTAGATCATGAGTAGGATAATTCCTCTCATACTCTTTAAGTTGTCGCGAGGCATAGGCTATGACTTTCCCACGTTGCATGAGAACACATCCTAACCCTTTGCACGAAGCATCATTTGTAGATAACAAATCCATCCAAACCGGATGGTATTATTAGAACAGTCTTAGAAATAAGTCTCCTCTTAAGCTCTTGGAAACTTTTCTCGCATTCTTCGCTCCAAACGAATTTTGTATCCTTCCAAGTTATTTGGAGTTAATGGAGTAGTGATTCGAGAAAACCCTTCCACGAATCTCGATAATAACCCACTAAGCCCAAAAAGCTACGTACTTGATCACCGACTTGGTTGCTCCAACTTTGTATTGCTTCAATCTTGGCGGATCAACGGATACTCCATGTTTTGACACCACGTGCCCAAGGAATGCTACTTCCTCAAGCAAAACTCGCATTTCTTCAATTTGGCATATAGTTTGTTTTCACGAAGCCTTTAGAGTACCCGACTTCAAATGGTGCTCATGATCTTCACGACTTTTTAGAATATATAAGGATGTCATCAATAAAGACAACAACAAACCGATCCAAATATTCCTTGAATACTCGATTCATCATATCCATGAAACCCATGAGGAGCATTAGTCGATCAGAAAGACATGACTAAGAATTCATAATGCCGTCTCGAGAGTTCTAAAGGCGGTCTTTGGAATATCCTCGATTCTAATCTTCAATTTGATGATATCGAGCGAAGATCGATTTTGAAAAGAATTGTGCCCCTTGCAATTGGTCAAACAAGTCATCAATACGAGGTGAGAGGATACCTATTCTTGATGGTGACATGGTTCGATTCGATAGTCAATACAAAAGTCGCATACTCCGTCTTTCTTCTTTACAAATAAAAGCAGGAGCACCCCGAGGAGATGTACTAGGGCGAATGAAACCGATGTCCAACAATTCACAGTAGTTGGACCTTTAACTCGAAGTTTAATAGGAGCCATTCGATATGGGGTTTTAGAAATGGGCTTTGTACCGGGTTCAAGATCAATAAAGAATTCAACTTCACGTTAAGGGGTAGGGGGGAAGTTCTTTGAAATCGTCGGAAAGTCAATAACAACGGGAATATTATTCAAATTTGGCGTGTCTTTATTCAAATCCATAACATGGGCTAAGAAAGCTTGACATCCGTTTTTCAATAAGCGAATAGCTTTATGATTAGATATAGCGGTGATTGATTTTAATGGTTTAGTTGCTTGAATTGCGTACTACAGGTTGGTTAGGAATATGAAAACTAACAACATTACGAAAACAATCAATTTTGGCATGATGAGTAGTTAACCAATCAATCCCTAAAATCACATCAAAAGCAAGTATCTTTAAAGAGATAAGGTCAACGGTAAGGTGATGGTGCCAACTTGAATCAAACAAGATTTATAAGCGGTGGATGTGATGAAAGTTTCTCTAACGGAGTTTCCACGAGATAGGTCAAAGTCTAATTTCTCTCGAGTCAAGTTTAAGCGTTGAGCACATGCGGGAGAGATAAATGAATAGGTAGCACCGGTATCAAGTAAGGTATAAACTTCAGTAAGAATTTATAAATAGCTTACCGTGATCACCTCGTTTGGGTTCCTCGCATTATGACCGATCACAACAAACGCTCTTCCGGAATCGTTGACTTTGACTTTTACAGGGACGGTCTTTTGAGTCACCGTCCCCCCATTGAACTAGGTTTCGCCTCTGTACAATCTCTCGGCGATATGTCCTTCCTTTCCCACAATTATAGCATACCTTGAAGCTGTTGTGGGCGGTTTGGTGATATGTCCCTCTTTTCGCATTTGTAGCATATAATGGGTGGTCGTTCTCCTCCTTAGAACCGATTCTTAAACCTTGTCGTCTTCACATGGTGGTTGTTAAATCTCCTCTTTTAAAATCTCCTCTGACTTCGCTTCTTCTATTTTCATGGCCATGATTACCACCCGAGTGGTTACCATTTTGTCCGTCTGTTTCTTTCTCCATTTGGTTATCATTATTACATTGTTGCTTTATCTACGGTACGATCTGGTTGTGGTCCCTCGGTGACTGTAGTACTCGTTATCTTGCTTTAATAATTGAGCCCACATTTACAACATCTCCGAATAGAGAGAAAGTTTATGAGAAATGAGATATTGGACGTATCTTGGGGTTTCAAACCTCTAAGAAACATCCGCGTCATCGTTCCTCATTCTCTACCAAATGAGGTGCAAACACTGGATAACTCTGCAAACTTTGCCTCGTCTTTGAGACAACCGTCATGTTGTTTGTTCTAGTCTAATAAACTCCACTTCCTTCATATAGCGAACACTTTCGGGAAAGTATTTGTCATTAAATAGTTTTTGAAACATCTCCCGAAGACATTTGAGTGCAATTTGGATGGGTGCGCTTCACGAGACTCCCACCGGTGATCGCGCCACGGAACATAAAGGTGGCGAATGGAACCTTCATTCTCCGTGCATCCCAAGACATCGAATATCTTGGTAATTTGCTTGACCCGTGTTTCCGCCGTGATCGGATCTGGCTTTCCCTTAAATTCTAGTGGTCCTGACTCTTTGAGCGCCATTTGTGACAACCCGTGAATTGCTATCATTTCTCCTCTGTATTTTGAACACGAGTCTCCTCGTCGATTTTTGTATGAGCTGCAAAAAAGCTTCTAAACATCCCTCGTTCATCATCGCTTTCGGTGGTGTTGTTCGGGAGGAACATTGCCCACTGTTGCACGTTCTCCTCGTTGGTGAGTACAGGCGTCTCCATGGTCTCATTTCCATTGTTAATATTCTCGATTCGACATTCTCAAATCATTGTCATAAAACAAGGGTTAATTAAGGAAATCAATATATCACATAATATCCTTATATCTTGACCAACTAAAAAATAAGCTTAGGTAGGACACCTTTAGCGAAGGATTTACTCGTCTCTCCCTCCTAGTTCTATTCCCGATCTCACTTGGAGATCATATCCTAAGCTCGATTCCATTTGTGGCGCCCCAAAATAGGTATACATCACCCATTACGAGTTGTCAACACATGATACGAGAAACAACTACAACTTTATTATTACAATGGTAAAGCTGTGAGTTTGAATACAAATATTATCTTCAGACAATATCTATACTCAAATAAATCCTCATCACATTTATTGATACATTATTTTACAAAAATGGTGAGAACTACTAAACAACTCTCTCTAGAACCTTCATTCCAAACCCCAGGCTCGTACTCTCTTTATATTCTTGCCTCCACGAGAAGAAAAATGGAACAAAAAAGAAAAGGGTGAGCTCAACTAGCTCGGTAAAGAATATTATGACTAAGATAATATACAACAAATTATCGTTAGTCTTCAACGGGGAAAAAAATCTAATAGAATCTGATAGACAACAAATTTTAAATCAATATTCGCAATTGAAATAATAATTCATTAGAAGAGTTAAGTAGAGAATGCAAACTACTATCTTCTATGTATGAATTTAAAAAGTTCATAAATCTATCTTTTATCCTGTAACATCAATCGATATACATACGGAATCAAATATTCATCTTTGCACTCTGAGGCAAAGATATTCATCGATTAGTCATGTTCATCTAAACACTGTTCATCTTTGCACTACGGGCCAAAGATATTCTTGAGAAATCATTCATCTTTGCACTCTGGGCCAAAGATATTCAATAATATCATCATTTAAGATTGAGGATGATGAAAAATATTTTTAAAGAAAGCGAATTCGATTGAAACAAAATGACAAGGATTAAGGATTAAGGATTCGTACTTTGTTTTATCCCGTCAAAAATACCTCAAAAATAATTATAGTGGTGTAAAATTCAAGAATGATCAAAACATGGATACAATCAAAGCTAGTATCCGAATAGATATTTTGGACAAAAAGAAGAAATTTCATTTTTAAATTGAATTTTAGTATCGTGAATAGTGTCGTATCGTGAATAGTAACTCAGACACCAAAAGATAGAAATTTCCCAAAAAAAAAACATCTTCACGCTTCATGAATAGTTCTCGTGAATAGTAACTCGTGAATAGTAACTCATGAATGAATAGTAACTCGTGAAAGTTTAACTCATGAATAGTAACCCAACATGAAAAAGTTCCAAATTTGATAAAAAGTTCAACCAATATTTGACATAATGATATTGAAGAAATAATATCATTTGAGAAAAAAATAACATCCCTTACCTCGAAGATTAGTACTTCTAAATTTGGAAACAGGATATAGGCTATGACTTGGACTTTTGCCAGTATAGCAATACTCAAAGTATACTCAAAATACTCACAAGAATAAACGCTCGATAATATAGAGAGAAAACTTGAGTTTACGGTGTGATTTTCAATTCTAACCTAAGCACCTATTTATAGGAAAATGCTTAGAACACAAAGCAGAAAATTTAATAAATTAATAATATAATTATATAAATTTTCTACACATGCCTAGAATCTGATTTGAGCCATCAAACACATGCCACATTCTAGAAAAAGTAAAAAAAACGTTTTTCTAATTTTAAATATTTTAAACTTCCAAAAATCAATTATTTGAGACTTGAACTTCAATAATTCATAATAAATAGCCCTTTCATCGGAAAATTGAATCTCTCGAGTTTTATATGAAATTCAATTCTCTACAACTGCGAGAAGAAAGTTTTCCAAATTCCAAGCAGAAATTGATAAAGAAATCCACAAAGCGAGGCGATTTTACGAGGTTATAATCAAATTTCGATCGATAAATGGGGTCCATGAGCATGTTTAACATGTTTTAAACATTTATTGCAACAAAAATACTCTTCCTCCTCGTATACTCATATATCCCACATTCGTTGTAAAAATATCACCATTATTATATTATTAAAATATAATAATATATTTAAATGAATTATTTTATCGAGAAAAGATAAAATTTCAATTTTCAACAATTGTCACATTAAAATTTTTCTCCATCTATATCCACATAAAATCAATATTTTCCTCATCATATGAATCAATAATTAATTATTCACAAATAATATTACGAGAATCTGATATTGTGACGAGGCGAGGTTCAGGAAGAGGGGCTTTCAATAAGAATTTCTCTTCTTTGGCGCTTGATTAGGTGACCAAACCTCTCCTTAGAGCGAGAACTTTCTAGACATTGCCAATAATGTTATCTAATAATATTATTGAGATAATATGAATTATTGCTTCGATAATGAAAAATCTTGTGTAATGACAATTATTGAAACAATGACAATATAAAATATCAGCGACAATTATTGAATCGATAAAATAAAATCTTTGAGCGGTAATTACGTAACCATTATTGAGTAGTGCCTTCTTACGTAAGAATCAATAATTGGTGCAATCTGGTAATCTTCTTGTGTTTTAACCACAGAGTATTTTAACTTGATTAACAGTAACAACTCTTATATTATTTTAAACCACTTATATTTGTCGTTTTCTTCATCCAATCGCTTTTTAGTTATATGGGCCCCACACATATGGCTGCTGGCCGTAAATACGAATATTCCCGACAAGCGATCTGAATATTCCACGACCAAACGAATATTCCCAACAACAATGAATATTTTATAACCACTTGCTTATTTTGAAGTATTTGCGTATTTTACCCCTAACTATCCACATTAATCAAATCAACCCTTACTATTTCAAAATAATAAATAGAGAAAATTAAATTTCATTAATAATAAGTTGGGGTCTTACAACCTCCCTCCTTATGAAATTTCATCCTCGAAATTGGCGTACATATACAGTGTTTGAAAAGGTGAGGATACCTCGCTTTCATTTCCGTTTCAATTCCCGGTCATTTCCTCTATAGCATGATTCCTCCACAAAACTTTAACTTGTGGTATGACCTTTCTTGGCGTAGGACATGCTCCTTCCTATCCAAGATCTTGGCGGTACCTCCTCATCGTTAAGTCTTGACTATTTCGTGGGTTCTAATTCTATAATGTGGTTCGGGTCTTTCACATATTCTGAAATGCGGATATATGAAACACATTATGAACACGAGACATACTCGGAGGTGTAGCGAGTCTATAAGCTACATTTCCTACTCGGTCGAGAATTTGAAATGGACCAATAAATCGTGGATTGAGCTTTCCTCTCTTACCAAATCTTGTAACTCCCTTCCATGGAGCAACTCGCATGACAATACATGATCCCCTACACTAAATTCCACGTCCTTTCGATGAAGATCCGCATAACTCTTTTGTCGATCTTGTCTTGGTTTATATCGTTGTCGAATCATTTGGATCTTTTTCCGTAGTCATACGTACCAACTTCGGGTCCCAACAATGTTGCTTCACCCACCTCGTCCCAACATCTTTGGAGAGCGACACTTTCGTCCATATAATGCTTCAAATGGAGCTACACCTATACTTGCACGATGCTTTGTTGTTGTAGGAGAATTCCACCAATGGTAAATACTTATCCCAACCGCCCTTGAAGTCTAGGACACGAGTCTTAATAAATCTTCAAGAGTTTGAATAGTCCTTTTCGATTGTCCGTCCGTTTGAGGATGGTATGCCGAAGCGAATCGTAAATCCGTGCCCATAGCTTTTTTTGCAAGCTAACCCAAAATCTTGAAGTGAATCTTGGGTCACGATCCGAAACTATGGATCTGGGCATGCCATGCAACCTCACAATCTCATTCACGTACATACTAACAAGGCGTTCAAGTGAATAAGTCTCCGTGTCGGCAAGAAATGAGCGGACTTGGTTAATCTATCAACAATAACCCAAATAGCATTGATGCCACGAGAAACCGTAGGAAGACACATGCTTGAAATCCATGGTAATGTGTTCCCACTTCCATTTGAGAATCTCAAGTGGTTGCAGCGGACCCTTAGGTACTAGATGCTCCGCCTTTACACGTTGACAAGTTAAAAACATTGAGATAAACTTTGCAATCTCTCTCTTCATATTGTTCCACCAAAATGTATGTAGAAGATCACGATACATTTTAGTACTTCGGATGGATTGCAAATGGTGTATTGTGTGCCTCCATCATAATCTTGTACTTCAAATCGAGTCGTTAGGAACACAAAGTCTAGAGTGGACTCAAGTATTCCTTCTTCATCAATTCTCGCTTAGGAATAGCTCCTTCTTGTACTTTCTTCTTCATACGCATCAGCTCAAGGTCGATGGCTTGAGCAACCTTAACTTTTCTATTAAAGTTGGCTCTGTCGTATATACTTGACATCGCACTTTTCGTTCCGCATATGATCTTCTACTCAACAGCGTCATTACTACCACGTTAAACTTTACCGGGATGGTATTGAATAGTGTGGTCGTAGTCTTTCAATAGTTCGAGCCAAGCGTCATTGCTTGCGTGTTGAGTTCTTTTTGAGTGAAGAAATATTTAAGGCTTTTATGGTGCGAATATATCTCCACTTTCTCCCCATATAGATAGTGCCTCCATATCTTTAAGCAGAAAGCTTATTGCTTTATGACTCTAGATCATGAGTAGGATAATTCCTCTCATACTCTTTAAGTTGTCGCGAGGCATAGGCTATGACTTTCCCACGTTGCATGAGAACACATCCTAACCCTTTGCACGAAGCATCATTGTAGATAACAAATCCATCCGAACGGATGGTATTATTAGAAACAGTCTTAGAAATAAGTCTCCTCTTAAGCTCTTGGAAACTTTTCTCGCATTCTTCGCTCCAAGCGAATTTTGTATCCTTCCAAGTTATTTGGGTTAATGGAGTAGTGATTAGAAAACCCTTCCACGAATCTCCGATAATAACCGACTAAGCCCAAAAGCTACGTACTTGATCATGAGCTTGGTTGCTCCCAACTTTGTATTGCTTCAATCTTGGCACGGATCAGCAGATACTCCATGTTTTGACACCACGTGCCCAAGGAATGCTACTTCCTCAAGCGAACTTGCATTTCTTCAATTTGGCATATAGTTTGTTTTCACGAAGCCTTTAGAGTACCCGACTTCAAATGGTGCTCATGATCTTCACGACTTTTAGAATATATAAGGATGTCATCAATAAAACAACAACAAACCGATCCAAATATTCCTTGAATACTCGATTCATCATATCCATGAAAGCGCGAGGAGCATTAGTCGATCAAAGAAAGACATGACTAAGAATTCATAATGCCGTCATCGAGAGTTCTAAAGGCGGTCTTTGGAATATCCTCGATTTTAATCTTGGTGATGATATCGAGCGAAGATCGATTTTGAAAAGAATTGTGCCCCACTATTTGGTCAAACAAGTCATCAATCGAGGTGAGGATACCTATTCTTGATGGTGACATGGTTCAATTCAGATAGTCAATACAAAAGTCGCATACTCCGTCTTTCTTCTTTACAAATAAAGCAGGAGCACCCCGAGGAGATGTACTAGGGCCGAATGAAACCGATGTCCAACAATTCACGTAGTTGAACCTTTAACTCACGAAGTTCAATAGGAGCCATTCGATATGGGGTTTTAGAAATGGGCTTTGTACCGGGTTCAAGATCAATAAAGAATTCAACTTCACGTTACGGGGTAGGCCAGGAAGTTCTTGAAATCGTCGGAAAGTCGATAACAACAGGGAATATTATTCAAATTTGGCGTGTCTTTATTCAAATCCATAACATGGGCTAAGAAAGCTTGACATCCGTTTTTCAATAAGCGAATAGCTTTATGATTAGATATGAGCGGTGATTGATTTTAATGGTTTAGTTGCTTGAATTGCAATTACTACGAGGTTGGTTAGGAATATGAAAACTAATGACATTACGAAAACAATCAATTTTGGCATGATGAGTAGTTAACAAATCAATCCCTAAAATCACATCAAAAGCAAGTATCTTTAAAGAGATAAGGTCAATAGGTAAGGTGATGGTGCCAACTTGAATCAAACAAGATTTATAAGCGGTGGATGTGATGAAAGTTTCTCTAACGGAGTTTCCACGAGATAGGTCAAAGTCTAATTTCTCGAGTCAAGTTTAAGCGTTGAGCACATGCGGGAGAGATAAATGAATAGGTAGCACCGGTATCAAGTAAGGTATAAACTTCATGAGAATTTATAAATAGCTTACCGTGATCACCTCGTTTGGGTTCCTCGCATTATGACCGATCACAACAAACGCTCTTCCGAGAATCGTTGACTTTGACTTTTACGGGACGATCTTTTGAGTCATGATCCCCATTGAACTAGGTTTCGCTCATCGTACAATCTCGAGCGATATGTCCTTCCTTTCCACAATTATAGCATACCTTGAAGCTGTTGTGGGCGGTTTGGTGATATGTCCCTCTTTCCGCATTTGTAACATATGATAATGGGTGGTCGTTCTCCTCCTTAGAACCGATTCTTTCTTGACCTTTGTCGTCTTCACATGGTCATTGTTAAATCTCCTCTTTTAAAATCTCTTCTCGACTCGCTTCTTCTATTTTCATGGCCATGATTACCACAGTGGTTACCATTTTTGTCCGTCTGTTTTTTCTTTTCTCATTTGGTTATCATTATTACATTGTTTGCTATCTCGCAGTACGATCCGGTTGTGGTCCCTCGGTTGACCGTACTCGTTATCTTGCTTTAATAATTGAGCCACATTTACAACATCTCGATAGAGAGAAAGTTTATGAGAAATGAGATCTTGGCGTATCTTTGGGTTTCAAACCTCTAAGAAACATCCGCGTCATCGTTCCTCATTCTCTACCAAATGAGGTCTGAACACTGGATAACTCTGCAAACTTTGCCTCGTCTTTGAGACACAATCGTCGTGTTGTTTCGCTTAGTCTAATAAACTCCACTTCCTTCATATAGCCGAACACTTTCGGGAAAGTATTTGTCATTAAATAGTTTCTGAAACATCTCCAAGACATCTTTGAGTCTTGCGGTGGATGGAGTGCGCTTCTGAGACTCCCACCGATGATACGCCTTGCCACGGAACATAAAGGTGGCGAATGGAACCTTCTACATTCTTCCGTGCATCCCAAGACATCGAATATCTTGGTAATTTGCTTGACCCATGTTTCCGCCGTGATCGGATCTGGTTTTCCCTTAAATTACGGTGGTCCCACTCTTTGAGCGCTTGTTTGTGACAACAGTGAATTGCTAGCATTTCCTCACGTATTTTGAACACGAGTCTCCTCGTCGATTTTGCATGAGCTGCAAAAAGCTTCTAAACATCCCTCGTTCATCATCGCTTTCGGTGGTGTTGTTCGCGGGAGGAACATTGCCCGACTGTTACGCGTTCTCCTCGTTGGTGAGTCTGAGCGTCTCCACGGTCTCATTTCCATTGTTAATATTCTCGATTCGACATTCTCAAATCATCATAAAACAAGGGTTAATTAAGGAAATCAATGTATCACATAATATCCTTATATCTTGACCAACTAAAAAAATAAGCTTAGGTAGGACACACTAGCGAAGGATTTACTCGTCTCTCCCCTCTAGTTCTATTCCCGATCTCATGAGAGATCATATCCTAAGCTCGATTCCAAGCTGTGGCGCCCCCAAAATAGGTATACATCACCCATTACGAGTTGTCAATACATGTAGATACGAAACAACTACAACTTTTATTATTACAACAAGAAAGCGTGAGTTTGAATACAAATATTATCTTCTAGACAATATCTATACTCAAATAAATTCTCATCACATTTATTGATACATTATTTTACAAAATGGTGAGGACTACTAAACAACTCTCTCTAGAACCTTCATTCCAAACCCCAGGCTCGTACTCTATTTATATTCTTGCCTCACGAGAAGAAAAATGGAACAAAAAGGAAAAGGGTGAGCTCAACTAGCTCGATAAAGAATATTATGACTAAGATAATATATACAACAAATTATCGTTAGTCTTCAACAGGAAAAAAATCTAATAGAATACAATAGACAACAAATTTTAAATCAATATTCGCAATGAAATAATAATTCATTAGAAGAGTTAAGTAGAGAATGCAAACTACTATCTTCTATGTATGAATTTAAAAGGTCAAAAATCTATCTTTTATCCTGTAACATCAATCGATATACATCGGAATCAAATATTCATCTTTGCACTACTGGGCGAAGATATTCATCGATTAGTCATGTATTCATCTAAACACTGTTCATCTTTGCACTCTGGGCCAAAGATATTCTTGAGAAATCATTCATCTTTGCACTACTGGGCCAAAGATATTCAATAATATCATCATTTAAGGCGAGGATGATGAAAATATTTTTAAAGAAAGCGAATTCGGTGAAACAAAATGATGAGGATTAAGGATTAAGGATTAGTACTTTGTTTTATCCACGTCCAAAAATACCTCAAAAAAAATAATTATAGTGGTGGTGTAAAATTGAGAATGATCAAAACATGGATACAATCAAAGCTAGTATCCAGAATAGATATTTTGGACAAAAAGAAGAAATTTCATTTTTAATTGAATAGTCTCAGATCGTATCGTGAATAGTGTCGTATCGTGAATAGTAACTCAGACACCAAAAGATAGAAATTTCCCAAAAAACATCTTCACGCTTCATGAATAGTTCTCGTGAATAGTAACTCGTGAATAGTAACTCATGAATAGTAACTTCGTGAATAGTAACTCATGAATAGTAACCCCAACATGAAAAAGTTCCAAATTTGATAAAAAGTTCAACCAATATTTGACATAATGATATTGAAGAAATAATATCATTTGAGAAGAAAATAACATCCTTACCTCGAAGATCAAGTACTTCTAAATTTGAAACAGGATATAGGCTATGACTTGGACTTTTAGTATAGCAATACTCAAAGTATACTCAAAATACTCACAAGAATAAACTCGATAATATAGAGAGAAAACTTGATTTACGGTGTGATTTTCAATTCTAACCTAAGCACCCTATTTATAGGAAAATGCTTAGAATTCAAAAGCGAAAATTTAATAAATTAATAATATAATTATATAAATTTTCTACACATGCCTAGAATCTCGATTTCACCATCAAACACATGCCACATTCTAGAAAAAGTAAGAAAAAAACGTTTTTCTAATTTTAAATATTTTAAACTTCCAAAAATCAATTATTTGAACTTGAACTTCAATAATTCATAATAAATAGCCCTTTCATCGAGAAAATTGAAATCTCGAGTTTTTATATGAAATTCAATTCTCTACAACTTTGCAGAAGAAAGTTTTCCAAATTCCAAGCAGAAATTGGCCAGAAATCCACAAGCAGAGAGATTTTCTGAGTTATAATCAAATTTCGATCGATAAATGGGGTCCGCAAACATGTTTAACATGTTTTAAACATTTATTGCAACAAAAATACTCTTCCTCCTCGTATACTCATATATCCCACATTCGTTGTAAAAATATCACCATTATTATATTATTAAAATATAATAATATATTTAAATGAATTATTTTATCGAGAAAAAGATAAAATTTCAATTTTCAACAATTGTCACATTAAAATTTTCTCCATCTATATCCACAAAAATCAACATTTTCCTCATCATATGAATCAATAATTAATTATTCACAAATAATATTACGAGAATCACAATATTGACATGACGAGAGGCGGTTCAGGGAAGATGGGGCTTTCAATAAGAATTTCTTCTTCTTGGCTTGATTAGGTGACCAAACCTCTCCTTAAGCAGAACTTTCTAGACATTGCCAATAATGTTATCTAATAATATTATTAGGATAATATGAATTATTGCTTCGATAATGAAAAATCTTGTGTAATGACAATTATTGAAACAACAACAATATAAAATATCAATATGACAATTATTGAATCAATAAAATAAAATCTTTGAGCGGTAATTCTTTGTAACCATTATTGAGTAGTGCCTTCTTACGTAAGAATCAATAATTGGTGCAATCTGGTATCTTCTTGTGTTTTAAACCAAGGGTATTTTAACGGTGATACTTGATAACAACTACTGTAGATTATTTTTAAACCACTTATATTTGTCGTTTTCTTCATCCAATCGCTTTAGTTATGGGGCCCACACATGCATGGGCTGCGGCCGTAAATACGAATATTCCCTGAAGCGATCTGAATATTCCACGACCAAACGAATATTCCAACAACAATGAATATTTTATAACCACTTGCTTATTTTGAAGTATTTGCGTATTTTACCCCTAACTATCCACATTAATCACATCAACCCTTACTATTTCAAAATAATAAATAGAGAAAATTAAATTTCATTAATAATAAGTTGGGGTCTTACATACAGCATGACCGAGCTGCTCGTAAACACTACTATCGGATAAGTGCAGCAGTATGTAGCTTATAAAGCCCCCAAATCCAGATATTTGAAACCCGAACTCGGTGCTTTACGATACCATTTCTATGAGCGGAATAATACTAATAATAATAACAATAATATAGATACCAACTTAATTTACATATTTATCAAAGTCTAAATCTCAAGTACGCAACCTTTAATACATTCCTCACAATATGTGATAGGTAATATATATCATACTTGTCTTAATAAAGATAACTATTACGTAAAATTGCATTGAATTCATTTTGAAACCTTTCCTTTCCCTTTATTCTTAGTCGAGCCTTCTACTTGTTCACACTTAGCTGAAAATATTTAAATTAAGCAAGGATAAGCGTTTGAGTGCCCAACAAGTAATAGCAATTATATATATATATATATATAAGCTGAAAGAATTTAAATGTTTTCTTTATACCATCTTTCTACAACAAATCAATAGTTGTGAAGTAATCTGAACCGATAATATTAACATAACAACCCTCTTTCAAATTTTAAAACTACGTACTGACTATATATAAGGTTAAGGGGACATACTATGAACATTATTTTTATTTTCAAATAGGTTTAGCAGAACTTCATCCACAAACCTTCATAACTTATGGGCACGAGGGTGTACATCCCATTGACCCTGTATTGATCAATACTGCATGTAAGAACGATAGGATTGTTGTGACGCCCCCAAAATAGGTCCATTCTATCCAACCCATTCTGAGTCGCCAAATACATGGTACAGAAATAACTACAACTTTACTATTACAACATATAAACTGTGAGTTTAAATACAGATATTGCCATCTAGACAATATCCACACGCAAATAAATCTCCATCATAATTATTGATACATTATTTTACAAAAATGGTGAGAACTACTAAACGACTCTCTCTAGAACCTTCATTCCATACCCAGAGCTAGTACTCGCTACATTCTCGCCTCCCGAGAAGAAAAATGGAACAACAAGGAAAAGGGTGAGCTCAACTAGCCCAGTAAAGAATATTATGACTAAGATAATATACAACAAATTATCGTTAGTCTTCAACAGGGAAAAATCTAAGAGAATACAATAGACAACAAATTTTAAATCAATATTCGCAATGAAAATAATAATTCATTAGAAGAGTTAAGTAGAGAATGCAAACTACTATCTTCTATATATGAATTTAAAAGTTCATCGTCGATATTTTATCCTGTAACATCAATCAATATATATCGGAATCAAATATTCATCTTTTGCACTACTGAGGCCAAAGATATTCATCGACCGGGTCATGTTCATCTAAACACTGTTCATCTTTGCACTACTGGGCCAAAGAAATTAATCGATCGGTCAAGTTCATCTCAACACACATTCATCTTTGCACTACTCTGGGCCAAAGATATTCATCAAGAAATCATTCATCTTGCACTACAGCCAAAGATATTCCATAATATCATCATTTAAGATGAAGATGATGAAAATATTTTTAAAAAAGCGAATCCAAAGTGAAACAAAATGACAAGGATTAAGGATTAAGGATTCGTACTTTGTTTTATCCACGTCAAAAATACCTCAAAAATAATCATAGGGGTGTAAAATTCGAGAATGATCAAAACATGGATACAATCAAAGCTAGTATCCGAATAGATATTTTAGACGAAAAGAAGAAATTTCATTTTTGATTGAATAGTGCAGTATTAAGTGAATAGTGTCGTATACGTGAATAGTACCGTATCGTGAATAGTAACTCAGACACCAAAAGATAGAAATTTCACAAAAAAAACATCTTCACGCCGTGAATAGTACTTAAATGAATAGTAACTTTCGTGAATAGTAACTCGTGAATAGTAACTCATGAATAGTAACCCCAGCATGAAAAGGTTCCAAATTTGATAAAAAGTTCCAACCAATATTTCAAACATAATGATATTGAAGAAATAATATCATTTGAGAAGAAAATAACATCCCTTACCTCGAAAAGACAAGACTTCTAGTTGAAAACAGGATATAGGCTATGACTTGAACTTGTATATAAGCAACACTCAAAGTATACTCACAAGAATACGCTCAAAATATCGAGAGAAAAAGAGAGAAAACTTGGTTTACGGTGTGATTTTCAATTCTAACCTAAGCACCCTATTTATAGGAAATTGCTTAGAACACCAAAAAAAAATTGAATATAATAATATTATTTATAAACAAAATTCCTTAGCCCACCTTTGAAATCTGATTTCAGCCATAGCACATGTTAAATGAGGTTCACAAACTCAACAAAAACGTTTTTCTCAAAATAATTAATTAAAACTCCCAAAAATCAATTATTTCGGAACTCCGAAACTTCAATAATTCATAATAAATAGCCCTTTTATCAGAAAATTCGAATCTCGCGAGTTTTTATAGGAAATTCAATTCTCTACAACTTTACAGAAGAAAGTTTTCCAAATTCCAAACATAAATTGACCGAAATCCACAAACGGTCGATTTTACAGGCTATAATCAAATTTCAGTCAAGAAATGGGGTCCACCGACACACAAAACATGTGTTAATCATTTAATGCCACTAAAATACTCTTCCTCCTCATATACTCATATATCCCATATTCATTATAAAAATATCACCGTTAATATATTATTAAAATAATATATTTAAATAAATTATTTTATCAGAAAAAGATAAAATATTAATTTTCAACAATTGTCATTTTAAAATTTTTCTCCATCTATATCCACATAAAATCAATATTTTCCTCATCATATAAATCAATAATTAATTATTCACAAATAATATTACAGAATCACAAGATCTTGCAACTGCGCCGGTAGTTCAGGAAAGAGGGCTTTCGATAAGGATCTCTCCTTCTGGGACTTGATTAGGTGACCAAACCTCTCCTTAGGCAGAACTTTCTAGACATTGCCAATAATGTTATCTAATAATATTATTAGGATAATATGAATTATTGCCGATAATAAAAAATCTTTGTGTAATGACAATTATTGAAACAACAAAGAATATAAAATATCAACTTGATAATTATTGAATCAATAAAATAAAATCTTGAGCATTAATTCACGTAACAATTATTGAGTAGTGCCTTCTTACGTAAGAATCAATAATTGGTGCAATCTGGTATCTTCTTCAACAACGCGTATTAGTGTGTTTTTAACCACGGGTATTCCAACCAGATACTAGCAATAACAACTACTGTAGTTATTTATAAACAACTTATATTTGTCGTTTTCTTCATCCAATCGCTTTCCGTTATGGGTCCCACAAAAGACTGCGCCGTCGTACGAATATTCCCCGACATCAAGAATATTCCACGACCAAATGAATATTCCCCGACAACAATGAATATTTTATAACCACTTGCTTATTCGAAATATTTGCGTATTTTACCCATAACTAACCACATTAATCAAATCAACCCTTACTATTTCAAAATAATAAATAGAGGAAAATAAATTTCATTTATTAATAATTTGGGGTCTTACAATTGTTCACTCTGTCCACCTTGGGCGCATAAAAGTTTTTCCGTGTAAGGGATGTTCATACTTGTCGGGGTTTCAAACCAAAGCAATTCGGTTGGATAATAATAAGGTTTTATCGTGTTCAACAATAATCTATAATTCAAAATATATGTATACGGGTAATTAACAAAGGTGTATCAACATGTGATTAAATGCAATGATTATCCAAGTGGGGACACTTGTATAACCATTTATAGAAATTAACGAACAAAAATATATATATATATATATATATATATATATATATCTGAATTACCATATACTAACATGTTGACAATCAATGAGCGTATATAATATAGGATTAATAATATATACAAGTAATAATATAATTCGAAACATTCTTACTCATGTCCATTCAGATAAAGAAAATGCAAAGGTAGGATACTTGCATGATCGCTACCGCTTACAATCTGTTAACTTAGTTTTATCTTTTATATCACGACTATCATTAATCGGGTCATTCGTTCTATTAGAACAATATACTATAACATATAGTACTGCATTTCGCAGTCAGCACATAACCTAATCATATTATCACACATGTTCAACAGTTATTGCATCACAAACAAACATTAATACAATCAAAATATCTCTAAGTCCAGATCAATTTCTAAAATATGTTGTTGTATCGACAGCTTTATCGGGTAATTATCGAGTCTAAGACTCTATTCCGAAGCTCAATAAGTATCAGCCATATCATTTTAAATGACTTAATAAACATTTAATATAATTTATCATGAATTTCAAACACCAGAATCATTATCAAATGATTTAAGTATTAAACAATTCTATTATCATTTAATTATTATTTAACTATTAATGAAACAATTGCCAAAATATTAAAGTTATTTATAATAACTCAAAATATTTTTAAAACATTTATATTACCCTTAAAATGATTTTTAAAACATTTAAAATCATTTTAAATAATTATCATTAATATTAAGATATTAATGTACTATTTCTTAAAATATTAAAAGTCATTAAGTATAACTTAAAATATATTTAATTCACTTAATATTATTAATCTTGATAATATTTAATTTACCTCTTAGTATTATTAATTCACTAATAACACTTTTATTCGCTTACTAATATTATTAATATCTTAATAATATTTTAATACTTTACTAATATTATTAATCCTCTTAATAATATTTTAATCATGTATTAATATTATTACTTTAATAATATCTTACTTATGCTTTAGTATCATTAATCAATTAATAATATTTTTTAGTCATTTACCAATCGTATTAATATTTTATTTATTTACTAATATTATTGATCATTTAACAATATTTTATTCTTTTACTAATGTTATTACATTAATAACATTTTATTTAATCTCGTATATTATTATTTACTTAATAATATTTTAATCATCCAATAATACTTTAATTTAATATTATTAATCTTTTAATAATATTTTAATCTAAGATTAATGTAATGACAAGAGAATTTAGGAAATTTTTAAAATTTTTATTAATTAATTTAAGGTTCGATATTAGAACCTAGACAGAAAATAAGTGTATGCGTTTGATATTTTTAAGATAAAATTTTGAGGATTTCAAAATTCTGTGAAGGATTTAGGTGAATTATTTAGGATTAAGTGTATATGTGTTTATGTTACGTATGTATATGTGTACAAGATGTGGTTAAGGGTAAGTGGGTTAAAGCAGATAAACAATATACAGTAATAAACCCTAATTATATATTAAAAACGTCAACGTTAGGTTAGAAAACCTAATAATTACAAAAACCCCAGAAACCTAGGTTACGAAACCTTAATTTCAGATTACCGAATCCAAACACTAATTAGGAAATTTAAAACCCCAACTTTGGAACTTATTATTATTATATTGCTTAAGTGCTATTAATTATAATATTAATTAGGTAAAACTTAATTAATTAGCAAACCCTAATTTCAAATTTAGAAAACCCTAATTTATACTTAGGGAAACCTAAGTGTTAATTTAATACTTGTAATGTTAATTAGGAAATATTAATCCTAATTTTTAAGTTATAAGTAATTAGAAACCCTAATCTAATTACAAAACCTAATTTCTAATTTAGAAAAATTATTTTCCTATTAGAAACCCTAATTTTTGGGTTATAAGCCCTAATGACCGATTTGACCCTAATTAGTAAATTAGAAATTTTAATTAGGAAATACTAATCCTAATTAGAAAGATTTAAATTATGGTTAAGAAATTTTAATATAATTAGAAAATTCTAATTATAATTTAGAAATGTTAATTTTTTATTTAGAAATGTAGTCTGACATCTCTTCTGTAAGATTGACCCACTAAATTACACAAACCAATTCTAGGAGAATATGATTTAAAGCTGCCAAATAGGTACCTTGGTTGTTCTTCATTTCTGGGTAACCCAGAAAATGAAGAACAGGCCTGATCACAAGGATTTCGAAGGCCAATATCTTTCTGTTGTGATATATGATTTCCATAAAACTTGATTCTAGTTGAAGTGCTACACTTACACTACAATCTTCATACAATGAATCAACCCAGAAGCAACAAGAACACGGATATAAATTTGGTCAAACCACGTACCTTGTCTACTAACATGCGTTTCTGGGCAAGCTCAAGAACAGGCCAAGAACACCTATAGCGGCCAGATGTACGTAAGCTATAGGCCCTTTAATGACAGATAATTATTAAAATTAATAGTTTTAATTAAATAAATCAAATAAAATGGTTTTTAATTATTAAAATACATAATAAATTACGAAAAAATATTTTAAATTCGAAAAATAGTTTTAATTATTTAGAGTATATTTCATAAAAATTTAATATTTTGGAATATAAATGGTATTTATTTTATTTAATTATAATATTAAATAAATGATTTTAATACATGAAAATCATGAAAAATATTATTACTGGTATAATAAAATATTTTTAGTTATTTTTAGTGACTTTTAATATTTTAGGATGAATTTCATTAATTAATTAATATTAATGGTAATTAGTTTATTTAATAAATATATTAAATAAATTATGGAAAAAAAGAATATAATGATTTATAAATCATATAAAATGATTTAGGTGTTATAAAAATATTTTAAGTTATAAAATATAACTTTTGATATTTTGCCATGAAAATATTAATATTTTGATATTAAAAACTATTATCGGATAATGAATTTAATTGTTTAAAAGTCATATAAAGGTGATTTTAAGGTATTAAAAATACTTTGATATATTAAAAATATATTATAATATTAAGTGATAATTTTCATTAATATTTGATAATAAATAAATATTAATGATAAAGGAATTATGTGGTATTTAATTTATTTAAATACGTTTTTAATGATTGAAAATTCACGATAAATAGTAGTAATTATTTAAAAATTATTACAAGCTTAAGAAAAATATGTTGACTGATATTAAAATTATTTAAGTTTATTGTTAAGTGTTTAGGCAGAGTTTAATTGAACTTAAACTCGTGAATGGTCTGACTAGACCGTCGGGATGTCAGTTTTGTGTCGGGTTCAACTCAAAATACAATAGTTTGACTTGATACCGAATCCTATGTGTGTTGTAGACTGATAGGGTTATGTGTTATGTGTTATGTGTTTAGGTTATTCTATGTATATATATATTATAGTATTATATTGTGATGATATTATTCTAATATTATTAATCCTCTTAATAATATTTTAATTATGCATTAATATTATTACTTTAATAATATCTTACTTATGCTTTAGTATCATTAATCAATTAATAATATTTTTAGTCATTTACCAATCGTATTAATATTTTATTTATTTACTAATATTATTGATCATTTAATAATATTTTATTCCTTTACTAATGTTATTACATTAATAATATTTTATTTAATCTCGTATATTATTATTTACATAATAATATTTTAATCATCCAATAATACTTTAATTTAATATTATTAATCTTTTAATAATATTTTAATCTAAGATTAATGTGACAAACTTAGAGAATTTAGGAAATTTTTAAAATTTTATTAATTAATTTAAGGTTCGATATTAGAACCTGTATGAGAAAATAAGTGTATCGTTTGATATTTTTAAGATTGAATTTTGAGGATTTCAAAAATTACATGAAGGATTTAGGTGAATTATTTAGGATTAAGTGTATACGTATTTATATTACGTATATATGTACAATTATGTGGTTAAGGGTCATGGGTTAACCAGATAAACGATATTTGTAACAAACCCTAATTATATATTAAGAACGTCAACGTTCGGTTAGAAAACCCTAGCGAATTACAAAAACCCTAGAAACCGGTTCTGGAAACCCTAATATAAGTTCTGGGAATCCGAAACACTAATTCGGAAATTTAAAATCCTAATCTGGGAACTTATTATTATTATATTGCTTAAGTGCTATTAATTATAATATTAATTAGGGTAAAACTTAATTAATTAGCAAACCCTAATTTCAAATTTAGAAAACCCTAATTTCGGGATTTAGAACCCTAATTTATACTTAGGGAAAACCTAAGTGTTAATTTAATACTTGTAATGTTAATTAGGAAATATTAATCCTAATTTTTAAGTTATAAGTAATTATAAACCCTAATCTAATTACAAAACCTAATTTCTAATTTAGAAAAAATTATTTTTCTATTAGAAACCCTAATTTTGGGTTATAAGCCCTAATGACTGATTTGACCCTAATTAGTAAATTAGAAATTTTAATTAGGAAATACTAATCCTAATTAGAAAGATTTAAATTATGGTTAAGAAATTTTAATATAATTAGAAAATTGTAATTATAATTTAGAAATGTTAATTTTTTATTTAGAAAACCTAATTTGGAAATTCTAGATTTTATTTTTCTAAAACCTAATGATTTTCCAAACCCTAAAGGTTTTTAAACCCTAAACCTTAACTCAAACCCTAAACCTTAAGGGTTTTGCCATTTACTAGAATGCCATTAAATTTAAAAATCAAAAGACCAAAATGCCCTTTGAGCATTATTGGATGTTGCTTGTAGATCTTGCCATATATTGGCAAGTAAACCACCCTAGATCAGCCATGTGACTATATCTCAGCCATTCCAGCCGAAATCATCAAGCCAACATACATTGCATTATTACATAAATAGATTAAGATAGAGAAATTACCTACTTTATTTCTCATTCTCTCCTCAAATTTGAAATCTAGAGAGAGAGAGAGTGATAAACAAAGTTAGCATCGATTCATAGCAAACCTATAATGGATCAACAAGGTCGATTCAAAGAACCAAGCTTAGAAGGTATAAGAACCCTAATTTTTATCTTATGATTTGATGTTAAAAGTTGTAAATGATTGTTTAGATATGTGTTATAGGGTGCCTTTAGGAGATGCGGGTTGTTGGATCATGGATCCATAACATCTAGATGCTCGAATCTAAAGATTTCAAAAATGGAAATGTTGAAATGATGGTCCGCGACCCGTATGTCGGGGCACTGTAAATCCTTCTCTGTTTTTGCTTTGTGTTGCTTTATGTAATAAATGTGTTCTATGTCATAAGGACTTTGATCTGAAACTATAAACATGGCCAGATCATGAGTAGATTGAGAGATATGAGTAGTCAAACTGCGTTATTTACCATTTAACCGACCGATTCAGGTAACCCGGTTTGCCTGAAAAGTCTTCTGTTGATTTTCTAGGCCCTTGATCTTGCTTCTGGTAATGGTTTATGACATGATGTTAGTTTGATGTTGTAGCTGGACATATGGACTACACGTATATGCCCTTAGATTACTTAGAACCTTAGTAGAATGAAAAATAATCCGGGTCAAACTTACGTTGATTAATGGCTGAAGTAGAATGGGAAACCCGGATCTTTATGAACGTGTTTTTTGTAAAAGTTTATTGGAACCATGCATGATCTCTTAGCATTAGTTATTGTTATGATGATATGTTGTTATGGAAATGTAGTCGACATCTCTTCGCAAGATTGACCCACTAAATTACACAAACCAAGTGCAGGAGAATATGATTTAAAGTCGCCGAATAGTACCTTGGTTGTTCTTCATTTCGGGTAACCCGGAAAATGAAAAACGAGCCCGATCACAAGGATTTCAAGGCCAATATCTTTACATTGTGATATATGATTTGCATAAAACTTGATTCTAGTTGAAGTGCTACACTTACACTCTGATCAATCTTCATACAAAGAATCAAACTGAAGCAACAAGAACATGGATATAAATTTGGTCAAACCCGCACTACCTTTCATCGACATGCGTTTACAGGCAAGCTCAAGAACAAAAGCCAAGAACAATTATATAGCGGCCAGTTACGTCAGCTATAGGCCCTTTTTAATGACAGATAATTATTAAAATTAATAGTTTTAATTAAATAAATGAAATAAAATGGTTTTAATTATTAAAAATACATAATAAATTAGAAAAAATATTTTAAATTCGAAAAATAGTTTTTAATTATTTAGAGTATATTTCATAAAAATTTAATATTTTGGAATATAAATGGTATTTATTTTATTTAATTATAATATTAAATAAATGATTTTAATACATGAAAATCATGAAAAATATTATTACTAGTATAATAAAATATTTTTAGTTATTTTTCTTGACTTTTAATATTTTAGGATGAATTTCATTAATTGATTAATATTAATGGTAATTAGTTTATTTAATAAATATATTAAATAAATTATGGAAAAATAGAATAAATGATTTATAAATCATATAAAAATGATTTAAGTGTTATAAAAATATTTTAAGTTATAAAATATAACTTTTGATATTTTTCCATGAAAATATTAATATTTTAATATTAAAAACTATTATCGGATAATGAATTTAATTGTTTAAAAGTCATATAAAGGTGATTTTAAGGTATTAAAATACTTTGATATATTATAAATATATTATAATATTAAGTGATAATTTTCATTAATATTTGATAATAAATAAATATTAATGATAAAGGAATTATGTGGCATTTAATTTATTTAAATATGTTTTTAATGATTGAAAATTCACGATAAATAGTAGTTATTATTTAAAAATTATTACAAGCTTAAGAAAAATATTTCGACTGATATTAAAATTATTTAAGTTAATTGTTAAGTGTTTAGGCAGAGTTTAATTGAACTTAAACTCGTGAATGGTCTGACTAGACCGTTGGGATGTCAGTTTTGTGTCGGGTTGAACTCAGACTGCAATAGTTATACTTGATACCGAATCCTATGTGTGTTGTAGACTGATAGGGTTATGTGTTATGTGTTATGTGTTTAGGTTATTCTATGTATGTATGTATGTATATATATATATATATATATATAAATATTATAGTATTATATTATGATGATATTATTCTAATATTATTAATCCTCTTAATACTATTTTAATCATGCATTAATATTATTACTTTAATAATATCTTACTTATGCTTTAGTATCATTAATCAATTAATAATATTTTTAGTCATTTACCAATCGTATTAATATTTTATTTACTTACTAATATTATTGATCATTTAATAATATTTTATTCCTTTACTAATGTTATTACATTAATAATATTTTATTTAATCTCAGATATTATTATTTACTTAATAATATTTTAATCATCCAATAATACTTTAATTTAATATTATTATTATTTTAATAATATTTTAATCTAAGATTAATGTGAGAACCACAGAATTTAGGAAATTTTAAAATTTTTATTAATTAATTTAAGGTTCGATATTAGAACACAAACAAAAAAAATAAGTGTATCGTTTGATATTTTTAAGATTGAATTTTGAGGATTTTCAAAATTCGTGAAGGATTTAGGTGAATTATTTAGGATTAAGTGTATACGTGTTTATATTACGTGTATATGTTATGCGATATGTGGTTATGGTCATGGGTTAACCAGATAAACGATATCTGTAACAAACCCTATTTATATATTAAGAACGTCAACGTTCGGTTAGAAAACTCTAGTGAATTACAAAAAACCCTAGAAACCCGTTCTGGAAACCCTAATTTCAGTTCTGGGAATCCGAAACACTAATTCGGAAATTTAAAACCCTAACCTGGGAACTTATTATTATTATATAGCTTAAGTGCTATTAATTATAATATTAATTAGGGTAAAACTTAATTAATTAGCAAATCCTAATTTCAAATTTAGAAAACCCTAATTTCGGGATTTAGAACCCTAATTTATACTTAGGGGAAACCTAAGTGTTAATTTAATACTTGTAATGTTAATTACGAAATATTAATCCTAATTTTTAAGTTATAAGTAATTAGAAACCCTAATCTAATTACAAAACCTAATTTCTAATTTGGGAAAAATTATTTTTCTATTAGAAACCCTAATTTTGGGTTATAAGCCCTAATGACCGATTTGACCCTAATTAGTAAATTAGAAATTTTAATTAGGAAATACTAATCCTAATTAGAAAGATTTAAATTATGGTTAAGAAATTTTAATATAATTAAAAAATTCTAATTATAATTTAGAAATGTTAATTTTTTATTTTGAAAACCTAATTTGGAAATTCTAGATTTTATTTTTCTAAACCCTAATGATTTTCCAAACCCTAAAAGTTTTCAAACCCTAACTCAAACCCTAAACCCTAAGGGTTTTGCCATTTATAAGAATGCCATTAAATTTAAAAATCAAAAGACCAAAATGCCCTTTGAGCATTATTGGATGTTGCTTGTAGATCTTGCCATATATTGGCAAGTCAACCACCCTAGATCAGCCATGTGACTATATCTCAGCCATTCCAGCCGAAATCATCAAGCCAACATACATTGCATTATTACATAAATAGATTAAGATAGAGAAATTACCTACTTTATTTCTCATTCTCTCCTCAAATTTCAAAATCTAGAGTGAGAGAGAGTGATAAACAAAGTTAGCATCAGTTCATAGCAAACCTATAACAGATCAACAAGGTCAGATTCAAAGAACCAAGCTTAGAAGGTATAAGAACCCTAATTTTTTATCTTATGATTTGATGTTAAAAGTTGTAAATGATTGTTTAGATATGTGTTATAGGGTGCCTTTTAGAGATCTGGGTTGTTGGATCATGGATCCATAACATCTAGATGATCGAATCTAAAGATTTCAAAAATCTGGAAATGTTGAAATGATGGTCTGACAGCCATATGTCAGGGCCTGTAAATCCTTCTCTGTTTTTGCTTTGTGTTGCTTTATGTTATAAATGTGTTCTATGTCATGAGGACTTTGATCTGAAACTATAAACATGGCCAGATCATGAGTAGATTGAGAGATATGAGCGAAAAAAACGTTATTGAATTTACATTTGACCGATTCGACAGGTAACCCAGTTTGCCCAGAAAAGTCTGACAGTGATTTTCTAGGCCCTTGATCTTGCTTCTGGTAATGGTTTATGACATGATGTTAGTTTAATGTTGTAGCTGGACATATGGACTACACGTATATGCCCTTAGATTACTTAGAACCTTAGTAGAATGAAAAATAATCCGGGTCAAACTTACGTTGACCAACTGGCCAGAAGTAGAATCTGGGAAACCCAGATCTTCATAAACGTGTTTTTTTGTCAAAGTTTGACCGGCCATGATCTCTTAGCATTAGTTATTTTTATGATGATATGTTGTTATGGAAATGTAGTCTGACATCTCTTCTGCAAGATTGACCCACTAAATTACACAAACCAAGTCTAGGAGAATATGATTTAAAGCTGCCAAATAGGTACCTTGGTTGTTCTTCATTTCTGGGTAACCCAGAAAATGAAGAACAGGCCTGATCACAAGGATTTCGAAGGCCAATATCTTTCTGTTGTGATATATGATTTCCATAAAACTTGATTCTAGTTGAAGTGCTACACTTACACTACAATCTTCATACAAAGAATCAACCTAGAAGCAACAAGAACACGGATATAAATTTGGTCAAACCACGTACCTTGTCTACTGACATGCGTTTCTGGGCAAGCTCAAGAACAGGCCAAGAACACCTATAGCGACGGGCCTGTCGCTATAGGGCCCTTTAGCGACAGATAATTATTAAAATTAATAGTTTTAATTAAATAAATGAAATAAAATGGTTTTTAATTATTAAAAATACATAATAAATTTTGAAAAAATATTTTAAATTCTGAAAAATAGTTTTTAATTATTTAGAGTATATTTCATAAAAATTTAATATTTTGGAATATAAATGGTATTTATTTTATTTAATTATAATATTAAATAAATGATTTTAATACATGAAAATCATGAAAAATATTATTACTACGGTATAATAAAATATATTTTAGTTATTTTTAGTGACTTTTAATATTTTAGGATGAATTTCATTAATTGATTAATATTAATGGTAATTAGTTTATTTAATAAATATATTAAATAAATTATGGAAAAATAGAATAAATGATTTATAAATCATATAAAAATGATTTAAGTGTAATAAAAATATTTTAAGTTATAAAATATAACTTTTGATATTTTTCCATGAAAATTTTAATATTTTAATATAAAAACTATTATCGGATAATGAATTTAATTGTTTAAAAGTCATATAAAGGTGATTTTAAGGTATTAAAAATACTTTGATATATTAGAAATATATTATAATATTAAGTGATAATTTTCATTAATATTTGATAATAAATAAATATTAATGATAAAGGAATTATGTGGTATTTAATTTATTTAAATACATTTTTAATGATTGAAAATTCACGATAAATAGTAGTAATTATTTAAAAATTATTACAAGCTTAAGAAAAATATTTCGACTGATATTAAAATTATTTAAGTTAATTGTTAAGTGTTTAGGCAGAGTTTAATTGAACTTAAACTCGTGAATGGTCTGACTAGACCGTCGGGATGTCAGTTTTGTGTCGGGTTAAACTCAGACTGCAATAGTTATACTTGATACCGAATCCTATGTGTGTTGTAGACTGATAGGGTTATGTGTTATATGTTATGTGTTTAGGTTATTCTATGTATATATATATATATATATATATATATATATATATATATAGTATTATATTGTGATAATATTATTCTAATATTATTAATCCTCTTAATACTATTTTAATCATGCATTAATATTATTACTTTAATAATATCTTACTTATGCTTTAGTATCATTAATCAATTAATAATATTTTTAGTCATTTACCAATCGTATTAATATTTTATTTACTTACTAATATTATTGATCATTTAATAATATTTTATTCCTTTACTAATGTTATTACATTAATAATATTTTATTTAATCTAAGTATATTATTATTTACTTAATAATATTTTAATCATCCAATAATACTTTAATTTAATATTATTAATATTTTAATAATATTTTAATCTAAGATTAATGTGAAAACCCGAGAATTTAGGAAATTTTTAAAACTTTTATTAATTAATTTAAAGTTCGATATTAGAACCTAGACAGAAAAAATAAGTGTATGCGTTTGATATTTTTAAGATTGAATTTTGAGGATTTCAAAATTCTGTGAAGGATTTAGGTGAATTATTTAGGATTAAGTGTATACGTGTTTATGTTCTGTGTATATGTGTACAGTATGTGGTTAAGGGTCATGGGTTAACCAGATAAACGATATCTGTAACAAACCCTAATTATATATTAAGAACGTCAACGTTCGGTTAGAAAACTCTAGTGAATTACAAAAACCCTGAAACCCGATTCGAAACCCTAATTTGATTACGGGAATCAAAACACTAATTCGTAAATTAAAACCTAACTCGGGAACTTATTATTATTATATTGCTTAAGTGCTATTAATTATAATATTAATTAGGGTAAAACTTAATTAATTAGCAAATCCTAATTTCAAATTTAGAAAACCCTAATTTCGGGATTTAGAACCCTAATTTATACTTAGGGGAAACCTAAGTGTTAATTTAATACTTGTAATGTTAATTAGGAAATATTAATCCTAATTTTTAAATAAGTAATTAGAAACCCTAATCTAATTACAAAACCTAATTTATAATTTGGGAAAAATTATTTTTCTATTAGAAACCCTAATTTTGGGTTATGACATGATGTTAGTTTAATGTTGTAGCTGGACATATGGACTACACGTATATGCCCTTAGATTACTTAGAACCTTAGTAGAATGAAAAATAATCCGGGTCAAACTTACGTTGACCAACTGGCCAGAAGTAGAATCTGGGAAACCCAGATCTTCATGAACGTGTTTTTTTGTCAAAGTTTGACCGGCCATGATCTCTTAGCATTAGTTATTTTTATGATGATATGTTGTTATGGAAATGTAGTCTGACATTTCTTCTGCAAGATTGACCCACTAAATTACACAAACCAAGTCTAGGAGAATATGATTTAAAGCTGCCAAATAGGTACCTTGGTTGTTCTTCATTTCTGGGTAACCTAGAAAATGAAGAACAGGCCTGATCACAAGGATTTCGAAGGCCAATATGTGACGCCCCCAAAATAGGTATACATCACCTATTCTGAGTTGTCAATACATGGTACAGAAACAACTACAACTTTATTATTACAACGATAAAAGCGTGAGTTTGAATACAAATATTATCTTCTAGACAATATCTATAATCAAATAAATCCTCATCACATTTATTGATACATTATTTTACAAAAATGGTGAGGACTACTAAACAATTCTTTCTAAAACCTTCATTCCATTTTTGGATTCGTACTGCTTATATTCTCGCCTCCGGAGAAGAAAAATGGAACAAAAAGGAAAAGGGTGAGCTCAACTAGCCCGATAAAGAATATTATGACTAAGATAATATACAACAAATTTCGTTAGTCTTCAACAGGAAAAATCTAATAGAATCAATAGACAACAAATTTTAAATCAATATTCGCATTGAAATTATAATTCATTAGAAGAGTTAAGTAGAGAATGCAAACTACTATCTTTATGTATGAATTTAAAAGTTCATCGTCTATCTTTTATCCCTGTAACATCAATCAATATACATACGAATCAAATATTCATCTTTGCACTCTGAGGCCAAAGATATTCATCGATTAGTCATGTTCATCTAAACTTTGTTCATCTTTGCACTACTACCAAAGATATTCTTGAGAAATCATTCATCTTTACTTCTGTGCCAAAGATATTCAATAATATCATCATTTAAGGCGAGGATGATGAAAATATTTTTAAAAAAGCGAATCCGGTGAAATAAAATGACAAGGATTAAGGATTAAGGATTCGTACTTTGTTTTATCCATGTTCAAAAATACCTCAAAAATAATCACGGTGGTGTAAAATTCAAGAATGATCAAAACATGGATACAATCAAAGCTAGTATCCAGAAGTAGATATTTTGGACAAAAGAAGAAATTTATTTTTTTGAATGAATAGTGTCGTATTATCGTGAATAGTGCCTTAGTATCATGAATAAATAACTCAGACACCAAAAGATAGAAATTTCCCAAAAAAACATCTTCACGCTTCATGAATAGTACTCGTGAATAGTAACTCATGAATAGTAACCCAAGCATGGAAAAGTTCCAAATTTCATAAAAGTTTCAACCAATATTTGGCATAATGATATTGAAGAAATAATATCATTTGAGAAGAAAATAACATCCCTTACCTCGAAAGATTAGTACTTCTAAATTTGGAATAAAGGGTATAGTCTTTGAAAGGAACTTATACCGTCTAACAATACTCAAAGTATACTCAAAATACTCACAAGAAATCGCTCGATAATATATAGAGAGAAAACTTGAGTTACGGTGTGATTTTCAATTCTAACCTAAGCACCCTATTTATAGGAAATTGCTTAGAACACCAAAGCATAAAATTTAATAAATTAATAATATAATTATATAAATTCCCTCGCATGCCTAGAATCTGATTTCACCATCAAACACATGCCACATTCTAGAAAAGTAAGAAAAAATGTTTTCTAATTTAAAATAATTTAAACTTCCAAAAATCAATTATTTGAGCTTGAACTTCAATAATTTCTGATAAATATCCCTTTTATAGAAAATTGAATCTATGAGAGTTTTATAGGAAATTCAATTCTCTATACTTTGCAGAAGAAAGTTTTCCAAAATTCCAACAGAAGCGATTTTACTGTGCTATAAATAATAAATGGGGTCCATGACATGTTTAAGAAATCCCTCTTCAAGCGATTTTCACATTCGTTGTAAAAATATATTAATCAAATTTAATATCGATAAATGGGGTTATCGTAAAAGCATTTCAATTTTCAAACATTGTTTAAATTTTCTCCATTTAAACATTTATATTTTCCTCATCAACAAATATACTCTTCGACAACCTCCTCGTATACTCATTTCTTATATCCCACATTACTTTTTGTTGCCAATAAAAAATATCACCATTATTATATTATTGAAAAAATATAATAATATATTTAAAATAATTATTTTTATAAAATAGAAAAAGATAAAATTTCAATTTTCACGTAAGAATCAATAATGCAATTCTTGTGTTTTAACCAAAATTAAATTTCATTAAATTATTTTTAACCAACTTATAAGTTGGGGTCTTACAACCTCCTCAGATTTAATATTATGAATAAATTCCCGACAACAATGAATATTTTATAACCACTTACTTATTTCAAATATTTGTGTTTTACCCTAAATCCACATTAAGGATCAACCTTCTATTTCAAAATAATAAATAGAGAAAATTTTCCGCATTAATAATAAGTTCTTACAACCTCCTCCTTATGAAATTTTGTCTAAATCGACGACGATTCCTCCACAAAACTTTAACTCCACAAAACTTTGGTATGTACGATTTCATGCGTAGGACATGCTCCTTCCTATCCAAGACCTTGACAGTACCTCCTCACACGTTAAGTCTTCTCGCTATTTCGTCCTGTTTCTAATTTATAACGTGGTTCTGGCTTCTTTCACATATTTAATAAGTATGAGATATATGAAACACATTATGAACACGAGACATACTTGGAGGTAACGCAAGTCTATAGTGTAAGACCCCAAAATTTTTAAATAAAAAGGAATTTCCTTTATTTATTATTTTGAAATAGTAAGGGTTGATTTGATTAATGTGGATAGTTAAGGGTTAAATACGCAAATATTTCAAAATAAGCAAGTGGTTATAAAATATTCATTGTTGCTTGGGAATATTCGTTTGGTCGTGGAATATTCGCATCGCTTCAGAATATTCGACGATTACGCAGTTGCCATGTGTGGGACCCATAACTGAAAGTTTATTGGATGAAGAAAACGACAAATATAAGTTGTTTTTAAATAATCTACAGAAGTTGTTATCAAGTATCATCGTTGGAATACCCTTGTGGTTAAAACACACTAATACGCCGCTTGTCAACAAGTAGACACCAGATTGCACCAATTATCGATTCTTACGTAAGAAGGCACTACTCAATAATGGTTACGTGAATTATCGCTCAAGATTTTATCGAAGTTAATAATCACTGCGTTGATATTTTATATTGTCGTTGTTTCAATAATTGTCATTACATAGTATTTTTCATTATCGAAGCAATAATTCATATTATCCTAATAATATTATTAGATAACATTATTGGCAATGTCTAGAAAGTTCTGCCTAAGGAGAGGTTTGGTCACCTAATCATGCGCCAAGAAGAAGAAATTCTTATTGAAAGCCCTCTCTCCTCCGAACCGCCGGTTGTCAATATTGTGATTCTCGTAATATTATTTGTGAATAATTAATTATTGATTTATATGATGAGGAAAATATTGATTTTATGTGGATATAGATGGAGAAAATTTTTAAAATGACAATTGTTGAAAATTAATATTTTATCTTTTCTCGATAAAATAATTCATTTAAATATATTATTTTAATAATATATTAAACTGTGATATTTTTACAACGTAATGTGGGATATATGAGTATACGAGGAGGAAGAGTATTTTTGTTGCAATAAATGTTTAAAACATGTCGGTGGACCCCATTTATCGATCGAAATTTGATTATACCGTAAAATCGCCTCGCTTGTGGATTTCTTGGCCAATTTCGCTTTGAATTTGGAAAACTTTCTTCTAAAAGTTGTAGAGAATTGAATTTTTCTATAAAAACTCGTGAGATTCGAATTTTCTGATGAAAGGGCTATTTATTATGAATTATTGAAGTTCAAGTTCAAATAATTGATTTTTGTAAGTTTTAATTATTTATTTTATGAAAACGTTTTTTATCATTTCTTTCTAGAAGGTTGGTATGTGGGAAATGTTGGGATCTGATTTCCAAAGAGGCATAGGAAATTTATTAATAATAATATATTTTATTAAATTTTCGCTTTGGTGTTCTAAGCATTTTCCTATAAATAGGTGCTTAGGTTAGAATTGAAAACACACCGTAAAATCAAGTTTTCTCTCTATATTATCGAGTTTATTCTTGTGAGTATTTTGAGTATACTTTGAGTATTGCTATATACGGCAAGTCCAAGTCATAGCCTATATCCTGTTTCAATTTAGAAGTAATCGATCTTCGAGGTAAGTGGATGTTATTTTCTTCTCAAATGATATTATATCTTCAATATCATTATGTTTGAAATGTCGATCCAAGTTTTATCAAATTTGAAACTTTTTCATGCTCTGGGGTTACTATTCATGAGTTACTATTCATGAGTTACTATTCACGAAGTTACTATTCATGAGTTACTATTCACGAGTTACTATTCACGAGTACTATTCATGAAGCGTGAAGATGTTTTTGTGGAATTTCTATCTTTTGGTGTCTGAGTTACTATTCACGATACAAGACTATTCACGATACTAGACTATTCACGATACTCTGCATTATTCACCGAAAAATAAAATTTCTTCTTTTCGCTCAAAACATCTATTCGGATACTAACTCGATCAGATCCATGTTTTGATCATTCTTGAATTTTACACCACTATGATTATTATTTTTGAGGTATTTTGGACGTGGATAAAACCAAGTACTAATCCTTAATCCTTAATCCTTGTCATTTTGTTTCAATCGGATTCGCTTTCTTTAAAAAAATATTTTTCATCATCCTCGCCTTAAATGATGATATTATGGAATATCTTTGGCCTCAGAGTGCAAAGATGAATGATTTCTTAAGAATATCTTTCGGCCTCAGAAAAGCAAAGATGAATGATTTCGAAGAATATCTTTCGCCCGTAAAAAAAGATGAAATGTGTGTTTAAATGAATATGACTAATCGATGAATATCTTTGGCCTCAGAAGTGCAAAAGATGAATATTTGATTCCGTGATGTATATCGATTGATGTTACAGGATAAAAGATAGACGATGAACTTTTAAATTCATACATAGAAGATAGTAGTTTGCATTCTCTACTTAACTCTTCTAATGAATTATTATTTCCGCTACTTAATATTGATTTAAAATTTGTTGTCTATCAGATTCTATTAGATTTTTCCTCGTTGAAGACTAACGATAATTTGTCAGATATTATCTTAGTCATAATATTCTTTTATCGAGCTAGTTGAGCTCACCCTTTTCCTTTTTGTTCCATTTTTCTCGTGGAGGCTAGAATATAGCGAAAGTATTTAGCCTGGGGTATGGAATGAAGGTTTTAGAAAGGATTGTTTAGTAGTCCTCACCATTTTTTGTAAAATAATGTATCAATAAATGTGATGAGGATTTATTTGAGTATAGATATTGCTCAGTAAGATAATATTTGTATTCAAACTCACAGCTTTTACCGTTGTAATAATAAAGTCAGTAGTTGTTTCGCATCACGTATTGACAACTCGTAATAGGTGATGTATACCTATTTTGGGGGCGCACAGCTTGGTATCGTAGCTTAGGATATGATCTCCCATGAGATCGGGAATAGAACTAGGAGGGAGAGACGAGTAAATCCTTCGCTAGTGTGTCCTACCTAAGCTTATTTGTTAGTTGGTCAAGATATATAGGGATATTATGTGATATATTGATTTCCTTAATTAACCCTTGTTTTTGGACAAGATTTGAGAATGTCGATCGAGAATATTAACAATGGAAATGAGACCGTGGAGATGCCTCAGACTCACCAACGAGGAGAACGCGTAACAGTCGGGCAATGTTCCTCCCGTGAACAACACCATTGAAAGAGATGATGAACGAGGGATGTTTAGAAGTTTTTGCAGTTCATAAAAAATCGACGAGGAGACTCGTGTTCAAAATACAGGAGGAAATGATAGCAATTCACGGGTTGTCACAACCAAGCGGTTCAAAGAGTTGGGACCACCGTAATTTAAGGGAAAGCCGATCCGATCATGGCGGAAACATGGGTCAAGCAAATTACCAAGATATTCGATGTCTCTGGGGTGCACGGAGGAACAGAAGGTTCCATTCGCCACCTTTATGTTCCGTATGGAAGCGCACTATCGGTGGGAGTCTCGTGAAGCGTACTCCATCCACCGCAAGACTCAAAGATGTCTTGGGAGACGCTTTTGAAGCTATTTAATGACAAATACTTTCCGAAAGTGTTCATTATATGAAGGAAGTGGAGTTTATTAGATCGAGTAGAATAACATGGACGGTGTCTCAAAGACGAGGCAAAGTTTGCAGAGTTATCCAGTTTGCACCTCATTTGGTGGAGAATGAGGAACGTATGACGCGGATGTTTCTTAGAGGTTTGAAACCCAAGATACGTCGAAGATCTCATTTCTCATAATTTTTTCTTTATTCGGATGTTGTAAGCAGGATCAATTATTAGAGCGAGATAACGAGTACGGTCAACTGAGGACCACAACCAGGATCGTGATCGAGATAGCAATCAATGTAATATTGATAACTCATGAGAAAGAAACAGACGGACAGAAATGGTAACCACTGGTGGTAATCATGGCCATGAAAATAGAAGAAGCGAGTCAGGGAGGAGATTTTAAAAAAGGAGATTTAACAACGATTATGTGAAGATGACATAAGGCCGACAAAGAATCGGGTTCTAAGGGAGGAGAACGACCACCCGGCCATATATGCTACAAATGCGGAAAAGAGGGACATATCACCAAACCGCCCACAACATTCAAGGTATGCTATAATTGTGGAAAGGAAGGACATATCGCCGAGATTGTACGAAGGCGAAACCTAGTTCAATGGGGACGGTGACTCAAAAGATCGTCCCCGTAAAAGTCAAAGTCAACGATTCCGGAAGAGCGTTTGTTGTGATCGGTCATAATGCGAGGAACTCAAACGAGGTGATCACGGGTAAGCTATTTATAAATTCTTGCTAAGTTTATACCTTACTTGATACCGGTGCTACCCATTCATTTATCTCTCCGCATGTGCTCAACGCTTAAACTTGACTCAGAGAAATTAGACTTTGACCTATCTGTGGAAACTCCGTTAGAGAAACTTTCATCACATCCACTGCTTATAAATCTTGTTTGATTCAAGTTGGCACCATTACCTTACCGTTGACCTTATCTCTTTAAAGATACTTGCTTTTGATGTGATTTTAGGGATTGATTGGTTAACTACTCATCATGCCAAAATTGATTGTTTTCGTAAGGTTGTTAGTTTTCATATTCCTAACCAACTTTGTTGTATTTAATTCAAGCAACTAAACCATTAAAATCGATCACCATCATATCTAATCATAAAGCTATTCGTTTATTAAAAGCGGATGTCAAGCTTTCTAGCCCATGTTATGGATTTGAATAAAGACACGCCAAATTTGAATAATATTCTGTTGTTATTGACTTTCCGACGCGTATTTCAAGAACTTCCCTGGTTCACCCCGTAACGTGAAGTTGAATTCTTTATTGATCTTGAACCCGTACAAAGCCCATTTCTAAAACCCCATATCGAATGGCTCCTATTGAACTTCAGAGTTAAAGGTCCAACTCTGTGAATTGTTGGACATCCGGTTTCATTCGTCAAGTACATCTCCTGGGGTGCTCTGCTTTTATTTGTAAAGAAGAAAGACGGAGTATGCGACTTTGTATTGACTATCGGAATTGAACCATGTCACCATCAAGAATAGGAATCCTCTACCTCGTATTGATGACTTGTTTGACCAACAGTAAGCACAATTCTTTTTAAAATCGATCTTCGCTCGGATATCATCAAATCAAGATTAGAATCGAGGATATTCCAAAGACCGCCTTCGTAACTCGGTATGGGCATTATGAATTCTTAGTCATGTCTTTCGGACTAACTAATGCTCCTATGGCTTTCATGGATATGATGAACCGAGTATTCAAGGAATATTTGGATCAATTCGTTGTTGTCTTTATTGATGACATCCTCATATATTCCAAAAGCCGTGAAGATCATGAGCACCATTTGAAGTCGGTACTCCAAAGGCTTCGTGAAAACCAACTATATGCCAAATTGAAGAAATGCGAGTTCGCTCGAGGAAGTAGCATTCCTTGGGGCGTGGTGTCGAAACATGGAGTATCTCTTGATCCGCCAAGATTGAAGCAATACAAAGTTGGGAGCAACCAAGCTCGCGGATCAAGAAACGTAGCTTTTTGGGCTTAGTTTGGTTATTATCGGAGATTCGTGGAAGGGTTTTCTAATCGCTACTCCATTAACTCGCCTAACTCCGGAAGGATACAAAATTCGTTTGGAGCGAAGAATGCGAGAAAGAGTTTCAAGAGCTTAAGAGGAGACTTATTTTAAGACTGTTTTAACAATACCATCCGGTTCGGATGGATTTGTTATCTCTGACGCTGCTTCAGTGCAAAGGGTTAGGATGTGTTCTCATGCAACGTGGGAAAGTCATAGCCTATGCCTCATGACAACTTAAAGAGTATGAGAGGAATTATCCTACCATGATCTAGAGTTGCAAAGCAGATATTTCAGCGCTTAAAAATATGGAGGCACTATCTATATGGGGAGAAAGTGAAGATATATTCAGCACCATAAAAGCCTTAAATATTTCTTCACTCAAAAAAGAACTCAACTTGTCTGGCAATGACGTTGGCTCGAGCTATTGAAAGACTACGACCACACTATTCAATACCATCCTCGAAAAAGCGAACGTGGTAGCCGACGCGTTGAGTAGAAGATCATATGCGGAACGAAGTTCGATGATGTCAAGTATACGACAGAGCCAACTTTAATAGAAAAGTTAAGGTTGCTCAAGCCAATCACCCGAAATGATGCGTATGAAGAAGAAAGTACAAGAAGGAGCTATTCCTAAGCGAGAATTGATGAAGAAGGAATACTTGAGTCCACTCTACACTTTGTGTTCCTAACGACTCGATTTGAAGTACAAGATTATGATGGAGGCACACAATACACCATTTGCAATCCATCTCGAAGTACTAAAATGTATCGTGATCTTCGACATACATTTTGGTGGAACAATATGAAGAGAGAAATTGCAAAGTTTATCTCGATGTGTTAACTTGCCAATGTGTAAAGCGCGAGCATCTTGTACCTAAGGGTCCGCTGCAACCACTTGAGATTCCGGAATGGAAGTGGGAACACATTACTATGGATTTCGTTATTGGGTCTTCCTACGGTTTCTCAAGGCATCAATGCTATTTGGGTTATTGTTGATAGATTAACCAAGTTTGCTCATTTCTTGCCGACACGGAGACTTATTCCTTGAACGTCTTGCTAGTATGTACGTGAATGAGATTGTGAGGTTGCATGGCATGCCTCAGATCCATAGTTTCGGATCGTGACCCAAGATTCACTTCATGATTTTGGGTTAGCTTGCAAAAAGCTATGGGCACGGATTTGCGATTTAGTTCTAAGATACCATCCCCAAACCGGACGGACAATCGAGAGAGGACTATTCAAACTCTTGAAGATCTATTAAGACTCGTGTCCTAGACTTCAAGGGTAGTTGGGATAAGTATTTACCATTGGTGGAATTCTCCTACAACAATAGTTATCGTGCAAGTATAGGTGTGGCTCCATTTGAAGCATTATATGGACGAAAATGTCGTTTCCAATATGTTGGGATAAGGTGGGTGAAGAAACATTGTTGGGACCCGAAAGTTAAGACGCATTATGACTCACCGAAAAGATCCAAATGATTCGACAACGATATACAAAGACAAGATCGACAAAAGAGTTATGCGGATCTTCATCGAAAGGACGTGGAATTTAAATGGGGATCATGTATTGTTGCGAGTTGCTCCATGGAAGGGAGTTACAAGATTTGGGAAGAGAGGAAAGCTCAATCCACGATTTATTGGTCCATTTCAAATTCTTGACCGAGTAGGAAATGTAGCCTATAGACTTGCGTTACCTCGAGTATGTCTCGTGTTCATAATGTGTTTCACATATCTCGCACTTCAGTAAATATGTGAAAGACCCGAACCACGTTATTGAGTTAGAACCGGACGAGATAGTCAAGACTTAACGTATGAGGAGGTACTGCCAAGATCTTGGATAGGAAGGAGCATGTCCCCCACGCCAAGAAAGGTCATACCACAAGTTAAAGTTTTGTGGAGGAATCATGCTATAGGAAATGACCGGGAATTGGAAACGGAAATGAAAGCGAGGTATCCTCACCTTTTGAAACACCAGTACGACGCCAATTTCGAGGATTAAATTTCATAAGGAGGGAGGTTGTAAGACCTCAAATTTTTAAATAAAAAGGAATTTCCTTTATTTATTATTTTGAAATAGTAAGGGTTGATTTGATTAATGTGGATAGTTAAGGGTTAAATACGCAAATATTTCAAAATAAGCAAGTGGTTATAAAATATTCATCATTGTCTGGGAATATTCGTTTGGTCGTGGAATATTCAATCATTTCTGGGAATATTCGTGACGACTACAGTAGCAGCCACGTGTGGGACCCATAACTGGAAAGCGATTGGATGAAGAAAACGACAAATATAAGTTGTTTTTAAATAACGGCGTGTAGTTGTTACCAAATTATCATCGTTGGAATACCCGGTGGTTAAAACACACTAATACGCCGTTGTTGAACAAGAAGACTTACCAGATTGCACCAATTATTGATTCTTACGTAAGAAGGCACTACTCAATAATGGTTACGATAATTACTGCTCAAAGATTTTATTGAGTTAATAATTCTGTCGTTGATATTTTATATTCTTTGTTGTTTCAATAATTGTCATTACATAGTATTTTTCATTATCGAAGCAATAATTCATATTATCCGAATAATATTATTAGATAACATTATTGGCAATGTCTAGAAAGTTCTGTCTAAGGAGAGGTTTGGTCACCTAATTGCGCCAAGAAGAAGAAATTCTTATTCGAAAGCCCCTCTTTCCAGGAACCCGCACGGTTGTCAATATTGTGATTCGTAATATTATTTGTGAATAATTAATTATTGATTTATATGATGAGGAAAATTTTGATTTTATGTGGATATAGATGGAGAAAATTTTTAAAATGACAATTGTTGAAAATTAATATTTTATCTTTTCTAATAAAATAATTCATTTAAATATATTATTTTAATAATATATTAACTGGTGATATTTTTACAACGAATGTGGGATATATGAGTATACGAGGAGGAAGAGTATTTTTGTTGCAATAAATGTTTAAAACATGTTAAACATGTCGGTGGACCCCATTTATTGACCGAAATTTGATTATAACGTAAAATCGCTTGCTTGTGGATTTTCGGTCAATTTACGTTTGGAATTTGGAAAAACTTTCTTCGAAAAGTTGTAGAGAATTGAATTTCCTATAAAAACTTGCGAGATTCGAATTTTCTGATGAAAGGGCTATTTATTATGAATTATTGAAGTTCAAGTTCAAATAATTGATTTTTGTAAGTTTTAATTATTTATTTTATGAAAATGTTTTTATCATTTCTTTCTAGAAGGTTGGCATGTGGGAAATGTTGGGATCTGATTTCCAAAGAGGCGAGGAAATTTATTAATAATAATATATTTTATTAAATTTTACGCTTTGGTGTTCTAAGCATTTTCCTATAAATAGGTGCTTAGGTTAGAATTGAAAAACACACCGTAAACTCAAGTTTTTCTCTCTATATTATCGAGCGTATTCTTGTGAGTATTTTGAGTATACTTTGAGTATTGCTATACTCTACGGTGCAAGTCCAAGTCATAGCCTATATCCTGTTTCAATTTAGAAAGATCGATCTTTCGAGGTAAAGGATGTTATTTTCTTCTCAAATGATATTATATCTTCAATATCATTATCTTTGAAATGTTGATCCGAAGTTTTTATCAAATTTAAAACTTTTTCATGTCGGGGTTACTATTCATGAGTTACTATTCATGAGTTACTATTCACGAGTTACTATTCATGAGTTACTATTCACGAGTTACTATTCACGAGTACTATTCATGAAGCGTGAAGATATTTTTGTGGAATTTCTATCTTTTGGTGTCTGAGTTACTATTCACGATATCTAAGACTATTCACGATACTCAGACTATTCACGATATCTGCATTATTCAACCGAAAAATAAAATTTCTTCTTTTTCATTCAAAACATCTATTTCGGATACTAACTCGATTGTATTCATGTTTTGATCATTCTTGAATTTTACACCACTATGATTATTTTTGAGGTATTTTTGGACGTGGATAAAACCAAGTACTAATCCTTAATCCTTAATCCTTGTCATTTTGTTTGTTGGATTCGATTTCTTTAAAAAAATATTTTCATCATCCTCGGTCTTAAATGATGATATTATGGAATATCTTTGGCCCGTAGTGCAAAGATGAATGATTTCTTAAGAATATCTTTGGCCCAGAAAGCAAAAGATGAATGATTTCTGAAGAATATCTTTGGCCAGTAGTGCAAAAGATGAGCAGTGTTTAAATGAACATGACTAATCGATGAATATCTTTCGGCTGTAGTAAAAGATGAATATTTGATTCCAGATGTATATTGATTGATGTTACAGGATAAAAGATAGACGATGAACTTTTAAATTCATACATGAAGATAGTAGTTTGCATTCTCTACTTAACTCTTCTAATGAATTATTATTTCATGTAATATTGATTTAAAATTTGTTGTCTATTGTATTCTATTAGATTTTTCCTCGTTGAAGACTAACGATAATTTGTTGTATATTATCTTAGTCATAATATTCTTTATCGAGCTAGTTGAGCTCCCTTTTCCTTTTTGTTCCATTTTTCTCGTGGAGGCGAGAATATAGCGAAGTACGCAGTGGGGTATGGAATGAAGGTTTTAGAAAGGATTGTTTAGTAGTCCTCACCATTTTTGTAAAATAATGTATCAATAAATGTGATGAGGATTTATTTGAGTATAGATATTGTCTAGAAGATAATATTTGTATTCAAACTCACAGTTTTACCGTTGTAATAATAAAGTTGTAGTTGTTTCGGTACCATGTATTGACAACTCAGAATAGGTGATGTATACCTATTTTGGGGGCGTCACATATAGGCTACATTTCCTACTCGGTCAAGAATTTGAAATGGACCAATAAATCGTGGATTGAGCTTTCCTCTCTTCCCAAATCTTGTAACTCCCTTTCATGGAGCAACTCGCAACAATACATGATCCCCTACACTAAATTCAACGTCCTTTCGATGAAGATCTGCATAACTCTTTTGTCGATCTTGTGCCGTTTGTATACGTTGTCGAATCATTTGAATCTTTTCGGTAGTCATACGTACTAACTCGGGTCCCAACAATGTTGCTTCACCCACCTCATCCCAACATATTGGAGAACGACATTTTCGTCCATATAATGCTTGAATGGAGCCACGCCTATACTTGCGCTCGATAATCTGTTGTTGTAAGAGAATTCCACCAATGGTAAATACTTATCCCAACCGCCCTTGAAGTCTAGGACACAGAGTCTTAATAGATCTTCAAGAGTTTGAATAGTCCTCTCGATTGTCCGTCTGCGTTTGGGGATGGTATGCGTCAACTAAATCGCAAATCCGTGCCCATAGCTTTTTGCAAGCTAACCCAAAATCTTGAAGTGAATCTTGGGTCACGATCCGAAACTATGGATCTTGGCATGCCATGCAACCTCACAATCTCATTCACGCATATACTAGCAAGACGTTCAAGGAATAAGTCTCCGTGATCGGCAAGAAATGAGCAAACTTGGTTAATCTATCAACAATAACCCAAATAGCATTGATGCCTTGAGAAACCGTAGTAGGAAGACCCGTGAACTAAATCCATGGTAATGTGTTCCCACTTCCATTTCAAAATCTCAAGTGGTTGCAACGGACCCTTAGGTACTAGATGCTCGCCTTTACACGTTGGCAAGTTAAACACATCGAGATAAACTTTGCAATCTCTCTCTTCATATTGTTCCACCAAAATGTATGTCAAGATCACGATACATTTTAGTACTTCCAGGATGGATTGCAAATGGTGTATTGTGTGCCTCCATCATAATCTTGTACTTCAAATCGAGTCGTTAGGAACACAAAGTCTAGAGTGGACTCAAGTATTCCTTCTTCATCAATTCTCGCTTCCTAATAGCTCCTTCTTGTACTTTCTTCTTCATACGCATCACTCAAGGTCGATTGGCTCGAGCAACCTTAACTTTTCTATTAAAGTTGGCTCTATGCGTATACTTGACATCATCGAACTCGCTCCTCGCATATGATCTTCTACTCAACGCGCCACTACCACGTTCGCTTTTCCGGGATGGTATTGAAATAGTGTGGTCGTAGTCTTTCAATAGCTCGAGCCAACGTCACCGCCGCGCATGTTGAGTTCTTTTTGAGTGAAGAAATATTTAAGGCTTTTATGGTCCGAATATATCTTCACTTTCTCCCCATATAGATAGTGCCTCCATATCTTTTAGCGAACGAATGGCTGCCGCTAACTCTAGATCATGAGTAGGATAATTCCTCTCATACTCTTTTAAGTTGTCGCGAGGCATATAGGCTATGACTTTCCCACGTTGCATGAGAACACATCCTAACCTTTTGCTCAAGCATCAGAGATAACAAATCCATCCGAACCAGATGGTATTGTTAGAAACAGCCGAAATAAGTCTCCTCTTAAGCTCTTTGAAACTCTTCTCGCATTCTTCATTCCAAACGAATTTTGTATCCTTCCGAAAGTTATTTGAGTTAATGGAGTAGCGATTCGAGAAAACCCTTCCACAAATCTCATAATAATAACCGGTTAAGCCCAAAAGCTACGTACTTGACCACCGACTTTTGGTTGCTCTAACTTTGTATTGCTTCAATCTTCACGCGGATCAAGAGATACTCCATGTTTCGACACCACGTGCCCAAGGAATGCTACTTCCTCAAGCCGTAACTCGCATTTCTTCAATTTGGCATATAGTTGGTTTTCACGAAGCCTTTGGAGTACCGACTTCAAATGGTGCTCATGATCTTCACGGCTTTTGGAATATATGAGGATGTCATCAATAAAGACAACAACGAATTGATCCAAATATTCCTTGAATACTCGGTTCATCATATCCATGAAAGCCATAGGAGCATTAGTTAGTCCGAAAGACATGACTAAGAATTCATAATGCCCATACCGAAGTCTCAAGGCGTCTTTTGAATATCCTCGATTCTAATCTTCAATGATGATATCCGTAAGCGAAGATCGATTTTGAAAAGAATTGTGCCCTTGCAGAATCTGGTCAAACAAGTCATCAATACGAGGTAGAGGATACCTATTCTTGATGGTGACATGGTTCAATTCTCGATAGTCAATACAAAAGTCGCATACTCCCGTCTTTCTTCTTTACGAATAAAAACAGAGCACCCCAAGGAGATGTCTTAGGACGAATGAAACCGATGTCCAACAATTCTCGTAGTTGGACCTTTAACTCCTCAAGTTCAATAGAGCCATTCGATATGGGGTTTTAGAAATGGGCTTTGTACTCGTGTTCAAGATCAATAAAGAATTCAACTTCACGTTACGGGGTAGGCGGGAAGTTCTTCGGAAATACGTCGGGAAAGTCAATAACAACAGAATATTATTCAAATTTGACGTGTCTTTATTCAAATCCATAACATGGGCTAAGAAAGCTTGACATCCGTTTTCAATAAACAAATAGCTTTATGATTAGATATGACGGTGATTGATTTTAATGGTTTAGTTGCTTGAATCATATGTGTGTTGTAGATCGATAGGGTTATGTGTTATGTGTTATGTATTTAGGTTATTCTATGTATATATATATATATATATATATATATATATATATATATATATATATATATATATATATATATTATAGTATTATATTGTGATGATATTATTCTAATATTATTAATCCTCTTAATAATATTTTAATCATGCATTAAGATTATTACTTTAATAATATCTTACTTATGCTTTAGTATCATTAATCAATTAATAATATTTTTAGTCATTTACCAATCGTATTAATATTTTATTTATTTACTAATATTATTGATCATTTAATAATATTTTATTCCTTTACTAATGTTATTACATTAATAATATTTTATTTAATCTCGTATATTATTATTTACTTAATAATATTTTAATCATCCAATAATACTTTAGTTTAATATTATTAATCTTTTAATAATATTTTAATCTAAGATTAATGTGACAACCCGAGAATTTAGGAAATTTTAAAATTTTTATTAATTTATTTAAGGTTCGATATTAGAACCTAGAAAGAAAAAATAAGTGTATGCGTTTGATATTTTTAAGATTGAATTTTGAGGATTTCAAAATTTTGTGAAGGATTTAGGTGAATTATTTAGGATTAAGTGTATACGTGTTTATGTTACGTGTATATGTATACAATTATGTGGTTAGGGTCATGGGTTAACCGGATAAACGATATCTGTAACAAACCCTAATTATATATTAAGAACGTCAACGTTCGGTTAGAAAACCCTAGCGAATTACAAAAACCCTAGAAACCCGATTCGAAACCCTAATTTCGATTACGGGAATCCAAACACTAATTCGAAAATTTAAAACCCTAAACACGGGAACTTATTATTATTATATTTCTTAAGTGCTATTAATTATAATATTAATTAGGGTAAAACTTAATTAATTAGCAAATCCTAATTTCAAATTTAGAAAACCCTAATTTTGGGATTTAGAACCCTAATTTATACTTAAGGAAACCTAAGTGTTAATTTAATACTTGTAATGTTAATTATGAAATATTAATCCTAATTTATAAGTTATAAGTAATTAGAAACCCTAATCTAATTACAAAACCTAATTTCTAATTTGGGAAAAATTATTTTTCTATTAAAAACCCTAATTTTGGGTTATAAGCCCTAATAATGAGATTTGACCCTAATTAGTAAATTAGAAATTTTAATTAGGAAATACTAATCCTAATTAGTAAGATTTAAATTATGCTAGGTTAAGAAATTTTAATATAATTAGAAAATTCTAATTATAATTTAGAAATGTTAATTTTTTATTTTGAAAACCTAATTTGGAAATTCTAGATTTTATTTTTCTAAACCCTAATGATTTTCCAAACCCTAAAGGTTTTCAAACCCTAACTCAAACCCTAAACCCTAAGGGTTTTGCCATTTATAAGAATGCCATTAAATTTAAAAATCAAAAGACCAAAATGCCCTTTGAGCATTATTGGATGTTGCTTGTAGATCTTGCCATATATTGGCAAGTCAACCACCCTAGATCAGCCATGTGACTATATCTCAACCATTCCAGCCGAAATCATCAAGCCAACATACATTGCATTATTACATAAATAGATTAAGATAGAGAAATTACCTACTTTATTTCTCATTCTCTCCTCAAATTTCGAAATCTAGAGTGAGAGAGAGTGATAAACAAAGTTAGCATCAGTTCATAGCAAACCTATAACAGATTAACAAGGTCAGATTCAAAGAACCAAGCTTAGAAGGTATAAGAACCCTAATTTTTTTTATCTTATGATTTGATGTTAAAAGTTGTAAATGATTGTTTAGATATGTGTTATAGGGTGCCTTTTAGAGATCTGGGTTGTTGGATCATGGATCCATAATATCTAGATGATCGAATCTAAAGATTTCAAAAATCTGAAAATGTTGAAATGATGGTCTAACAGCCATATGTCAGGGCCTGTAAATCCTTCTCTGTTTTTGCTTTGTGTTGCTTTATGTTATAAATGTGTTCTATGTCATGAGGACTTTGATCTGAAACTATAAACATGGCCAAATCATGAGTAGATTGAGAGATATGAAGCGATCAAATCAAGCGTTGACAAACCACGCATCGACCGATTCTCGGTAATCCGCTTTTGCCTAGAAAAGTCCGACGTTGATTTTCAGCCCTTGATCTTATACGGTAATGGTTTATGACATGATGTTAGTTTGATGTTGTAGCTGGACATATGGACTACACGTATATGCCCTTAGATTACTTAGAACCTTAGTAGAATGAAAAATAATCTGGGTCAAACTTACGTTGACCAACTGGCCAGAAGTAGAATCTAGGAAACCCAGATCTTTATGAACGTGTTTTTTTGTCAAAGTTTGACCGGCCATGATCTCTTAGCATTAGTTATTGTTATGATGATATGTTGTTATGGAAATGTAGTCTGACATCTCTTCTGCAAGATTGACCCACTAAATTACACAAACCAAGTCTAGGAGAATATGATTTAAAGCTGCCAAATAGGTACCTTGGTTGTTCTTCATTTCTGGGTAACCCAGAAAATGAAGAACAGGCCTGATCACAAGGATTTCGAAGGCCAATATCTTTCTGTTGTGATATATGATTTCCATAAAACTTGATTCTAGTTGAAGTGCTACACTTACACTACAATCTTCATACAAAGAATCAACCCAGAAGCAATAAGAACACGGATATAAATTTGGTCAAACCACGTACCTTGTCTATTAACATGCGTTTCTGGGCAAGCTCAAGAACAGGCCAAGAACACCTATAGTGACGGGTCTGTCGCTATAGGGCCCTTTAGCGACAGATAATTATTAAAATTAATAGTTTTAATTAAATAAATCAAATAAAATGGTTTTTAATTATTAAAAATACATAATAAATTCTGAAAAAATATTTTAAATTCTGAAAAATAGTTTTTATTTATTTAGAGTATATTTCATAAAAATTTAATATTTTTAGAATATAAATGGTATTTATTTTATTTAATTATAATATTAAATAAATGATTTTAATACATGAAAATCATGAAAAATATTACTAAGTATAATAAAATATTTTTAGTTATTTTTAGTGACTTTTAATATTTTAGGATGAATTTCATTAATTGATTAATATTAATGGTAATTAGTTTATTTAATAAATATATTAAATAAATTATGGAAAAATAGAATAATTGATTTATAAATCATATAAAAATGATTTAAGTGTTATAAAAATATTTTAAGTTATACAATATAACTTTTGATATTTTGCCATGAAAATATTAATATTTTAATATTAAAAACTATTATCGGATAATGAATTTAATTGTTTAAAAGTCATATAAAGGTGATTTTAAGGTATTAAAATACTTTGATATATTAAAAATATATTATAATATTAAGTGATAATTTTCATTAATATTTGATAATAAATAAATATTAATGATAAAGAAATTATGTGGTATTTAATTTATTTAAATATGTTTTTAATGATTGAAAATTCACGATAAATAGTAGTAATTATTTAAAAATTATTACAAGCTTAAGAAAAATATTTCGACTGATATTAAAATTATTTAAGTTAATTGTTAAGTGTTTAGGCAGAGTTTAATTGAACTTAAAGTCGTGAATGGTCTGACTAGACTGTCGGGATGTCAGTTTTGTGTTGGGTTCAACTCAGACTGCAATAGTTTGACTTGATACCGAATCCTATGTGTGTTGTAGACTGATAGGGTTATGTGTTATGTGTTATGTATTTAGGTTATTCTATGTATATATATATATATATATATATATATATATATTATAGCATTATATTGTGATGATATTATTCTAATATTATTAATCCTCTTAATAATATTTTAATCATGCATTAATATTATTACTTTAATAATATCTTACTTATGCTTTAGTATCATTAATCAATTAATAATATTTTTAGTCATTTACCAATCGTATTAATATTTTATTTATTTACTAATATTATTGATCATTTAATAATATTTTATTCCTTTACTAATGTTATTACATTAATAATATTTTATTTAATCTAAGTATATTATTATTTATTTAATAATATTTTAATCATCCAATAATACTTTAATTTAATATTATTAATCTTTTAATAATATTTTAATCTAAGATTAATGTGACAACCCGAGAATTTAGGAAATTTTTAAAATTTTTATTAATTTATTTAAGGTTCGATATTAGAACCTAGACAGAAAAAATAAGTGTATGCGTTTGATATTTTTAAGATTGAATTTTGAGGATTTCAAAATTTTGTGAAGGATTTAGGTGAATTATTTAGGATTAAGTGTATACGTGTTTATGTTCTGTGTATATGTGTACAGTATGTGGTTAAGGGTCATGGGTTAACCAGATAAACGATATCTGTAACAAACCCTAATTATATATTAAGAACGTGAACGTTCGGTTAGAAAACCCTAGCGAATTACAAAAAACCCTAGAAACCCGTTCTGGAAACCCTAATTTCAGTTCTGGGAATCCGAAACACTAATTCGAAAATTTAAAACCCTAACCTGGGAACTTATTATTATTATATTTCTTAAGTGCTATTAATTATAATATTAATTAGGGTAAAACTTAATTAATTAGCAAATCCTAATTTCAAATTTAGAAAACCCTAATTTTGGGATTTAGAACCCTAATTTATACTTAGGGAAACCTAAGTGTTAATTTAATACTTGTAATGTTAATTAGGAAATATTAATCCTAATTTATAAGTTATAAGTAATTAGAAACCCTAATCTAATTACAAAACCTAATTTCTAATTTGGGAAAAATTATTTTTCTATTAGAAACCCTAATTTTGGGTTATAAGCCCTAATGACCGATTTGACCCTAATTAGTAAATTAGAAATTTTAATTAGGAAATACTAATCCTAATTAGTAAGATTTAAATTATGCCCGGTTAAGAAATTTTAATATAATTAGAAAATTCTAATTATAATTTAGAAATGTTAATTTTTTATTTTGAAAACCTAATTTGGAAATTCTAGATTTTATTTTTCTAAACCCTAATGATTTTCCAAACCCTAAAGGTTTTCAAACCCTAACTCAAACCCTAAACCCTAAGGGTTTTGCCATTTATAAGAATGCCATTAAATTTAAAAATCAAAAGACCAAAATGCCCTTTGAGCATTATTGGATGTTGCTTGTAGATCTTGCCATATATTGGCAAGTCAACCACCCTAGATCAGCCATGTGACTATATCTCAACCATTCGGTATTAAATCATCAAGCCAACATACATCAGATTATTACATAAATAGATTAAGATAGAGAAATTACCTACTTTATTTCTCATTCTCTCCTCAAATTTCGAAATCTAGAGTGAGAGAGAGTGATAAACAAAGTTAGCATCAGTTCATAGCAAACCTATAACAGATCAACAAGGTCAGATTCAAAGAACCAAGCTTAGAAGGTATAAGAACCCTAATTTTTTTTATCTTATGATTTGATGTTAAAAGTTGTAAATGATTGTTTAGATATGTGTTATAGGGTGCCTTTTAGAGATCTGGGTTGTTGGATCATGGATCCATAATATCTAGATGATCGAATCTAAAGATTTCAAAAATCTGGAAATGTTGAAATGATGGTCTAACAGCCATATGTCAGGGCCTGTAAATCCTTCTCTGTTTTTGCTTTGTGTTGCTTTATGTTATAAATGTGTTCTATGTCATGAGGACTTTGATCTGAAACTATAAACATGGCCAGATCATGAGTAGATTGAGAGATATGAAAGTAATAAATCAAGCTGCGTTGACCTACCACTTACGATCGATCGACTGGTAATTCCGGTTTGCCCGTAAAAGTCCGACAAATGATTTTCAGGCCCTCGATCTTGCTTACGGTAATGGTTTATGACATGATGTTAGTTTGATGTTGAGTTGGACATATGGACTACACGTATATGCCCTTAGATTACTTAGAACCTTAGTAGAATGAAAAATAATCCGGGTCAAACTTACGTTGACCAACTGGCCAGAAGTAGAATCTGGGAAACCCAGATCTTCATGAACGTGTTTTTTTGTCAAAGTTTGACCGGCCATGATCTCTTAGCATTAGTTATTGTTATGATGATATGTTGTTATGGAAATGTAGTCTGACATCTCTTCTGCAAGATTGACCCACTAAATTACACAAACCAAGTCTAGGAGAATATGATTTAAAGTCGCCAATAGGTACCTTGGTTGTTTCTTCATTTTCGGGTAACCTGAAAATGAAGAACGAGCCCGATCACAAGGATTTCAAGGCCAATATCTTTTCATTGTGATATATGATTTCCATAAAACTTGATTCTAGTTGAAGTGCTACACTTACACTACAATCTTCATACAAAGAATCAACCCAGAAGCAACAAGAACACGGATATAAATTTGGTCAAACCACGTACCTTGTCTACTAACATGCGTTTCTGGGCAAGCTCAAGAACAAAGCCAAGAACACCTATATGATTTTGTCCAGATCGCTAGCTATAGGGCCCTTTTAATGACAGATAATTATTAAAATTAATAGTTTTAATTAAATAAATCAAATAAAATGGTTTTTAATTATTAAAAATACATAATAAATTCTGAAAAAATATTTTAAATTCTGAAAAATAGTTTTTATTTATTTAGAGTATATTTCATAAAAATTTAATATTTTTGGAATATAAATGGTATTTATTTTATTTAATTATAATATTAAATAAATGATTTTAATACATGAAAAATCATGAAAAATATGATTACTAGATAATAAAATATTTGTAGTTATTTTTAGTGACTTTTAATATTTTAGGATGAATTTCATTAATTAATTAATATTAATGGTAATTAGTTTATTTAATAAATATATTAAATAAATTATGGAAAAATAGAATAATTGATTTATAAATCATATAAAAATGATTTAAGTGTTATAAAATATTTTAAGTTATAAAATATAACTTTTGATATTTTGCCATGAAAATATTAATATTTTAATATTAAAAACTATTATCGGATAATGAATTTAATTGTTTAAAAGTCATATAAAGGTGATTTTAAGGTATTAAAAATACTTTGATATATTAAAAATATATTATAATATTAGTGATAATTTTCATTAATATTTGATAATAAATAAATATTAATGATAAAGAAATTATGTGGTATTTAATTTATTTAAATATGTTTTTAATGATTGAAAATTCACGATAAATAGTAGTAATTATTTAAAAAATTATTACAAGCTTAAGAAAATATTTCAATCGATATTAAAATTATTTAAGTTAATTGTTAAGTGTTTAAAGCAGAGTTTAATTGAACTTAAAGTCGTGAATGGTCCGACTCAGGCATCGCGGGATGTCGATTTTGTGTTGGGTTCAACTCAGACTGCAATAGTTTGACTTGATACCGAATCCTATGTGTGTTGTAGACTGATAGGGTTATGTGTTATGTGTTATGTATTTAGGTTATTCTATGTATATATATATATTATAGTATTATATTGTGATGATATTATTCTAATATTATTAATCCTCTTAATAATATTTTAATCATGCATTAATATTATTACTTTAATAATATCTTACTTATGCTTTAGTATCATTAATCAATTAATAATATTTTTAGTCATTTACCAATCGTATTAATATTTTATTTATTTACTAATATTATTGATCATTTAATAATATTTTATTCCTTTACTAATGTTATTACATTAATAATATTTTATTTAATCTCAGTATATTATTATTTATTTAATAATATTTTAATCATCCAATAATACTTTAATTTAATATTATTAATCTTTTAATAATATTTTAATCTAAGATTAATGTGACAACCCGAGAATTTAGGAAATTTTTAAAATTTTTATTAATTAAATTAAGGTTCGATATTAGAACCTAGACAGAAAATAAGTGTATGCGTTTGATATTTTTATGATTGAATTTTGAGGATTTCAAAATTCTGTGAAGGATTTAGGTGAATTATTTAGGATTAAGTGTATACGTGTTTATGTTCTGTGTATATGTGTACAGTATGTGGTTAAGGGTCATGGGTTAACCAAATAAACGATATCTGTAACAAACCCTAATTATATATTAAGAACGTCAACGTTCGGTTAGAAAACCTAGCAATAATTACAAAAACCCTGAAACCAGCTTGAAACCCCTAATTTCAGATTCGGGAATCCAAACACTAATTAGGAAATTTAAAACCCTAACAGGAACTTATTATTATTATATTGCTTAAGTGCTATTAATTATAATATTAATTAGGGTAAAACTTATTAAATTAGCAAATCCTAATTTCAAATTTAGAAAACCCTAATTTTGGGATTTAGAACCCTAATTTATACTTAGGGGAAACCTAAGTGTTAATTTAATACTTGTTATGTTAATTAGGAAATATTAATCCTAATTTTTAAGTTATAAGTAATTAGAAACCCTAATCTAATTACAAAACCTAATTTCTAATTTGGAAAAATTATTTTTCTATTAGAAACCCTAATTTTGGGTTATAAGCCCTAATAACCGATTTGAACCTAATTAGTAAATTAGAAATTTTAATTAGGAAATACTAATCCTAATTTGAAAGATTTAAATTATGGTTAAGAAATTTTAATATAATTAGAAAATTCTAATTATAATTTAGAAATGTTAATTTTTTATTTTGAAAACCTAATTTGGAAATTCTAGATTTTATTTTTCTATACCCTAATGATTTTCCAAACCCTAAAGGTTTTCAAACCCTAAACCCTAAGGGTTTTGCCATTTACTAGAATGCCATTAAATTTAAAAATCAAAAGACCAAAATGCCCTTTGAGCATTATTGGATGTTGCTTGTAGATCTTGCCATATATTGGCAAGTCAACCACCCTAGATCAGCCATGTGACTATATCTCAGCCATTCCAACCGAAATCATCAAGCCACCATACATTGCATTATTACATAAATAGATTAAGATAGAGAAATTACCTACTTTATTTCTCATTCTCTCCTCAAATTTCGAAATCTAGAGTGAGAGAGAGTGATAAACAAAGTTAGCATCAGTTCATAGCAAACCTATAACAGATCAACAAGGTCAGATTCAAAGAACCAAGCATAGAAGGTATAAGAACCCTAATTTTTTTTATCTTATGATTTGATGTTAAAAGTTGTAAATGATTGTTTAGATATGTGTTATAGGGTGCCTTTTAGAGATCTGGTGTGACGACCCCAAAATAGGTATACATCACCCATTCTGAATTGTCAATACATGGTACAGAAACAACTACAACTTTATTATTACAACAGTAAAACTGTGAGTTTGAATACAAATATTATCTTCTACACAATATCTATACTCAAATAAATCCTCATCACATTTATTGATACATTATTTTACAAAAATGGTGAGGACTACTAAACAATTCTTTCTAAAACCTTCATTCCATACCCTCGACTGCGTACTCGCTTATATTCTCGCCTCCGAGAAGAAAAAATGGAACAAAAAGGAAAAGGGTGAGCTCAACTAGCCCAAAGAAAGAATATTATGACTAAGAAAATATACAACAAATTACCGTTAGTCTTCAACAGGAAAAATCTAATAGAATACAATAGACAACAAATTTTAAACCAATATTCGCAATGAAATAATAATTCATTAGAAGAGTTAAGTAGAGAATGCAAACTACTATCTTCTATGTATGAATTTAAAAGTTCATCGCTCATCTTTTATCCCCAGTAACATCAATCAATATACATCCGGAATCAAATATTCATCTTTGCACTTTCTGGACCAAAGATATTCATCGATTGGTCATGTTCATCTAAACACTGCTCATCTTTGCACTACTACCAAAGATATTCTTCAGAAATCATTCATCTTCGCACTACAGCCAAAGATATTCAATAATATCATCATTTAAGACCGAGGATGATGAAAATATTTTTAAAAAACGAATCCGGTGAAACAAAATGACAAGGATTAAGGATTAAGATTCAGTATTTTGTTTTATCCATATTCAAAAATACCTCAAAAATAATCATAGTGGTGTAAAATTCAAGAATGATCAAAACATGGATACAATCAAAGCTAGTATCCGAATAGATATTTTGGACAAAAGAAGAAATTTTATTTTTAAGGTGAATAGTGTCGATACGTGAATAGTCTTAGTACACGTGAATAGTAACTCGACACCAAAAGATAGAAATTTTCCAAAAACATCTTCACGCTTCATTAATAGTACTCGTGAATAAGTAACTCTCGTGAATAGTAACTCATGAATAGTAACTCGTGAATAGTAACTCATGAATAGTAACCCATACATGAAAAAGTTCCAAATTTGATAAAAGTTCCAACCAATATTTCAAAGATAATGATATTGAAGAAATAATATCATTTGAGAAGAAAATAACATCACTTACCTCGAAAGATTAATACTTCTAGCTGGAATACCGGGTATAGTGCTGAAGGGAACTTGCACCGTCTAACAATACTCAAAGTATACTCACAAGAATACGCTCAATATATCGAGAGAGAAATAGAGAGAAACTTCAGTTTCTGTTGTGATTTTCAATTCTAACCTAAGCACCCTATTTATAGGAAATTGCTTAGAACACCAAAGCAGAAAATTGAATATAATATTAATATATTTTTCACATTTTCTTTAGCCCACCTTAGACAATTGATCTCAGCCCATTTGAATCACATGTGAGGCCAACTTAGTTGCAAAAAACGTTTTTCTCAAAATAATTAACTAAAACTCCCAAAAATTAATTATTTCGGAACTTCGGAACTTCAATAATTCATAATAAATAGTCCTTTATCAGAAAATTCAAATCTCGCGACTTTTTATAGGAAATTCAATTCTCTACAACTTTGCAGAAGAAAGTTTTTCCGAATTCCAAACAGAAATTGACCGAAATCCACAAACGGACGATTTTACAGGCTATAATCAAATTTCGGTCAATAATTGTGTCCACCAACACACAAAACATGTGTTAAACATTTAATGCCACAAAAATACTCTTCCTCCTCATATACTCATATATCCCACATTCATTGTAAAAATATCATCGTTAATATATTATTAAAATAATATATTTAAATGAATTATTTTATCAGAAAAAGATAAAATATTAATTTTCAACAATTGTCACATTAAAAATTTTCTCCATCTATATCCTCATAAAATCAATATTTTCCACATCATATAAATCAATAATTAATTATTCATAAATAATACTGAGAATCACATTATTGACAACCGTGCAGGTTCCCGAGGATAGAGGGGCTTTCCAATAAGGATCTCTCCTCATCTTGCGCAGCAATTAGATGACCAAACATCTCCTTAGATGTAACTTTCTAGACATTGTCAATAATGTTATCTAATAATATTATTCAGATAATATGAATTATTGTCCGATAATGGAAAATATGGTGTAATGACAATTATTGAAACAACAATGAATATAAAATGTCAACGTAGCAATTATTGAATCAATAAAATAAAATATCGAAGCAAGAATTATCGTAACCATTATTGAGTAGTGCCTTCAATAATTGGTGCAATACGTGCAAAGCCATCGCGGCAACAACGCCAGACATCGTGTTTTAACCACCGGTATTCCAACAAAGTTGTTAATTCAGTAATAACTACGCCGTTGTTTTTAAACAACTTATATTTGTCGTTTTCTTCATCCAATCGCTTTCAAGTTATGAGGCCCACACATACATGGTCGCTACAAGTAAATACGAATATTCCCCGACGAAGACAAATATTCTCCAAACAACAATGAATATTTTATAACCACTTGCTTATTTTGAAATATTTGCGTATTTTACCCCTAACTATCCACATTAATCAAATCAACCCGTATTATTTCAAGATAATAAATAGAGAAAATTAAATTTCATTAATAATAAGTTGGGGTCTTACAACCTCCCCTCCTTATGAAATTTCATCCTCGAAATTGACGTACGTACCTGGTGTTTCGAAAAGGTGAGGATACCTCGCTTTCATTTCCGCTTTCAATTCCCGTGTCATTTCCTCTATAGCATGATTCCTCCACAAAACTTTAACTTGTGGTATGACCTTTTTGGCGTAGGACATGCTCCTTCCTATCCAAGATCTTGACAGTACCTCCTCACACGTTAAGTCTTGGCTATCTCGTCCGGTTCTAACTCTATAACGTGGTTCGGTCTTTCACATATTTTTGATACGGATATGTGAAACACATTATGAACACGAGACATACCGGAGGTAACGCGAGTCTATAGGCTACATTTCCTACTCGGTCAAGAATTTGAAATGGACCAATAAATCGTGGATTGAGCTTTCCGCTTCTTCCCAAATCTTGTAACTCCCTTCCATGGAGCAACTCGCAACAATACATGATCCCCTACACTAAATTCCATGTCCTTTCGATGAAGATCCGCATAACTCTTTTGTCGATCTTGTGCCATTTGTATACGTTGTCGAATCATTTGGATCTTTTTCCGTAGTCATACGCATCAACCCTCGGGTCCCAACGGTGTTGCTTCACCCACCTCGTCCCAACATACTTTGAGAGAGCGACACTTTCGCCCATATAATGCTTCAAATGGAGCTACACCTATACTTGCCGGATAATCATTGTTGTAGGAGAATTCCACCAATGGTAAATACTTATCCCAAGCGCCCTTGAAGTCAGGACACGAGTCTTAATAAATCTTCAAGAGTTTGAATAGTCCTTTCTCGATTGTCCGTCTGGTTTGAGGATGGTATGCCGAATCAATCGTAAATCGGTGCCTATAGCTTTTTTTGCAAGCTAACCCAAAATCTTGAAGTGAATCTTGGGTCACGATCCAAACTATGGATACAGCATGCCATGCAACCTCACAATCTCATTCACGTACATACTAGCAAGACGCTCAAGTGAATAAGTCTCCGTGATCGGCAAGAAATGAGCGGACTTGGTTAATCTATCAACAATAACCCAAATAGCATTGATGCCTAAGAAACCGTAGGAAGACCCGTGAACGTAAATCCATGGTAATGTGTTCCCACTTCCATTTCGAATCTCAAGTGGTTGCAACGGACCCTTAGGTACCGGATGCTCCGCCTTTACACGTTGACAAGTTAAACATATTGAGATAAACTTTGCAATCTCTCTCTTCATATTGTTCCACCAAAATGTATGTCGAAGATCACGATACATTTTAGTACTTCCAGATGGATTGCAAATGGTGTATTGTGTGCCTCCATCATAATCTTGTACTTCAAATCGAGTCGTTAGGAACACAAAGTTCAGAGTGGACTCAAGTATTCCTTCTTCATCAATTCGCGCCCTAATAGCTCCTTCTTGTACTTTCTTCTTCATACGCATCGCCTCAAGATTCGGTGGCTTGAGCAACCTTAACTTTTTTCTATTAAAGTTGGCTCTACGCGTATACTTGACATCATCGCACTCGTCCTCAGATATGATCTTTCTACTCAACGCACCACTACCACGTTCGCTTTTCCAGGATGGTATTGAATAGTGTGGTCGTAGTCTTTCAATAGCTCGAGCCAACGTCATTGCCGCATGTTGAGTTCTTTTTGAGTGAAGAAATATTTAAGGCTTTTATGGTCCGAATATATCTCCACTTTCTCCCCATATAGATAGTGCCTCCATATCTTTAGCGAAAACGATCGCCGCTAACTCTAGATCATGAAGTAGGATAATTCCTCTCATACTCTTTAAGTTCTCGCGAGGCATAAGCTATGACTTTCCCACGTTGCATGAGAACACATCCTAACCCTTTGCACGAAGCATCGCCAGAGATAACAAATCCATCCGAACCAGATGGTATTGTTAGAACAGTCTTAGAAATAAGTCTCCTCTTAAGCTCTTGGAAACTCTTCTCGCATTCTTCGCTCCAAACGAATTTTGTATCCTTCCGAAAGTATTTGGGTTAATGGAGTAGCGATTCGAGAAAACCCTTCCCACGAATCTCCGATAATAACCAGCTTAAGCCCAAAAACTACGTACTTCACCACCGACTTTGCTTGCTCCTAACTTTGTATTGCTTCAATCTTATTTGGATCAACAGATACTCCATGTTTCGACACCACGTGCCCAAGGAATGCTACTTCCTCAAGCCGTAACTCGCATTTCTTCAATTTGGCATATAGTTTGTTTTCACGAAGCCTTTGGAGTACCAAACTTCAAATGGTGCTCATGATCTTCACGACTTTTGGAATATATGAGGATGTCATCAATAAAAAACAACAACGAACCCGATCCAAATATTCCTTGAATACTCGGTTCATCATATCCATGAAAGCCGCAGGAGCATTAGTCAATCCGAAAGACATGACTAAGAATTCATAATGCCCGTCGAGTTCTAAAGGCGATCTTTGGAATATCCTCGATTCTAATCTTCAAATTGATGATATCCGTAAGCTAAGATCGATTTTTGAAAAGAATTGTGCCCTTCTTGCAGAATGGTCAAACAAGTCATCAATACGAGGTAGAGGATACCTATTCTTGATGGTGACATGGTTCAATTCCCGATAGTCAATAATAAAGTAGCATACTCCCGTCTTTCTTCTTTACGAATAAAACAGAGCACCCCAAGGAGATGTACTCAGGACGAATGAAACCGATGTCCAACAATTCTCGTAGTTGGACCTTTAACTCGAAGTTCAATAGGAGCCATTCGATATGGGGTTTTAGAAATGGGCTTTGTACCAGTTCAAGATCAATAAAGAATTCAACTTCACGCTCGGGGTAGACCGGAAGTTCTTCTTGAAATACGTCAGAAAGTCAATAACAACAGAATATTATTCAAATTTGACGTGTCTTTATTCAAATCCATAACATGGGCTAAGAAAGCTTGACATCCGTTTTTCAATAAACGAATAGCTTTATGATTAGATATGACGTTGATTGATTTTAATGGTTTAGTTGCTTGAATTGCATAACAAAGTTGGTTAGGAATATGAAAACTAACAACCTTACAAAAATAATCAATTTTGGCATGATGAGTAGTTAACCAATCAATCCCTAAAATCACATCAAAAGCAAGTATCTTTAAAGAGATAAGGTCAACGGGTAAGGTAATGGTGCCAACTTGAATCAAACAAGATTTATAAACAAGTGGATGTGATGAAAGTTTCTCCTAACGGAGTTTCCACAGATAGGTCAAAGTCTAATTTCTCCGAGTCAAGTTTAAACGTTGAGCACAAGCGGGAGAGATAAATGAATGGGTAAGACCTAGATCAAGTAAGGTATAAACATCGCAAGAATTTATAAATAGCTTACCCGTGATCACCTCGTTTGGGTTCCTCGCATTTTGACCACCACAACAAATGCCCTTCCCTAATCGTTGACTTTGACTTTTTCGGGATAGTCTTTTGAGTCACCATCCTCATTGAACTAGGTTTATTTCTCGCATAATCTCGAGCGATATGTCCTTCCTTTCCACAACAGGCAACTGTGACTCTGGACACCAATTTGTGTCAGCACCTCACATTGATACCTATCAGTTTGCCACCGCAGAACGGCGTCCCCTACGGAGAGTCTGGCTTCGGTGCATCCCCCATCAACAGGAAGTCACCAGCGAGAGGCTCGGGGCTCTTTACTTATAGCTCTGATACCAACTGTGACGCCCCCAAAATAGGTATACATCACCCATTCTGAGTTGTCAATACATGGTACAGAAACAACTACAACTTTATTATTACAACAGTAAAACTGTGAGTTTGAATACAAATATTATCTTCTAGACAATATCTATACTCAAATAAATCCTCATCACATTTATTAATACATTATTTTACAAAAATGGTGAGGACTACTAAACAATTCTTTCTAAAACCTTCATTCCATACCCCGACTCGTACTCGCTATATTCTCGCCTCCTGAGAAGAAAAAATGGAACAAAAAGGAAAAGGGTGAGCTCAACTAGCCCAGTAAAGAATATTATGACTAAGATAATATACAACAAATTACCGTTAGTCTTCAACAGGGAAAAATCTAATAGAATACAATAGACAACAAATTTTAAACCAATATTCGCAGCGGAAATAATAATTCATTAGAAGAGTTAAGTAGAGAATGCAAACTACTATCTTCTATGTATGAATTTAAAAGTTCATTGTCTATCTTTTATCCCTGTAACATCAATCAATATACATCTGGAATCAAATATTCATCTTTACACTACAGGCCAAAGATATTCATTAGTTGGTCATGTTCATCTAAACACTGTTCATCTTTGCACTACTACCAAAGATATTCTTCAGAAATCATTCATCTTTGACCACTACAGCCAAAGATATTCAATAATATCATCATTTAAGACCGAGGATGATGAAAATATTTTAAAGAAACGAATCCAAAGTGAAACAAAATGACAAGGATTAAGGATTAAGGATTCGTACTTTGTTTTATCCATGTTCAAAAATACCTCAAAATAATCATAGTGGTGTAAAATTCAAGAATGATCAAAACATGGATACAATCAAAGCTAGTATCCGAGAATAGATATTTTGGACAAAAAGAAGAAATTTTATTTTTTTAAATTGAATAAGTGTCGATACGTGAATAGTGCCGTATACGTGAATAGTAACTCCGACACCAAAAGATAGAAATTTTCCAAAAAACATCTTCACGCTTCATGAATAGTACTCGTGAATAGTAACTCGTGAATAGTAACTCATGAATAGTAACTCGTGAATAGTAACTCATGAATAGTAACCCCGACATGAAAAAGTTCCAAATTTGATAAAAAGTTTCAACCAATATTTCAGCATAATGATATTGAAGAAATAATATCATTTGAGAAGAAAATAACATCCCTTACCTCGAAAGATTAATACTTCTAGCTGGAATACCGGGTATAGTGTTGATGGGAACTTGCACCGTCTAACAATACTCAAAGTATACTCACAAGAATACGCTCAATATATCGAGAGAGAAATAGAGAGAAACTTCAGCTTTTACATTTGTGATTTTCAATTCTAACCTAAGCACCCTATTTATAGGAAATTACTTAGAACACCAAAGCAGAAAATTGAATATAATATTAATATATTTTTCACATTTTCTTTAGCCCACCTTAGACAATTGATCTCAGCCCATTTGAATCACATGTGAGGCCAACTTAGTTGCAAAAAACATTTTTCTCAAAATAATTAACTAAAACTCCCAAAAATTAATTATTTCGGACCTTCGGAACTTCAATAATTCATAATAAATAGCCCTTTTATCAGAAAATTCAAATCTCGCGAGTTTTTATAGGAAATTCAATTCTCTACAACTTTGCAGAAGAAAGTTTTTCCGAATTCCAAACAGAAATTGACCGAAATCCATAAACCAAGATTTTACGTGCTATAATCAAATTTGATTCTAATAATTGTGTCCACCAACACACAAAACATGTGTTAAACATTTAATGCCACAAAAATACTCTTCCTCCTCATATACTCATATATCCCACATTCATTGTAAAAATATCATCGTTAATATATTATTAAAATAATATATTTAAATGAATTATTTTATCAGAAAAAGATAAAATATTAATTTTCAACAATTGTCACATTAAAAATTTTCTCCATCTATATCATCATAAAATCAATATTTTCCTCATCATATAAATTAATAATTAATTATTCATAAATAATATTACAGAATCACATTATTGACAACCCGATCCGCCTCGAGGATAGAGGGGCTTTCCAATAAGGATCTCTCTCTTCTTGGTAGCGCAATTAGATGACCAAACCTCTCCTTAGATGTAACTTTCTAGACATTGTCAATAATGTTATCTAATAATATTATTCAGATAATATGAATTATTGCTCCAATAATGGAAAATACGATTGTAATGACAATTATTGAAACAACAAGAATATAAAATATCAACGTAGCAATTATTGAATCAATAAAATAAAATATTGAGCAATAATTATCTTTGTAACCATTATTGAGTAGTGCCTTCAATAATTGGTGCAATACCGTCAAAGCATCGCGGCAACAACGCCAGACATCGTATTTTGTGTTTTAACCATAAGGGTATTCCAACAAGTTGTTAATTGTGAATAACTTACCGTTATTTTTAAACAACTTATATTTGTCATTTTCTTCATCCAATCGCTTTCTAGTTATGGGGCCCACATGGTCAGCGGCATAGGTCGTACGAATATTAATATTCCTCGACAAAGACGAATATTCTCCCACAACAATGAATATTTTATAACCACTTGCTTATTTTGAAATATTTATGATATTTTACCCCTAACTATCCACATTAATCAAATCAACCCTTACTATTTCAAAATAATAAATAGAGAAAATTAAATTTCATTAATAATAAGTTGGGGTCTTACAACTGGGTTGTTGGATCATGGATCCATAACATCTAGATGCTCGAATCTAAAGATTTCAAAAATGGAAATGTTGAAATGATGGTCCGATGTGACCCGTATGTCGTGGGGCACTGTAAATCCTCTCATTTTTGCTTTGTGTTGCTTTATGTTATAAATGTGTTCTATGTCATGAGGACTTTGATCTGAAACTATAAACATGGCCAGATCATGAGTAGATTGAGAGATATGAAAGCAATCAGCTGCGTTGGTTACCACGATCGACCGATTACAGGTAACCCAGTTTGTCCGAAAAAGTCGGCGATGTGATTTTCCAGGCCCTTGATCTTGCTTCTGGTAATGGTTTATGACATGATGTTAGTTTGATGTTGTAGCTGGACATATGGACTACACGTATATGCCCTTAGATTACTTAGAACCTTAGTAGAATGAAAAATAATCTGGGTCAAACTTACGTTGACCAACTGGCCAGAAGCAGAATCTGGGAAACCCAGATCTTCATGAACGTGTTTTTTTGTCAAAGTTTGACCGGCCATGATCTCTTAGCATTAGTTATTGTTATGATGATATGTTGTTATGGAAATGTAGTCTGACATCTCTTCTGCAAGATTGACCCACTAAATTACACAAACCAAGTCTAGGAGAATATGATTTAAAGCTGCCAAATAGGTACCTTAGTTGTTCTTCATTTCTGGGTAACCCAGAAAATGAAGAACAGGCCTGATCACAAGGATTTCGAAGGCCAATATCTTTCTGTTGTGATATATGATTTCCATAAAACTTGATTCAAGTTGAAGTGCTACACTTACACTACAATCTTCATACAAAGAATCAACCCGAAGCAACAAGAACACGGATATAAATTCGTCAAACCACGTACCTGCCTTCTATCGACATGCATTTCCGGCAAGCTCAAGAGCGGGCCAAGAACACCTATATATGACAGATTCTGTGCTATATAGGCCTTTTAGCGACGAGATATTTATTAAAATTAATAGTTTTAATTAAATAAATCAAATAAAATGGTTTTAATTATTAAAAATACATAATAAATTACGAAAAAATATTAAATTCGAAAAATAATTTTAATTATTTAGAGTATATTTCATAAAAATTTAATATTTTTAGAATATAAATGGTATTTATTTTATTTAATTATAATATTAAATAAATGATTTTAATACATGAAAAATCATGAAAAATATTATTACGGTATAATAAAATATTTTTAGTTATTTTTAGTGACTTTTAATATTTTAGGATGAATTTCATTAATTAATTAATATTAATGGTAATTAGTTTATTTAATAAATATATTAAATAAATTATGGAAAAATAGAATAAATGATTTATAAATCATATAAAAATGATTTAAGTGATATAAAAATATTTTAAGTTATAAAATATAACTTTTGATATTTTGCCATGAAAATATTAATATTTTAATATTAAAAACTATTATCGGATAATGAATTTAATTGTTTAAAAGTCATATAAAGGTGATTTTAAGGTATTAAAAATACTTTGATATATTATAAATATATTATAATATTAAGTGATAATTTTCATTAATATTTGATAATAAATAAATATTAATGATAAAGAAATTATGTGGTATTTAATTTATTTAAATATGTTTTTAATGATTGAAAATTCACGATAAATAGTAGTAATTATTTAAAAATTATTACAAGCTTAAGAAAAATATTTCGACTGATATTAAAATTATTTAAGTTAATTGTTAAGTGTTTAGGCAGAGTTTAATTGAACTTAAACTCGTGAATGGTCTGACTAGGCATCATCGGGATGTCGATTCGTGGTCAAGTTCAACTCGCATCGCAATAGTTTGACTTGATAATCTAATCCTATGTGTTGCAGATCGATAGGGTTATGTGTTATGTGTTATGTATTTAGGTTATTCTATGTATATATATATATATATATATATATATATATATATATATATATATATTATAGTATTATATTGTGATGATATTATTCTAATATTATTAATCCTCTTAATAATATTTTAATCATGCATTAAGATTATTACTTTAATAATATCTTACTTATGCTTTAGTATCATTAATCAATTAATAATATTTTTAGTCATTTACCAATCGTATTAATATTTTATTTATTTACTAATATTATTGATCATTTAATAATATTTTATTCCTTTACTAATGTTATTACATTAATAATATTTTATTTAATCACGTATATTATTATTTACTTAATAATATTTTAATCATCCAATAATAATTTAATTTAATATTATTAATCTTTTAATAATATTTTAATCTAAGATTAATGTGACAACCCGAGAATTTAGGAAATTTTTAAAATTTTTATTAATTAATTTAAGGTTCGATATTAGAACCTAGACAGAAAATAAGTGTATGCGTTTGATATTTTTAAGATTGAATTTTGAGGATTTCAAAATTCTGTGAAGGATTTAGGTGAAATATTTAGGATTAAGTGTATACGTGTTTATGTTCTGTGTATATGTGTACAGTATGTGGTTAAGGGTCATGGGTTAACCAGATAAACGATATCTGTAACAAACCCTAATTATATATTAAGAACGTCAACGTTCGGTTAGAAAACCCTAGCGAATTACAAAAAACCCTAGAAACCGGTTCTGGAAACCCTAATTTCAGTTCTGGGAATCCGAAACACTAATTCGGAAATTTAAAACCCTAACCTGGGAACTTATTATTATTATATTGCTTAAGTGCTATTAATTATAATATTAATTAGGGTAAAACTTAATTAATTAGCAAATCCTAATTTCAAATTTAGAAAACCCTAATTTCGGGATTTAGAACCCTAATTTATACTTAGGGGAAACCTAAGTGTTAATTTAATACTTGTAATGTTAATTAGGAAATATTAATCCTAATTTTTAAGTTATAAGTAATTAGAAACCCTAATCTAATTACAAAACCTAATTTCTAATTTGGAAAAAATTATTTTTCTATTAGAAACCCTAATTTTGGGTTATAAGCCCTAATGACCGATTTGACCCTAATTCGTAAATTAGAAATTTTAATTAGGAAATACTAATCCTAATTTGAAAGATTTAAATTATGGTTAAGAAATTTTAATATAATTAGAAAATTCTAATTATAATTTAGAAATGTTAATTTTTTATTTTGAAAACCTAATTTGGAAATTCTAGATTTTATTTTTCTAAACGCTAATGATTTTCCAAACCCTAAAGGTTTTCAAACCCTAAACCCTAACTCAAATCCTAAACCCTAAGGGTTTTGCCATTTACTAGAATGCCATTAAATTTAAAAATCAAAAGACCAAAATGCCCTTTGAGCATTATTGGATGTTGCTTGTAGATCTTGCCATATATTGCAAGTCAAGTCAACCACCCTAGATCGACCATGTGATGACTATATCTCAGCCATTCCAACCGAAATCATCAAGCCAACATACATTGCATTATTACATAAATAGATTAAGATAGAGAAATTACCTACTTTATTTCTCATTCTCTCCCCAAATTTTGAAATCTAGAGTGAGAGAGAGTGATAAACAAAGTTAGCATCAGTTCATAGCAAACCTATAACAGATCAACAAGGTCAGATTCAAAGAACCAAGCTTAGAAGGTATAAAAACCCTAATTTTTTTTATCTTATGATTTGATGTTAAAAGTTGTAAATGATTGTTTAGATATGTGTTATAGGGTGCCTTTTAGAGATCTGGGTTGTTGGATCATGGATCCATAACATCTAGATGCTCGAATCTAAAGATTTCAAAAATCTGGAAATGTTGAAATGATGGTCTGATAGCCATATGTCAGGGCCTGTAAATCCTTCTCTGTTTTTGCTTTGTGTTGCTTTATGTAATAAATGTGTTCTATGTCATAAGGACTTTGATCTGAAACTATAAACATGGTCAGATCGTGAGTAGATTGAGAGATATGAGCAAATAAAATGCGCCGTTGAAACCACGATCGACCGATTACGGGTAACCCGGTTTGCCCGAAAAGTCCCGATGATGATTTTCTAGGCCCTTGATCTTGCTTCTGGTAATGGTTTATGACATGATGTTAGTTTGATGTTGTAGCTGGACATATGGACTACAACGTATATGCCCTTAGATTACTTAGAACCTTAGTAGAATGAAAATAATCTGGGTCAAACTTACGTTGATTAACCTGGCGTAAGTAGAATCGGGAAACCCGGATCTTCATGAACGTGTTTTTTGTCAAAGTTTGACCGGCCATGATCTCTTAGCATTAGTTATTGTTATGATGATATGTTGTTATGGAAATGTAGTCTGACATCTCTTCTGCAAGATTGACCCACTAAATTACACAAACCAAGTCTAGGAGAATATGATTTAAAGCTGCCAAATAGGTACCTTGGTTGTTCTTCATTTCTGGGTAACCCAGAAAATGAAGAACAGGCCTGATCACAAGGATTTCGAAGGCCAATATCTTTCTGTTGTGATATATGATTTCCATAAAACTTGATTCTAGTTGAAGTGCTACACTTACACGACAATATTCATACAAAGAATCAACCCGTAAAGCAACAAGAACACGGATATAAATTTGGTCAAACCACGCGCTTTGCCTCATCGACATGCATTTCTGGGCAAGCTCAAGAACAGGCCAAGAACACCTATAGCGACGGGTCTGTCGCTATAGGGCCCTTTAGCGACAGATAATTGTTAAAATTAATTCTTTTAATTAAATAAATCAAATAAAATGGTTTTTAATTATTAAAAATATATAATAAATTTCGAAAAAATATTTTAAATCTTTGAAAAATAGTTTTTAATTATTTAGAGTATATTTCATAAAAATTTAATATTTTTGGAATATAAATGGTATTTATTTTATTTAATTATAATATTAAATAAATGATTTTAATACATGAAAAATCATGAAAAATATTATTACGGTATAATAAAATATTTTTAGTTATTTTTAGTGACTTTTAATATTTTAGGATGAATTTCATTAATTAATTAATATTAATGGTAATTAGTTTATTTAATAAATATATTAAATTAATTATTAAATAAATTATGGAAAAATAGAATAAATGATTTATAAATCATATAAAAATGATTTAAGTGTTATAAAAATATTTTAAGTTATAAAATTTAACTTTTGATATTTTGTCATGAAAATATTAATATTTTAATATTAAAAGCTATTATCGGATAATGAATTTAATTGTTTAAAAGTCATATAAAGGTGATTTTAAGGTATTAAAATACTTTGATATATTATAAATATATTATAATATTAAGTGCTAATTTTCATTAATATTTGATAATAAATAAATATTAATGATAAAGGAATTATGTGGTATTTAATTTATTTAAATACGTTTTTAATGATTGAAAATTCACGATAAATAGTAGTAATTATTTAAAAATTATTACAAGCTTAAGAAAAATATTTCGACTGATATTAAAATTATTTAAGTTAATTGTTAATTGTTTAGGCAGAGTTTAATTGAACTTAAACTCGTGAATGGTCTGACTAGACCGTCGGGATGTCAGTTTTGTGTCGGGTTCAACTCAAACTACAATAGTTTGACTTGATATCGAATCCTATGTGTGTTGTAGACTGATATGGTTATGTGTTATGTGTTATGTGTTTAGGTTATTCTATGTATATATATATATATATATTATAGTATTATATTGTGATGATATTATTCTAATATTGGAGATCTATATTACTAATATTAGGTCTTCGGATAAAGCGTTATAAATTGTGTAGCGGTAATCAACGGTTCAGGCAAGTTTGTTTTTACTTAACTCTAGTAAGAGTTATTTCATTCGGATAAGCTTATGGTTAATCATTGCTGGTTGCCATGAATTGTACTCTGTACATAATGCATGTATAAGTCAGGTATGAAAGGCCGATCACCTTCATTACCAGTTGGTTCAGATATATTTATTCATGTATAATACTTGTTCAGTCATAAATTTATTCCTGCTAGTTCACAATTATATTGTTGAATTATAGCCAGCTTATTATTCAGACTCTTTCAATCATGATATATCGTTATATTATTGAACTTAAACTTGTTGGGCAATCCTTATGCTCACCCTTGCTATATCATGATAAAACATTGCAGATTAAGACGAATGTGTCGGATACAAGGAAAGGTTAAAGACAGTTCCAGCTTTAGTTTACGTATGCGATTAGATTTGTAATAGTAATGTATGATGATACTGTTATTGTAAGTTAAATAAGTTATGTATTGTGTATAAGTTAAGGTTACTCGACCTTGGAGAATAGTGTGTAATGTAATGTATAAATAATTTATATTTATATCTTCCGCAAATAGTAATAGTTATATAGAATGATCGAACCAGATCCGCGGTGATTCGGGACCTCAGATTCGGGGCCGTCACAATTAATATTTTAATCTAATATTATTAATCATTTAATAATACTTTAATATTTTAAATCAAATATGATTAACCATTTAATAATATTTTAATAAAGTTTTAATCTTAATAATTTTATTTACTTAACAATATCATATTCTAATATTATTAATATCATAATAATATTTTAATAATTTATTAAATCAATAAATAATTTATTTTAATTGTTCACCCTTTATAAAACTATTTATTTAATATCCATAAAAGGTCATAAATAATATTTCTTATTATAAATTACTAAAATGCCCTAAAATAGTGATAATATTATATATTATGAGTATTCAAGCATTAAAATCATATTTTTCTTATTTAAGACATCATTTAACTATTTATTTCCTTTTATTCATAATTTAATCATTTTTAGGAAAAATAGAAAACTGATTCCAAAATTTCTCATTTTCTGGATTTGGATAGTATATGACCCAACCATGATCCCCAAATTTTTCTGGAATTTTAGAAAATGATTTACTAATTTTAAAGTGCCCAAAACACCCGGATCGTGCTTCATTTTTCATAAATCGAGTTTTGTTCAGAAAGATCTAAAATTTTCAGGGTATACTCTCATAATATATATGAACCTACTGTAAATATTTCGGAATTTTCCAGTGTATACACAATGAGTAATTTGAGTGTTAATATTTAGGAGTCCTTTACGGAAATAGCCATTACGCACAACCTATAAATCGAAACGCGTCCGTTCTTTTTCCTACACGTAGATAACTTCTTAAGGTACCTCTGTGATTTTTCCCAGATTTTTAAAAGACTTGTAACTTCTCGAAACAGCCTCAAGAAAAACGGGGACAGTAGCTTTTTAGGGTTTTGAAACTTTGACTGTCTAAGTGGACTATTTTGGGGAAAATAGCCCTCATGGCTTCAATACTTGCTAGATTTGTGTTCTACCACTTGGGTTTACTAGATAACTCATGTAGCTAGCACCCCCCCCCCCCCCTTGACGGATCACAAATCCAAGTTGTAAAACTTGAGTTACACAAGATTTAGTGGAAGAAAAATAAGAATTTCACCCCTTGGAGAACATATGCTCATTTTCTTCCTCTAAACCTTTGATCTAACACTCAAGATACTTAGTTCTATACATGATAATATGTAGAACTAGGATATCTTGAGTATTAATCCATATCTCCAACAAATCATGCTATAACACAAAATAGAAGAAGAATAAGAAAAAGAATGGATGAGTACCTCACCTAGTTTTATTTGCTATCCTTCTTGATCTTCCAAAGTAATGTATAATCTTAGGGTGCATTAAGCAACTAGCACACCTCTCTCTCTCTCTCTCTCTCACACACACAAAACCTCTCTCTCTCTCTCTCTCTCTCTCTTGTATGTTGCTAGCTTGGGAGAAAAAGAAGAAGAAGGAGAATAAGAGAAATGAAAATGATCTAGCAAATGAATGGGTGATTAACTATTATCCCCCATACTTTTATTGTCCCATGGATAAAAGACTACACCTTATCTCTTCAATTAGCCTAATCATGTGATTAAGGGTACTTAATAGATTTGCAACCAATGGGAGATTGACACACATGTACTTGTGTGTAAGACTTCTACTTATGGACATTGATTAGCATAATTTGTTGCATTAAAAGGCCTAATGGGGCCAGCTATATATATGCCCACTAATTCCTTCATTTAGCCTTTATTTTAATGTATTAATTAGATAAATCAAAGGTCTAAAATACCCTTAATCAAGTGGACTAAGTTTTGGCTTGCATTTTATTTCTTTTGGGCTTCTTCTTTAATTGTTTTGGGGCATGTAATGAACATAGTCTAACAATTTTAATACATGCTACCCAAATTGTTTATTTAGGGTTTCTATTCTCAATCTTATGAAATTTAATTACTTATACATGTGACTTTAGCTCATAACCTAATTAGGTTTACTAGAAATAAGTTTAAAATTATTTGTCACTTGAAATAACAAGATTATCCACATAAGTTAGTATACATATTAAATATTAACCTTTCCTTATTACCATAACCCTTAGGTTATTTAATTGTCTCACCTAATGTATAATTAGGTTACTTAAGCTTTCATTTAGGGTTTAAAATAAAATAAAATTAGTTCTTAAAACCTATAATTAGGGTTTTCTTAATTTGATTAGGGTTCTAATTATACATGAACATTAGGGTATTATATAATAATTATATTTATCCTTGCTAATCTAGCAATTAGGGTTTATAATTAATAAATAGAATTTCAAGAAATTAATAAATCTAAATGTTAATTAGGGTTGACCTAATCAATAAAAAAAATCATATAACACAGTTATATAATAGTCTTAAACTCACAATTGAGTTTCAAATTAGGGTTTCCAACAGTAAAACTAGGGTTTGACATAATACATCATAACTGATCAATCATTGTCAGTCCATATACATACATTATATAATTATAGCACTAAAAATCAAAATATAAATAATATATGATTATATTTTCATGGAAAATAATTAATAAAAACATTTCTACTATAAAATTAATTATTATAATAATATAGTTTATAACAATCAAAAATTTTAAAATAAAATTATTTAAAATCATTCATGTAATAAATATATAACATAAATACATACACACATAATCTTGGCACATATTCTCCATATTTAAAATAAATAAAAAATTTATACGCAAAATTTCTAATTTATTTATATAGAACATATCGGGTTGTTACATTCACCCTCCCTATGCTATGTCTAGGTGAAGCATACTAGTAGAGGCTTATTAGTACCAATATATGGTTTAAAAGCTTATATCATCGAATCTTGTTAAAGAAAGTTGTTAAGCTTTATTGATTGAAATAAATCATCATGAAACTAAGTAGTTTGAATATGAACAACGTAGATCACGTATCTATAAACTTTAAATATGTGCCGAACACGTAGTGAGTCAAGTGTGTGATAAATGTACATGAATGTTGATGTCAAGTACGGGTGGTGAAGTATACCAATACATACCTAGCTATTCTAAGAGTATGATGAGAAAGTGAAATGAAGGTTTTTCAAACCTAGTTAGGAAACGATGTAATATTTATTGTTATATTAAGAACGTATGAAATGTATGACTAATGGATATGAATCCATGATTATATAACTGTGTAAGAATACACGCAGTGCAGATAAGCTTTAAGCAGTTAAGTCTTAGTTGATAAACTACGAATCAGGCAAGTCTTTCAGTTCCTATTCGATATATGAATTTGATAACTGTTAGTTGAGCTATATTATGTTATAAGAATGTTGATGTATATATATGAAATGCATATGAGATATGTATGAAATTTGAAAGTTGATCTTTGATGATATGCTTGTGAAGTAAATTTCTATGCATGTTATGTGTGAAGTAACATGCGTAGTTAATATTAATTGATTATGAATGCATGAACTGAATATGTTATTATATGTTATGTGCTGCATGAAAATTGTTAGAATTGCTGGGCTGTCTAGCTCACCCTTGCAAATAACCACTTTTGCAGGTTAAGGACTCACGATAAAGATTTCGTGCTTCTTGATTGACAAAGTAGATAGTTTCACAACGAAGGATACTATTTAGATTATTACTTGAACCATGTTTAGGTTCTAGGAGTGTACTTGATATATACTTACGATGTTTAATACTTGTTGTATTGTAAGGATGTATTAGTTAATACATAGAGGATATCGAATAAAGATGTAAAATCTTATACAGTAATTCTAATAGAATGAATCATAACATAATTTGATTCAAGGATATGTAATCGATTCAAGTTAAGAAATCAATAGAAGATTTATTTTCAAAGGAGATTGAAAAAGTTTAAATTATTCCGCATATTTATATTATATCAAATGTAATGTAAAAAAGGAATAGTAAATGACCAAGTTGTGAAACTTATAAAAGCTTGGGGTCATTATACAGATCTTGGAAATGGAGAGAATTTATATTCTAAATTGTACTAAGTAAAGTTATATTCATTAAGTTGTGAATGAAAAATATAAATAGTTTGACGATAGTAGTATCGTGACGGACCGAATCTGAGGTTTGAATGAACCTGGATTTGGGGGCGTCACAAGTTGGTATCAAAGCTGTAGGTTATAAACTTAGGTAAGTGTACCTTAGGCTATAACCTGAGAGAGAGAGAGAAAAAGATAAAGATTAAAATATATAAGTGAAGATTCAAAGAAGAATCTTGAAGTATCTAAGAGAATGATAATTCAGGAGTTTCCTAACTCCGGTAGTAAAAATGATAAGATGATGTCTATAAGATGAATATGACAAAGATAATAAGAATAAACTCGGATGGAGTTTTGTTGATAATAGGGAAAGAACCCTAAGGTAAATCGATGATCACGATGTGATCGGATTGAGCTATAAAGTGATAAATAGTCTGTAACGACTAAGTGTGTATAGCTTGATGATATAAGAGAATGTACTATGAAATGGTACGATGTGGACTCATGAGGAGTTGTGTATGATGAGATACGAAGAATTCGTATCGAGCAATGAGCAGGTTAAGTGTAAGATAGAGTTAAGTGGGATTTCAATTAAGGACTCATGTGAGAGCTGAGTTGTACAAACCTTTGTGTGGGCGGAGGCTTTGTGCTCACGCTCGGTTCCTCACAATGATAATCAATGGAATGTCAGTGTCACGCTATCGATATGCTTATGGTGAGAAGGTGATTCTTTTATCATATCATATTTGATAGATAGAGACTATTAAGATTAAGATAGAAAATATTGAGATTAGGCGCGAGTTCTTAAAACTCATGCACATGGTACGTTCGTGACTCATAATTATATGAAATGATTTTGAACCCCTCAGCGAATGGACGCCTATGGTCTGACTAGGATAAGTTCTTAAACTCATATGATTGTGGCAAGTTCTTGAACTTCCAAAGTGTGGTAAGTTTGATGAACTGTATCGGGTATATATATGTTATGAAGTTATGAAATTTTGGTGTAGTAAAGATTGAAGTTGATGGAGAAACGTGGATTTTCTAAATCTTCTAGCTCTACTAGATTTTCAAAGTTTATTGACTTCGTGCTGAGGATTCGCACTTCTGTTTTCTTAAAAAACATTGGATCTTGTGATTGAACCAGTGATGTTTAAAAACAATACCTTTATTCTTATGTCTATGCCAATTGTTTCGGCTAAGACAAAAATGATTTGAAAATTTTCAAAATGTATTTCCAACCATGCGCATCATTGATATGGTGTATGGTAAACGATGGAGTCATCCATGCAGTTGAACCTAGTGTTGGTTGTGATTGAAAGATCGTCAGCCAATTTTGGAACGGTGTAGTATGACAAAGTCACATAATGGTGGAACCCTCAACGTATTACTAATCTAGTACGGTATCATGATGTCATAAAAGAATTTTTGGTTTTCCTTTAAATTATGAAGAAGGTCAATTAAGTTAGCTAAATTATTTTGATTGAAGTCCGAGTTATTGATAAAAGTCTAAGCTATTTGATTCAGCTTGACGGCTGTTGAAAAATATTTATGGAATTCAAGCATTCTTGAATAATTATGCCAAACCAGATTTCTCTGGTGCGGATTCAGTTGTTGAAAAGCTAAGGTGAACAACCCTATAAGGGGACATGTTTTCGGGGACAATAGTTTTGAGCGTAACACATATAGTCATTACAAAATACTACGTTGCGGCCCAACGTAGTGGTACAATAGGTTGGCCACCTAGTGTACGCGTGGAGGGTGTTTTCAGTCTTTATGATTGATAAACACTCTGGTTTGCAGTGTGAAGGATTTTGTTGAAGCATTTGTAAACCTAGAGAAGAGTTCACGGTCTTGTGACCCCTCAGCATAATTTGGAATCTAAGATTATTCATACTACTTCCCGATTATTGAAAAAATGTGGAAGATTCTTATTCTTCTGAAGGATGAATGTAGTAAGTAGCATGTTCCTTAGAAAGGAAAAGTGGTAGAATGCAAGTGAGCGAGTTATAATAAAACTTTCGAAAAGAGAATGGATAAAATTATTCAAAAGAATATGTAATATTCGGAATAACACCGAGTAGAGGAGGTTTCGGTGATTCCGAGGACGAAATCCTTATAAGGGGGAGAGGATGTAAGAACCCGAATTTTTAGAAATTATTAAAATAAAAATTTACTAAATAAAATTTTTAAGGCATGAGAAGGGTTCGAATAAGAATATATGTATATGTTGTGAGGTATGTGGAATGGTGTTGCATGAGATAATATAAACTATGCAATAAGTGATTTCTATGTTTAATAAACATATTATTATTATATATTTGTTGTTTATTGAAGAGGCGAGTTATTTGAAGTAAAGAAGATGGATAGAAATCTATCTATTGATAGTAAATAATTTATGTGAAATTATTTTATAATAGTAAGTTGGTGACATTAAATATCTTTGATAATCACCAATTTCTTGAGTATATGTACGAGGTCTAAGTCAGTGCAGCCGTACTCTTTAATGGTGGATGTATAGGAGTTGGGCTAAACAATTCCTTCAGATAGCAGAGGTATATACGAATTAGTGACTGATCTAACTCGCTGTGAAAACAGTGTAGACGAGACGAAAACTAATTTGTTGGTTGTTTTTGGAAAACTACTCAGTGTACTATATTGAATACTATTAAAGACTCGACGCGTGCTAGGTTTAGACTTGTATATATGTACGTTGTTGACGAGAGAAGAAAATTGATATATCTTTAGATAAATATTGGTTAGAGATTTATTGATTAATATTGAGTATGGTTAAATGTATAGATTAAAGAAATTGTGTTGAGGCAATCTATAGAAAGGAAAGAGAAATGATTATAGTGTATTTCTACTAAAGGATATTAAAATAAATTCTAGCATTTGATTATTTTAATAAAAAGGGAATATTATTTTGATATTACCTTATATAGCCTTGCATACGAGGTAATGTGGGTGAGTAAGTAATATGGTAAATATATTAAAACATATTTCTTTGTATAAGTTGAGGGAAATAATTCATCATGATAGGAAATAAACTTATTTTTATATATATAGTGCGTCACGTGTGTCGTATATGTAAATATTCTAATAATACATAGATATTATATTAACAATAATATCTTGAGAAAATGAGTAAATCGTTTTATTATGATTAGTTCCTATATTTAGAGAAAACATGATAAAAACATCTTATTTATGTTATGGCTAAATACATAATTTTGATTATAGTAATGTATTCCCAAGAGGGTTAAAGTTAAAAGAAAACTAAGATATTTTAATAAATTGAGTTAGTATATTACCATGAATGTTATAAAGAATATTTTAGATAGCTCCATTCACTTATATAATAATATATGTGAAACTTGTGTTATAATAGTTCGATCTAAATTGAACATGTTATAAAAAGTAATGTGGTGGGAAATGAATAAGTAATAAGCTTAATGTAAGCTTGTGTAATATGCCTAGTGTGGCAAAGTGAAGGAATAAGCATTCATTAAATAATTTAATGAATGAATAATTGAAGGAATTAATTTGTATGTGCAATGATTTTATATTATATAGTAGCTACATCTATATGATATGAAATGAAGTGTGACATTTAATTGGGACTAATGATATACATATGATAAAAGTGATTAAATCATAAAGTTGATTTAAATAAGTTTTGTTATCTCATCCTAGGTGATGAGGCAATTATATGTGTACCCTAAAAGATGGGAGTAAATAAATATGTGTTATTAAAATATTTATTTCAATACCAATGTGTATGTAAATAGTAAAAGAGATATTAAGTTATTAGTGAGCAATTAAATTAAGTCCACACATATTTTAAAGATTAAAATATGTGGACTAATGTATATTGAAACTATATGATATGAATTCATCATAAAATGTGTATATGACAATATGCATGTGGGTAAACATTAAAATAAAATATACATGGATTATATGTATGTTTCATAACACCTACTACCTTGAAATATTAAATCATAATGTGGCACTAAGTTATAATTATTATAAGGTTGAGATGTGGATAAAATATGACATAAGAGTAGGAATTAGTATAAATGTTGCAAGAATTCTGAGATATTGTATTGTCCCAAATTGAGAGTCCCATTTGCTCCCTCACATCTCAGTCACGTGTTTAGACAAAAAGGCTAAGGCATATGTTCTTCATTTTCTTCCAAGCTTGCTAGATTATGATCATGGAGGGAGTGGGCATAATGATGATCTCCAACAACCAATTACCAACTTCTTCTTGTCCAAGGGATTCCTCTTCTTTTTCTTGGACAAAGCCATGAATTGGGTAAGAGCTTTTCTATAAATTGAGAGCTCTCCCTCATAAATCATGTTGCTTGAATTCTTGATAGTTATATAAGGAGTTTGTTGCTGAGAATTGAGGGAGCATAATCAGTGTGTTGAGGGAATTCAACTTAGCTTCAAGAGGTATAATTCTTAAACTATGTTCTTAAGTTCAAGTTTTACAAAGTTCTTAGAAAAAGTAGCTTTTGAGTCACAAAATTGATGGCTAAGGATTGTTATCATCCATGAATTGTTGGTAGATGTTTTTAATATAGTTCAATGCGAAATCAACGGAAGTTAAACGAACTAATTTGGTTGAGAAACGAATTCGTAGTGAGTGAATTCGCTAAATTGTCAAAACATGAACATTGGCATGAACATGAGTTATAGATTCATTTTTGGGTTAGTTAATGTTTATGTTAGTTGATGGGTATTATGATATGTTGTAGTTCTATGAATTACGAATCCATAGAATTAAAAACGGACTAATTTGGACATGTATAACTCAAATTATGAAGGTTAGAAAGTAGTTTGGGTTGTTATTTTGTAGCAGAGCATGAAACCATGCACTTACAGTAGCTAGGCCCGCCCCGACGGGCTATTTATAGGGAAAGACCCCCGCCCCATGATGAGTGGGATTTATACCCGCAAATCAGATATTTTATGACTTAAATAGTTGTCTGTTCTCGTAGAGTTTATATGTTTTTATACGATTATAGTGTTGTTGTGCTTAGTTGACATATTGCAAGGCTTATCAGGTGTTTTCTAGCAAACAGGGGGCAAAACGGTCATATTTCTCACACTCGCGCCGCGGCGCCAATGCCAAGCTTAATGGCCACGCCGCAGCGCCACCTCCTTGGTCAAGCCTGACATCACCATGGCGCCCACATGGCTAAGTTCTTTATATGAGCTCGTATTTGCAACATGAGCTCCTGCTCCTTCTTCCACACGTGCCGCAGCCATCATCTCGAGTGTAATGGTCATGTTGCGGCTGACCTCGATCTGCCAGTGTAGAGCCGAATACCTTTTGACCTAGCTTGAGGCAGAAAACATATATAACAGAGAGCAGCCACTGCATAACAGAGAGAGGCATCCTATATCATATTTTCTCATAGATTAGCTTAGTTTTAGTTTATCTTTGTAATTTCTCTATCTTTTCCTTAGTTAATGTATGTCCATATAGTTTAGGTAGATTTAGGGAGAAGTTTATTTTTCTTTGGAGCACAAGAGCAACGAGCGACACAGATTGAAAAGCTTAAAAGGAGCGGATTGCTTGGTGACTGAAGGGCCTTGACAGAGTTCCTTCTTATCCATTTAATTCCTCTATTATTGTAATCCATAAATGTTGTCTTATTTGCTACTTGTATTTGGTTTATTAAATATGAACTGATTATTGGCTCTAAGGTTATAATGGACCCTTTTGTTATTTAAATTGACTGTCTTTATCTCTTTGGTCGGCACCATATGATTTGGGTTAATATATTTGTGCTTTATGATTCTTGCTAAAACATTAGTGATGATTTTTGTAATCTGCATGATATCGACAGAAGAATTATAGATTTACACCTAAATATATTGGCATGTGATTGTGGGTTTCAACTGCATAAGTTGTGTGTAGAATAGACATATCTATGTGCGCCATGTGCGACCTAATTAAGAACCTATGCTTAAATCCTTGTTATGATTGATTCGCATAGACATATGTAGGATTGCATCTAGCTTGGACGTTCCTTTCTGTTCTGTTCCCTTTAGGGTGGATCTGGAGAGGATATGTTTATGCATACCTCGACAGAGGTGCATTAGCACCTGTGCGTTCTCGGTCGACAAATCCTCGTGAACATTAAGACCAAAGAGAGATAGGGTAGCTAGTTTGATGAAACATAACACGCCAGGTGTTCGACAGAATGCCTGTGTGGGGGTGAAGTTGTGACCTTAGCTTGTATTTCCTTATATTTCCATTCGTTATCCACTTACTTGCTTTGTTAATTAGTTAAATAGATTAATCACACTTCCATTTACTGCTGTTCGAATAAGACTTTAGCGATACTTAGTCGGTAATTGGTAAATATTAGTCATAGTTCCTCGTGGGTACGACACACTCCTTATCACTGTATTACTTGTTAGACCGCGTATACTTGTGCGTGTTTAGTGATCGGTTTTTCGACCAACAAGTTTTTCGGCGGGGGTGGTCTGACTTGCAACTGCTGAGAAAATCTGACAGAACATGTTTTGCTAAAACGGCCATAACGTTTTCATACGAACTCTGATTGAGAAAATTCAAGATGATCTGGAACGAGAACGAATAGACCTATAACTTTTGTTCTTTAAGTGTTTCAATTTGAGGTCATTAGGAAGGGTCAAAATAGTCATCTTTGTGACTATTACGTAATCGAAGGCCATCAAAGGGCGTCGAGCGAGCACATGCGCAAGTATAGTGCTCCCGATGATGGAATATGTTATTCTAAGTGATGTAACATGAAAATGCATTATAATAGACATGGCATATAAGGTTACCTTACTCATAATAGAATGCTCTAGCATGACTTAGTATGTGTTTTGAAAAGAAACTTGGAGTTTTGAAAAACAAATATTGACGAACCTTGAGTCTTTGAAGTTATGATATTTTAACACATACATCTTGTTGAGTTATGAGTATACTTAAGAATGAGAAGTGATTTAAAGTTACTTAACTTATTATCAACTTTCAATAGGTTAGTTGAAAATGTTTTCTAAAGAAAACTAACTTTAAGAACTAACTTAAAGTAATTTGTGTACTTAAAGTTCTAAACATGATAACATATATACATGGCTTAGTTAGCTATGAAATGAGATTAAAAGTTGCACCTAGTTGCTTTACCTTGGCCTAGAATAACTTTTAAAAGTGAACTTGAACGCCTTATGCCTCTAGACATGACGAATATGTTCATCTTTTAGCTAAGCATGAATTGGACGTTTCAAGTGTGGTTGAAAATACGTTTTCAAATAATGAACTATGTTATGTCTAGGTGAAGCATACTAGTAGAGGCTTATTAGTACCAATATATGGTTTAAAAGCTTATATCATCGAATCTTGTTAAAGAAAGTTGTTAAGCTTTATTGATTGAAATAAATCATCATGAAACTAAGTAGTTTGAATATGAACAACGTAGATCACGTATCTATAAACTTTAAATATGTGTCGAACACATACGGACTGAATCTGAGGTTTGAAGGAACCTGGATTTGGGGGTGTCACACATACCATGCTCTAGGTGCTTATTTAAGACCATATAAGGCTTTGTCTAATCTATAAATATAATTAGAAAGAAATGGATTGATGAAACCTGGAGGTTGCTCTACATAAACTTCTTCTTGAAGTTCACCATTCAGGAATGCACTTTTGAAATCCATCTGAAAGACCTTGAATTTCATGTGAGCAGCAAAGGCAAGGAAGATTCTGATGGCTTCTAGTCTGGCAACAGGTGCAAATGTCTCATCATAGTTAATGCCTTCTTCCTGAGAGTAACCCTTGGCCACCAGTCTAGCCTTATTCCTGGTTATTGCTCCATCTTCATCCATCTTGTTTCTGAAGACCCACTTGGTTCTAATGACAGGATGCCTTTTTGGTCTTGGTACCAATCTCCATACTTTGCTTCTTTCAAATTGGTTAAGTTATTCCTGCATGGCTTATATCCAGCTGGAGTCTTCCATAGCATCCTCTATCTTTTTAGGTTCCATTTGTGACAAGAAGCTTAGATAAAAACATTCATTCTGGGTGGCAGCTCTTGTTTTTACTCTTGCACTCGGATCTCCAATGATTAGATCTTGAGTGTAATCTCTTGCCCATCTGTTTCTTGTTGGGACATCTGTCCTGATGCCTTCTTATCTTAGGCCTTCAAGATCTATTTCTTTTTCTTGGTGTGGAGGTTCGTTGTCTGGAATAGACCTCTCTACGATCTCATTTCCTTGCTCAACGATTTCACTATCTAGTACTACGATCGTAGTGTTAAGCTCGACGACCTCGTTCGTAGTGTATAAATTGTCAGTCGTAGTATCTTGAGGCACTATTTTGTCCAAGTCTGTTTCATCAAAGATGATGTGAATCAAGACTTAAACACTCAGTGTCTTCTTGTTGAACACTCTGTAGGCTTTATTATCTGTGGCATATCCAAGAAATATTCCTTCGTCTGACTTGGGTTGAAACTTTTTCAAGTACTGCTTTCCATTATTGAGAATGTAGCATGCACAACCGAATACATGAAAGTAGCTAACACTTGGCTTTCTTCCATTCCACAGTTCATAGGGAGTCTTCTTGATCGTAGAGTGAATGAGTGATCTGTTCTGAGTGTAGCATGCAGTGTTGACAGCTTCTGCCCAGAAGTATTCAGGCAGATGGGCTGCTGCTAGTAGAGTTCTTCCAGCCTCTATCAAAGTTCTGTTCTTTCTCTCAGCTACTCCGTTTTGTTGAGGAGTTTGTGGAGCTGAGAAGTTATGACTGATACCATTGTCTGTGCAGAACTGGTCTATTTCTGAGAAGTTGAATTCTCTACCATGATCACTCCTTATAGCCTTGATTTTCTCTCCTTTCTCGTTCATCACTAGCCTGAACATCTTGATCAGTTGGGAGCTTGTTTCATCCTTTGAGGTTAGAAAGAACACCCATATGAACCTGGTGTAGTCGTCGACTATGACCAGTGAGTATCTTTTCCCTTTGAGACTTGTTGTTGGAATTGACCCAAATAGATCCATGTGGAGCAACTGCAGGGGCTTGTCGATTGAGTTGGCAGTTTTGCTCTTGAATGAGCTTCTGGTTTGCTTTTCAATCTGACAGGCATTGCATGGCCTTTCTTTGACAAAGCTAAACTTAGGTAGGTCTGCAACAAGATCTTTTGAGGATAGTTTGGACATGCTTTTGAAGTTTAAATGAGACAATCGCCTATGCCATAGCCAACTCATTTCTTCAGATGCTTTAGCCAGAAAGCATATTGCCTCATCTGAGCTTAGTTGTCCGAGATTCACTGTGTAGACATTTCCTTCTCTTGTTCCGGTTAGCTTTACAGCAGATGTCTTCAAATCTCTGACTTGACACTGATTGTTAAGGAATGTTACTTGATGGCCCTTGTCGCAGAGTTGGCTAATGCTCAGAAGATTGTGTTGTAGTCCTTCCACATAAGCCACTTTATTGAAAGATACTACACCATTTCCAGCTGAGCCATATCCTCTTGTCTTGCCAGAGCCGTTGTCTCCAAAAATGACTGAGGGACCATCCTTCTCTATGTAGTTAGACAGAATGGCTTTATTCCCAGTCATGTGCCTTGAGCATCCATTGTCCAGATACCAGGTCGTGATCATGGAGCTCTTTTCCTGTGATAATATTAAACCTTTATTTTGGTACCCATATTTGTATGGGTCCTACTTTGTTAGTGCCCTTGGGGACCCATATCTGCTTAATCTTGAGTCTCACATACATTGAATTATAATAGCACTTTGCAGCCTTGTGACCAACTCTATTGCACACAAAACATCTAGTATGATGCATGCTTGTGTGTGTGTGATAATTCATCCTCCATTTGGACTTGTGTGGTTCTTTAGTCATCCTACTGTTAAGCTGATTTTCCTTCTTCCACGTGTCCTTGGGTTTCATGAATTGTGAGGAGTGTACCTTACCTCTACTGTACCTTCCCCGTTGATTCGTAGAGTTAGATTTACTTGACTTTACGATCCTTCGAGGTTGGTGAGTAGTAGATGGGTTACTCTTCTTTTTTATGAAGCCCAGGCCAGCATGGGATCCTTTACTCCTTGGAGTATGGATTGAATTAGTATAACAGGGTTGGTCTGGTTCTTCCATCTGTGAGGATTTCACAAATGTAATGCCTCTACTAAAACTTGAAACATTACTAGTGCTAGTTTCTTTTATCTTTTCCACACATGGCTCTGAGGTGGATCCCCCAAAGCATAGGCATGTTCTGTCAGATGCACTTCTCTGACTAGAGAGTAGGGAGTCCATGGATGATGAGGATTTATTCCATGTAGAGATAGTCTTTTCTAGTTCCTCAATTTTAGAGGTTAGATTGGACTCTCTTTGTGCATTGAGCTCATTGGTCTGTTTTAAGATCTCATTCTCAGCCTCAAGCTTGGAGAGAAAGTTAGTAATTAGAAGGGTTGTTTCCAGTTCTTCTTGAACTTTCTTTTTCTCCTCTTGAAGAAGTGAATAATCCTTCGACAGAACTCTGAACCACTTCATGTATTGATGCAGATCAGTTTTTATGCCATGTTGTGCAATTTTCAAATCATTAATGTCTACATCAAGAGAGTTGAAGTCAAATACCTCATCAATACTTACTTCGTGTATGTTGGAGTTCTGTTTGTCTTTTGCACTTTTGGCCATTAGGTAAGGATTTGCCATTTGGGGATCTTCATCATCTCCAGATTCAAGAGTTGAGTCATTGTCTGAGTTACTCCACGATCCTCCAGCTACAAGGCCTTTATCTCTCTTCTGAGGCCTTTTGTTGCCTTTGTATTCCTTCTTTGGATGTGATTTCTTCTTTAGCTCTTCTCTGAGAGGTTTGTTGCAATTGGCAATGAAGTGGCCAGGCTTCTTGCAGTTGTAGCATAGATCATTCATTTGCTCCTGGCTGCTATAGTTGCTGACCTTCTTTGGTTTGCTGGTTTTGCCTTGATGCATAAACCTTCTGAGTCTTTTTACCAGCATTGCAAGGTCTTCATCATCGTCTTCACCATAGTCCGAGTCAATTTCAGTGTTGACCTTGGAGGTACTTTCAGTTGCTTTGAGAGCAACACCCTTATCCTTCTTTCTGCCTTCTAACAAAGTTTCTGCTCGTTGAGTTAGCTCCAGTTCGTATGTGAGAAGGTTATCGTATAGCTGTTGAACAGTCATCTCGTGGAGATTCTTTGACTCTCTAATAGCAGTAGTTTTGGCATCCCACCTGCTTGGTAAGGCCCTCATGAACTTTATGATTAGATCTTTGTTTGGATAGATCTTTACATAAGCTCGTAGAGAGTTGAGCAAAACGTTGAATCTCTCGTAGGTGGCAGTGACGTTTTCTCCTTGAACATGAGCGAACATTTCATACTATTGTGTCAAGAGAGATTGTTTGTTTTCTCTTACTTCTTCCGTTCCTTCATGCATGATGAGTAGTGATTCCCAAACCTCATTTGCTGTTTTGTTGTTGACCACATTTTTGAACAGATCATCCTCTAAGGATTGAAACAAAATGTTCTTGGCCTTCTTGTCGAGTTGAACAGCTCTCTTCTCATTATCTTTCCACTCCTCTTTGACTTTAATTTATATTCTGTTTGGATTGTCTGTAGTTGGTACAAGCTTTGTTGGTACATAGGGCCCATTCTGAACAGTCTCAAATAGATCTTCATCTATTGAGTTCATGTATGCTTGCATCCAAACTTTCTAGTTTATGAATTTATCTTTGTTGTACATTGGTGGCTTGCTGCCTCCTCCAGTCCTTGATTCGCTTGGTAAGTGTGCCATTGGATCTACTTAAGCTTTGTAGGCTGTATAATAGAACCTACTTTGATACCAATTGTTAGTTCCCGGAGGCACAATAGTTATCTAGAAGGGAGGGTTGAATAGATATTTTAAAAATCTTTTCGTTTTAACTTGTTAGTTGATAATGATTAAAACTCAGCGGAATTAATATTTGTTTTAATCTCCCTTAAGATAGTGAGTTAATGAGAGTCGGCGATTATAGCAGGTTATGCATGAGATATGGCAGTTATAGCAAGAATATAATAGACACAGTCGTTTTAAGTGGTTCAGAGCACTTAAAGCTCCTAGTCCACTCTTCTACTCCTCGAGTAGGAAATCCACTAAGGTTGTCTTTTACACTTTATGAATCACACAGATTCCTTCTATACCAACAGTCCAGGAACTTCTTAGTTCACTCTTGAACTCTTCAAGTCCAGCAGACTTGGAACTCTTACTTTAGTTGATTGGTAGTTGTTGAGTTATTGATTGTTGCTACTCAGTTGCTGTTAAGCACTTGTTCAAAAGAACTGAGTAGCTGAGCAAACTTTCTCTTGTTCTCAGATCGTAGAGTTGAGCGTTGAGAGTTCTTGTACGTTTTTGTTCAATACTTGTTTGCTTGTTTTCATCTTCACATGTTCTGCATATATGTGTTCCTTGAAATCGATCCGTTGAAGCCTTTTGTTGAAGCATTAAATGCGTTTGATATTTCTGAGCTTTGATGGAGACTTTTCTACACACCTTCTGATTTGCATTCTGGCCCACTGACACAGCAGTCTGCTTTCTCACCTAACACCTGAAAAGGTGTTTTCCTCTGTCCTATGGTCCTTTCCTTAGCTTCTTCAATACGTTTCTTTCGTTGTATACTAAGGATATCTTTTGTACCATTGGGACTGATGAGGACTTCAACATTTAAAACCCATTCCTCATTTGTTGGAATTTGTCTCCTAACAAAAGGTAGGGCTCAATGCTTCTGACATCTGGCAGATGATACTCTACGATTCAGATCATGATGTCTTGTCAACTTGGTGCTTGGTCTGATGCTATCGAACAAGAGCACTACGATTTCTCTTAAAGACTTGCACACTACGATCTTCATTTTCTTGTAGTTGCAAGCTCTACGTTTTCGAGAGCACACTACGATCTCTGAGTTGGCTCGGCAAACGTTGGGACCATTCTACTATTTTCGAAGAGGTCCTTCAAGTCAGGCACACTACGATCCTTGATGCTCTACGTTTCTTCCTTGACTTCTATAATCTTGATCAGCTTGATACACTACGATCTCTTTGAAGCCTATCTACTTCAAGATGTAGATCAACCTAATAAATTTGATCTATCACTAAGTCCTTGTACATATATTTCTCTAAGGACTTTACATATAATCCTCTGAGGACTTTACATATAATCATGAGTATTTACTTTAAACATCAAATCAAAATATGCACTCTCCCAACACAAACCTCATTTGTTGTTTTGCTATTGACCACATTTTCGAACATATCATCTTCTAAAGATTGGAACAAAATGTTCTTGGCCTTTTTGTCGAGTTGAACAACTTTCTTTTTGTTGTCTGTCCATTCTTCTTTGACCTTGATCTGAATTCTGTTTGGGTTGTCTGTAGTTGGTGCAAGCTTTGTAGGAATATAGGGCCCATTCTGAAGAGTTTCAAATAGATCTTCATCTATTGAATCCATGTATGCTTGCATACGAACTTTCCAATTAGCAAACTTGTCTTTGTTGCACATAGGTGGCTTGTTGTCTCCTCTAGTCTTTGATTCGCTTATCAGATGTGTCATTGGATCTACTTAAGCTTTGTAGGCTATTTAATAGAACCTGCTCTGATACCAATTGTTAGTTCTCAAAGGCACAATAGTTATCTAGAAGGGGGGGTTGAATAGATATTTTAAATTCTTTTCAAAATACTTTGTTAGTTTTGATAATGATTCAAACACAGCGGAATTAAGATTTGTTTGTTCTCCCCTTTAAGATAAAGTGAGTTAATGAGAGTGAGGCAGTTATAACAGTTATAGCAGTTATAGCAAGAATATAAAAGACACGTCGATTTTAAGTTGTTCAGAGCACTTAAAGCTCCTAGTCCACTCTTCTACTCCTCGAGTAGGAAATCCACTAAGGATATCTTTTACACTTTCTGAATATCACAGATTCCTTCAAGACCAGCAGTCTTGGTACTTCACAGTTCACTTTTGAACTCTTCAAGTCCAGCAGACTTGATTCTTCACAGTTCACTTAGAACTCTTCAAGTCCTTCTGACTTAGAACTTCTTACTTCACTTGATAGTAGTTGATGAGTTCTTGATTGGTGCTACTCAGTTGCACTTAAGCTCTTGTTCAAAAGAACTGAGTAGCTAAGCAAGCTTTCTCTTTTCAGATCGTAGAGTTGAGCGTTGAGTGTTCTTCAGTGTTTTGTTCAATGCTTGCTTGGTTGAATCATCTGCTGATGTTTTGCATATATGAGGTCTTTGAAATCTATCCGTTGAAGACATCCGTTGAAGTATTAAATGCGTTTGACATTTCTGAACTTTGATAGAGACTTTTCTGCACATCTTCTGATTAGCAGTCTGGCCCACTGACACAGCAGACTACTGTCTCACCTAACACTTGAAAAGGTGTTTTCCTCTGACACATGGTACTTTCCTTAGCTTCTCCAATACGTTTCTTTGTTGTATACTAAGGATATCTTTTTATGTCATTGGGTCTGCCGAAGACTTCAATGTTTATAATCCATTCCACATTTGTTGGGATTTATCCTTAAACAAATGGGCAAGGCTCGATGCTTCTGACACACGCAGATGATGCTCTACGATTCTGATCGTGGTGTCTTGCCATCTTTGCGCTTGATCCGATACTAGCAAACAAGAACACTACGATTTCTCTTAAGGACTGGCACACTACGATCTACGTTTTCGAGTGCACACTACGATCTCTGAGTTGGCTTCGGCAAATGTTTGGACCACACTACGATTCCAGGAGAGGCCCTTCAAAGCAGACACACTACGATTTCTCGATGCTCTACGATTCTGCCTTGGCTTCTGCAATCTCTTGATCAGTTCGATAGACTACGATTTTGTTGAAGCCTATCTATTACATCTCAAGATATAGACCAACCTAACAGCTTTGATCTCTTTATTTATTCATTCATTTTCAGAATGATAAACATTAAAAGCTTAAATCAACTTAAAAATTTTGATCTACCACTAAGTCCTTGTACATATATTTCTTGAAGGACTTTACATTTAATCATGAATATTTACTTTCAACATCAAATTTAAATATGCATTCTCCCAACAGTCTTCTCCCAGGGTTATCTCCGAGATTGGCCTGAATGGTTACTCTGACGGTCCTTAGGGTTGTCTCTGAGGTTGGTTTGACCTCCTGGGTTTGACTCTGGATTTTGAACTTCATCTCACAGAGTTATCTCCGGGGTAGGAACTGACTCTCCCGGGGTTATCTCCGAGGTTGGAAACTGAATGTGACTTCCAGGGTTATCTCTGGAAGACAATTATGCCATCATGCATGGTTAGTAACAGGAATATAAAATTTCAAGTGTCTACAACATCTATCAAAATGTTTTTGCAACTCAATCATGGTGGAATCATAAAAAAATTCAAAATTTCAAATTATGTCTATAACTCACTAGAGAACCATTAAACAAGATGTGTACAAATGAAATATCCAACAACAAATTAAAAGAAAAAAAGAATTGAAGAACTCCCAAACATTTGGTGAAATCAAATATGCCGACATCAATGACGATTTATTATTTTAATGATTCAATGGTCTTCATCCATATGGACATAACTTCCGTAAAAAATTAGCACTATTAATGATACAACTTAAGTATTAATTACACGATCTTGACTATCAATTACAAATTGGTTGAAATTGAAACCATTTAAGTTGAAAGTCATAGTGTTGATAACTAAAGTCATGAACCAAATACTTGCTACAGGCCAAGCAATTAGGAAGAAATATAAGAAAGAAAGTTGTTAGAACTATTCCCTCCGTTCCTAAAAGATTGTCGTTTTAGAAGAAAAAATTTGTTCCAATTTATTTGTCGTTTATAACTTTCTAGGAGAATAAATTATTTACTTTCTTATATCACCCCTACCTTTCGTTGTCCTAAGAAATCCTCTCTCTTGTATTAATAATTTTCAACTTCCCATAAAGGGGTAGTGATGGAATTTTAAACAAATTTTAATTGTTAAATGATAGTATTAAATGATTTTCTTAATCCACGTACAAAAACATTAAACGACATTCTTTTAGGAACGAAGATAGTACCGTATTAGAAAATCAATTAACCAAAATACCCTTAAGCTGCTATAATATTATAAGTTTCTTCCTCTTGTTCAAATTTGTATTTTTCGTCAGCATATTCATTTTAAATTAAAGATCTGTGTGAAATCAACTCAAGATACATACTGACAGACACATATCTTTAATTTAAAGTTTGTTTTTGAGAGGAGGAAGGGACGTGTCAAGCAGAGATGGGCAAGAGTTAGTTCTGCAAGTTATAACTGAATTTCAACCGTAAACACTATGCTGGGCAAAGTTATTAATTAGTTGCATAACACATTGTTCTGCTGTTAATTTTTTTGAATAAATAAAGAGAATAGATGAGACATTGAGAATATTGCAGATTATTGTGTACTAAACTCTTGTAACTAAATTCTACACGTTCTATCAAAACCAATTCCTCTCATCTTCCATAACTTCCTTAAAAAATGTTGTGTTCTATATTCATCTGCAAATTGTTTCTATTTTTTGATCAAATCGCATAACAGTGTTACTGTTGTATTAGAGCCATTCCTCGGTAAGATTAAACCCAGGAATGCGATCGTGAGGTAACTTGAAAGAAAATCTCAGAAATACTGATTTGATACAATAACTCACCAACAGCCATCGTCATCAATTAAAGAGCTCAGTGAGGAACTAAATGGGAAATTTGACCTGTTGTAGAGTACCATGAAGACAATGTTAGATAAATTCCAAAAATGAAGAAAAGGGAGAGGCATTACTTCTTCTGCTCATATTCCAAAGAAAAGGTGGACATTTTGTTCTTCTCCTGAGGTACAATACTCTTGGGTTTAATGAACAAAGACTTTTAATGAACAAAGACTAGGGGTGAGCATGGTGCGGTTTGGTGCGGTTTGAAGTCCGAACTGCACCCGAAACCGCTTAGGTGCGGTTTGAAAAATTCAAAACCGTACACAAAATCGCTTGTGATTGGTGCGGTGCGGTTTTTAAGTGTGCGGTGCGGTTTTAATTGGTGCGGTTTCGGTTCCAAAACCAATTGAAATAACAAAAAAGTTTAAGCTTTCAATAAAATTTAACATAAAACTTACTTCGAGCAATTAACTTAGTGACAGAGTCGGCAATGAGAATTATATCAAGCATACTTTAAAACTAAAACATACACTATATAAAACAACGGAGACCATATATTCGATCACAAGCAAGAATGTTTATCAAGTTCTCGAGCCCCACAACTATAAGCCCCTCCAATAACGCATCAAACAAATTCGAAATTCCAAAAACTCAATTGCTTAATTTTTGACTCTATAACCTCTAACATTTTCTTTCAATTGGTGAAAAAATGACAATGCAAGGCTGGGGTAATTTATCTAAGTGTGTTCAAGTGAAAAGTAACTTTAGAATTTACTAGAAATAATACATATACATACACACACATGGTGCGGTTTCGGTTTTATGCGTGCGATTTTGGCTAGTAACCAAACCGGAACCGTAAATTTGGTTATTCAACCCACCTAAAACCATCACATACTGTACCGGAACCGTTGGTGCGATTTTAATTGGTGCGGTTCGTGCGGTTTTTGGTGCGGTTTCGGTTCTAATTTGATTACTTGCTCAGCCCTGACAAAGACTATGTTTGTTCGTAAGAATTAAGACTATTAATCTCTAAGTGTTTTGGGACTAATTAATTCAGAGATTATAAAATGACTTAATATGAGTGACTATTTAATATCATGTTCAGCAATGTATTATAATTCCACCATTTAGGATTAAAAAAATTTAGATAAAATTAACCTCAATATTTTTTTAAAATGACTATAATATCCTCTTTTAATGGAAACAGATTTTGACTACCTGTTTAGACATAAGATTTTGATTTTGATTTTCTGGGATATTAAGTTTCTAGGAATTAACACAAATAATTAAGTTTAGATTACTAGAAAAGTTAATTACTAGGATCATTTGTTAATTAACACTAGACTTGTGTTAATTTCTTGAACTATAATGTTTAGATTACTATATCATTTGTTAATTCCTAGAAACCGAGTATTTTGCACTATTTATTTATTCATTATTTTTTATGTATAAATAAATTTAAATTATAATTTAAAATACGTTATTATTAATAAGGGTATAATAATCTAAATAATATTTTTTTATCAAATTCTTTAACCAACTCTAAAAAAAACATAACATGAAAATATTTATTTCAAATTATCACATGAACAATCTCATAAAAATACAAACATATGACTAAATTATTTAATCATAGAATTAATAATCATTGATTCTAAAATTATTTCTAAAATTATAATCCTTACAAAGGCCAAAGGGAATAACAAGTGTTACTCTTCCCGCACAAGGAATTGGCCTTCCAAGGAAGCCAGCTTGTTGGAGCACACAAAAAACTGGAAATGACTTCTACTCGGCTTAAATGAGTAATGTATACATACCAAGATCGGCATTTTTCGATATACTCGGCCAAGTGACATTAACACCGTCATTGCTCAGGTCACTCAGTCCAGTGACAAACAATATCATTCATCAGGTTATGATTAGCATTATGCACACTAAACAAAAACTATTCTTTAGTAAGAAAACAGTACTAGTGCCCTGTACAAGTTTATCCCCAGGTAATACAGGATAAGCTCACAAAACTTATTTAAGTCCATCTGCATCATAAATATCATCAGACCAAAAGACGAATAAAAAAAATAAATCTTTGCAAATTTTAGTGTTCAGAAGAAACTCAAATTTGTCTAAAACCAACAGAACGAGACACATTTATGCCAGACGGAAACAAGGTACCAGATTGCATCTTAATGCTTACAAAACTGCTAATAATTCATATCACTACCTCACGACTTGCTAGAGGTGTACTACAACGACGATAGCACCACAAAACAACCCTTGAAGTAAAGTTCATACTTCCCATAAGATATCCATTCCTAACGATTGGCCTTGGCAACCCTTTCAATTTCATCTTTCTTCTTAATTGCGTAACTGTATAGAAGCAAAAGCAGAGTTAGTAGCGTCCCAGATATGTAAACCATACCACTATACAAGTGAGTTGAAGATAATGAGGAAGGGTGCGAGTCTTATACTTTTGTATTATATTCTTTTACTAGTCTCATAAGGAAGCCAATTACAAGCATGACAAGGGTGCATGGGTTATGCATTATGCTTAATAGTATAATATAATGCTTAATAGTATAATAAAAAAACAAAGTTTCACACGAGTTGGTTGGGAAGGTTTTACTAATCTAAAAGTTGGGTAACTTTACAAAGTTACTGTTTCAGGGTAAAATTCTTAGTGGTATGAAAAAATATAGTCAGGATTGGGATGAAAGAGAAGCAACAAAGTAAACAATGTTTATATAATGAGCCGAGCAGTAAAAACTTTTTAAGTAAGACAAGCTGGGGTATTTGCAAATGTAGCCCTTTGTTACCTGTTGGAAGACCCCTTTGCAGCATTAATAAGCTCATCAGCGAGACACTCGGCTATGCTCTTGATGTTCCTGAAAGCACTCTCACGAGCACCAGTTGTAAGGAGATATATTGCCTGGTTAACGCGTCGCAGTGGAGAAATATCAACAGCTTGACGCCTCACAACACCAGCAGAACCAATACGAGTTGCATCTTCCCTTGGACCACTATAAAGAAAAGTAAAAAAATAAAGCAGCTAAATATGTAGAAGATAGCAAACAACATTATGGATGTAAAGAACTTGAGATATGCCGGTAATAGAACTGATTCTGCCACCAAACGCACTAGTAGTACTGTCATCAGATGTTTTTACTCCTTACTTTAATGGTTCCTAATACAGTAGATGTTGACTTTATATTACATAAAATAGAGGAGCAATAAGCCAGTTAAATCTCTTCTTTCTATTATGTGGAGTAGCATCAAAATAGCAGTAAATAGAGTATCAGTGGGGGCTACACTTTTACTTTGCATCTTGGAAGTCCTGTAACGTATGCAGCTGAGGCATCCTAATAGAATAACTTTCAAACAGAAATCTAAGAGACAGATATCCAACAGATAAATAAACATCATATATGTTGGTTGACATACCTGTTGATTACAGCATCAACAATGACTTGGATGGGATTCTGGTCAGTCAACAAATGGATAATCTCCATCGCATGCTTAACAATGCGGACTGCCATCAGCTTCTTCCCATTGTTCCGGCCGTGCATCATCAGAGAGTTTGTCAGCCTCTCCACAATAGGGCATTGGGCCTTCCTAAACCTCTTGGCTTGATACCTCCCAGCTGTGTGAGGCATATAAGTTGGATGCTTGGAAGCAGTCGCGGTAATGTAATCCTCAACAGAGAGATCTCCAACCTGTATGAAGCCACAAAAATAATCAAATGGTTGATATAGTTTTTCATTAAAAAAATTATTATAAAATTTATAACAAAACAAGTGGACACAAAGGTGGAAAGAAAACTCAAAAAGAGCAGCTTGGGGAGAAGATTTATTATGAACTACTATATTACCAAAAGAGTCGTCATATAATTTTTTTCTTCAAAAAAATTAAATCAAATCAAACACTGCCACTCGGACCTCTCTTTTGATGGACAAACATCAGGGGCACATACAAGCTCATAATGTAACAGATGATACTTTTGACACTCAAAAACACAAAACGAAAGTATGTTAAGAATCTATAACAAATTATAAAGTTATGCACAAAAGGAACTAAAAAGCCAGAATTAATTTGTTACAGAACAAAAAGATCATTTGATGACAGACAGATTTGGAAAGTTAATTATCAATCAGACAGACTTGGAAAGTTAATTATCAATATGCTTCATGTTGCCAGATTTAGCAGTCAGAAAAAATTACAAAACAAAAGAAAAGACAGAAAGTAGTTCTTAAAAAAATGAACTTTTTAAGTTGCTCAAAAATTACTTTCATTTTTTTTGTCCTCGAGCAAAAATTGCCTCCAACACAATAAAACAAAAATAAACTGATCTTATCCACATAATTCAGAAAGAACACCACAATTCATATAGAACCACTACATAGTATACTTATGTGACCATACTACAAAAGATGTGGCATATAGAAGAAAAGCAGACAGTTACTAAACAAGTAAATATCTAAGGATATATAATTCTTTTCTCCTACAACATCAACTTCATGCACAGCAGATTTAATAAGATATAGAGAAACCAAATGAATGCTGGGTAACCTTCTACAACAGAGAAGCCATCACGTCCAATGAGGTACAGATTATATATAAATCCACCAATAATGTTATGATTGTATTTGTACTGATAAAAATTAATCTCCTCAAAACCTTTATAAAATGTCCAACATATAAAATCTACTTGCTATCCCGTTTCCATCAAAAGTGAAACTGAGCAAAGACATCTTTATTATAAAGACTGAGCACAAACAAAAATAGAAAAGAAGAGAAGAATTCCTATCCACTTCAACGGATGCATCATTATAGATTAACATACCCCATGTAGAAAGCTAATGCAGACTGTTGACTTCATTGGGAAACCTAAAAATGCTAAGAAATTGATGCTAAAAATATGATGCACAAGAGTTTTTCTAACATTTCATTTCAAGCACTTAGTTCAAAGAGAAAGGCTTCGTGAAAAATAAACTGTTAAATAGGAGATCATAAAAATAGATTACAAACAAAAAGATATGTTTCAATTAACAAAATGAAATCGTCAAAATCCGCAAACTTTTGAATGGATTATAGTTACATCATTGAAGTACTGATATTTTTCTTAGCTGCCATACACTTATATAAAACCACAATACAAAGACGACTACAACAAAACAATTACCACTATCTTAAGCAAAACTAGGCTATTTGAAACTACAAACTAAGTGAAAGTGAAAAATTATGAGCTAAAGCATGCTGCTGCTGCACTTTTATATAGAGAAGTAAACTGCACCCAACCACGGACTATTGTACTTCAGTATAAATATTCACATTTTAAAACAAGACTAACAGTGTGTGCAAGTGTGCAAATTAAGAGGAAACTTGGATTATGCACATTTTTTGTCATCAAGAGAGTAGTGGAAATGTCTCCTCTTCCTACCCACCTTAAAAGAATGAAAAGGTTGGAGAAATGTTATAATATAATAATTCCTTATTTATAATTTTGGAATAAATGTGAACTTTAATTTTTTATTAAGAACATTTAATTCTTAGTTTTCTTTCCTTTCCATTTACCTTACTAATCTCATTTACCTTAGTAATCCAGATCCAAAAATTATAGAGGTTCAAAAATATTCAACTATGGTATGAGGAAAATCAAATTTAACAAAAATACTATTAACTTGTCAAAATAATTAACCCTTTGTAATCAAGTGCAATCTACCCATCATTGTTTATTTTCTTACAGGATTCCAACAAAGCCTACGAAGAATTACTGAAAGAAATGCAATAACCAATCATATATATATATATATATATATATATATACATACCTGAACTTCGTCGTACGACCATCTATTGAAGAGCATGACATCACTGTGAGCCGGTTCCTTACTAGGCTTTTCGATACCTTCAACAGCCGCCATCCTAACAATTATGTCACCTGAATTCATGTGATATAGAGAAATTTCATACAAATCTATATACAAAGAGAGGGACACAGATATGAGAGGAGTGGGAATCGTTCGAACCTGAAGAGAATGAAGAAAGTGTCGCAGCTCAGCCGAAGATGATAAAAAACTGAAGAGGAAGAAAAACCCTAGCCAAATATAAAGAGGGGCTGAGGTCAGGAATCTGGAGTGTTAATGACAGAAACGTCCTTACTAGTTTATTTAATTACATTTTTACTAAGTATTTGTCTATGACTCTTTTTTTTCTTATAAATTGAATTATAAATTGTTTTTAAAGTAATAATTTATTCCTTTTCAATAAATAACTTATACGTAATTCTAAAATAAATAGGTTTGATCAAATATAAAAACTCTTTTGTCTTTATCTTAATAGTTTTTCTTTTTATTTTAGTTTATGAGTCATTTAAGTCGAACACATTCACATTTTATTTTAATTTAATTTCTAACTTATAAATTAAAATGGTGTCAAACACTTTTATTTATAAATCTTCCCTTAAAATAACTTATAAGTCATCATTTAAAATGACATGTAAGTCATTTTAAATTTTAAGTTACAAGTCATTTTAAAATTTATCTTATAAGTAATTTTAAAATAAGTCATCCTCGATGTTGATGCCGGGGAAAAATTCCTCCCTTTTTCATAGGTTGGATGTCTTCTAGCCTTTAATTTTGGTATGTCGATTTATTTTATTTTAAAGGGTGAGATTTTTAGGGGAAAAGACAGACATAAATGTTAACGAATTTGAGAAAGTTGCTTTTAATAATTGGGTCGAATTAGACAGAGTTGTCAATTGGTATAAATTGAAACTGATGTACCAAGTCATTCGAATTTTTGAAGTTTTCGTAATATGGCCCAATATATAATTTCGTAAAATTGATCTGAAAACCGAGATTCATAGAGTTTGGGGGCTTGCTTAAGCGGAGGAAAGGTGTTAGGCACCCCCCCCCCCCCCCGACTTCCGTGAAAATACGGTTACCGCATCTTGTTGTTTTCCTAAATGTGAAGTATATGTGTGTGATTTGAGAAAGTCTTGGATGCCTTTGAAATTGTGTTAAGTGCGTTGATTTTACAAGTCATTTTAAGCCTTGTTTTAGCCTATGAGCGAGGTTGTTGATTTTAATTTGAACTTTGGTAAAAAGCCTTTTGAGACAGTTTGGAAAACTCGGTGTTCTCATCCTATTATTTTCCGTTTTGCTTTTTGTCTTACGTTTGTCTAACCCCCAAGGCAATTTGTATTTTATAAGATCTTTATTATTTGTTTATTTTAAAATTGTTTTGGTGATAATACATGAAATAAAGCATCAAAAAGGGGTCGGGCCACCCGTGGGCATGAAAGTTGTGCCGCCCCCAAAAATAGGTATACATCACCCATTCTGAGTCGCCAAATACATGATACAAAATACAAATACAAACTTAATTATACAACATGAGCTTGTAGACACTCGAAATTTTCTGCACACCTGTCACTAACATTGTAGGAGGGCAGATTCGTCTTTCAGAAATAACCCTGGAAGATAATGCAGTTCAAATACCGAAAATTCCACCGGAGAGGACAGCCTTACATCTCGGAGATAACCCCGGATCTTTCAGTTTCAATCCCTAAACAACACCGGAATAGCAGGTGCTAACCTTGAGATAACCCAAGGAGTGCGATTCTGATTCGAGATAACCTCAAAATGCTTGTTTCAAATGCATGCAATCAGCTTTAACCTCGGAACTCACACCGAGGCACTCAGTACAAGACCCGGAGATAACACTGGGAAGACAAGCACACCTTAGAGATAACCCTGAGGACCTTCAGTACTTGCAGCAGTCCAATCTCAAAGATAACCCTGAGCAACGTCTGTTTTATCAGCCCAAATCGAAGATAACCCCGGTGAGGGTAAAATCGTCATTTTACCACCTCGACCCTACATTGCGCCGTCTCAACATCTCATACAGACATTTCTACACAGCAATGTCCCACAAGAACCAAGGAGGTCCAATCCCGAGTGACTACTACGTAAGGCAGGACACCGAATAGAATTTGAAGCTTGAAGACCGAGGGCATGGTCCCATCTTCCTGACTTCGTACAACCTCTAATCCCATGTCATGGCGTAGCTCTCGACAACGACGGTCCGAAATAGGTCTTATACACCTCAATCGGATGCCCGGATTGCAGTTCTGAAAGTTTGAGCGGACATCATAGTGCGCGCGTGCACGTACTTCAAGACGGCGCGATTATAAGTGGATTTTATATCCGCGATTTGATGTCCATTTTAAGCATAATCGTTGTTAATTCTTTGCGTTCATGTTCATTCTTACTTGTTTCTTGTTATTTTTGTGTGTAGGGTGGTTGATGTGGCGAATGATGAGAAAAGGAGGCATTTGGAGCATAATTGGAGCAAGTTTGGAAAATGGCCAAAGTCGTTTCTTGTAGCCATGCCGCTCACGATGAGCCTATTTGGCTTTGTACACCCCGTAAGGCGGGGGTCCCGATTTCTGGCAGTCCTGGCTTGATTCGAATACTGCTGGAAAGAGGATTATGTGACTTTGGATTGCATATGGACTCTCTTTGACATGGGATTTTGGCCAAGACTTCATGTGGGATATATTTGGCTCAACAAACAACGATTTAAGGATCATGCAAAGCAACTAACAAAGATTAATCACATATTTTCATAGCGAGCAACAGAGTGGAGATTTTGAAGAACGATCGTATTGATTGCGGATTGAGACTAAAGTGAAAGGTGTTCTGCGTTATTCTTCTACTTTAATTTATTTCTGTAATTGAGAAGATGATATCTTTGATTTATTCAGTTTTATATCATTTATTATGAACTAATTAATTTTTAGGCTTAAGACGGATCTTTAAGTGGAACGATGGTTATGTAAGCTTTGATTTCAGTTTAATAAGATATTATCCAGTTTATCTATATTAATTTGAGCGTGAATTTATGAATTGCCTGATCAACGATTCTTTGTGGACTTGTATGAACTCGAGAGATGAAATACGAGTCTAAACTTAGTTAATATAGCATGTGTTCTTGATTTATGTGAATAAACAGAATCTTGATGAATGTTAGGGTAGAGATATGCTTGACATCGCATGTAATCAGAAAAAGAATTTGAACTTCAACCTTCTTTAATTGTAATTCACGTAGAGATATAGTGAGTTAGTTAATTAAGGTGTTTAACGTAATTCTATCTTAATTATGGATTTGGGTTAATACGGTATTAGTGCATCGAGAGGTGGCTAGTGCTATGTACGTGTTCTTGATTGTGAGAGCCCTGAATCCGGGTCCCAAATCACCGCGGATCCGGTACAATCATTCTATAATTATTACTATTTGCAGAAGATATAAACATAAATTATTTATACATTAAACATTACACATTATTCCCCAAGGTCGAGTAACCTTAACTTATACATAATTCATAACTTATTATTTAACTTACAATAACATTAATATCACACAATACTATTACAAATCTAATCGTACATATTAACTTTAAGCTGGAACTGTCTTTAACCTTTCCTTGTATCCGACGTATTCGCCTTAATCTACAATGTTTATCATGATATAGCAAGGGTGAGCATAAGATTGCCCATCAAGTTTGTCAGGAATAAACATGTGAATGATATTCCTATTTAATATATGATTTGATTATGATATATATATATGAATGAATATGCAAGTATGCTTGCATGAAGAAAAGTTGTAAAGTCATTTGATAGATAATAGAAATATATGTACAAGGAGTTAGAATGAATTGATCAAATATGTTAGGTTGATCCTACATAAGCAAAACAGCTTTGTGAAGTCCTTAAAAAGAAATGATGTACAAGGACTATAAATATAGAAAGATCAAGCATGTTAGGTTGATCTTATGTTGTAATAGATAGGCTTGTCTGATCGTCGAGCACTGCACCAAAAGTCGTAGTCTGCCAGGAGAGTCAGGGTCAACTCGGGAGCTATCGAGGTAGAATAGGAGTATGTAAGATAGTGAGATCTCGGAGTTCATAGACTTCCAGGGGAAACGAAGAAGGATCGTAGTGTGTCGAGAAGAGCTTCCTCGGGATCGTAGTGTGCTGAGGAAGTCATGTTCAGAATCGTAGAGACAATGACTGTCTCTACAAGCCGAAACGACCATCTGCCAGGAAGCAAGTATGAAACATAGACTACACTCAGTCGTGAGAGTCTAGCGATGCCAAAGCCAAGTCAAGGATCGTAGGCTACACTCTGAGATCGTAGAGTCCACTGAATGAATGCAGAGATCGTAGTCGGGCAAGATCAGATGAAGACAACAAGCACAAGGCAGAAATCGTAGAGTGTCAAGATCTGATCTCGGGATCGTAGTGTCTGCACAGTCAAAGTTGAATCGTAGAGTGCAGAACTACGACTCCAAAAGAAGTGCTCACAATGCTAAGTCAGGATCGTAGAGCAGATACGGTTCTCATCGAATGAGCACTCCCAGAATATCCAAAGGTACGAAGCCTCTAGTTGGCATTGCAAAGATGCAATCCACAGTAAGGGAACCAGAGAGTACTCAACGAATGACATGCAGGCTAGCAGGAGAACTAAACAACAATCCAATCAGCATCAAGATTGAGTTGAAAGGCCATTCATGATGAAGTCTTCCACAAGATGATTCAAAGAAGACTTCAGCAGCTGACTAAGGAAAAGTCAGCTAATGCAGTTGCTGACAAGAGAACAGAAGACAACGACCTTGGAAGTAACCAAGATTGTAGTGTTTTCCAAACAAAGAAGGGACTGATGGAAAGTGAACCGAGATACTGGTCAGCCTCTGAAAAGCAAGGCTAGTCATATCAAGCAAGAAGTAGAAGTGTGAGTTCTATTATGTAGAAGTGAGAGCTCTACTACATGAAGAGTGTTTCGAATCAGCCGAGAGAGAAAGAAGAGCATCATGCCATCCGGATGTCCATCATGGGAAGACTCTAAGTACAACGAGAGAAGAGCTTACTGGTCAACTTAAGAAGTCCATCGTGGGAAGGCATCGAGTAGAAGAAGGAGATCACAAAAGCCATCTTGGTGTCAAGCATGAGAAGCTTTTAAGTACCTTGCAGAAGAGCTTACTGGTCATCTTAGAAGCCTCTCATATGCGTACCATCAAGTACCAAGGAGAATGATCTTCAAGGCGGTTCATCAAGGGTCATACTGAGTAGTTGAAAGCAACCTAAGAAGTCGAGCATCATGCAACACTCAACCGCTTCTTCAAGGATGATCAAGCCAAGTATTTGCTAGGGATAGAAGATGTTCAGAGCATGAAGACATCTTAAGCAATTTCAAAGACCGACTCCAACAACAACAAACAAAGAACTCAAAGAAGCCAGGGCCTGAGGGGTCCTTGTCCAGAGGGACTAAATGAAGCAGGGTCAAAGGGTCCTTGTGGGAGGGACTAAACAAAGCAGGACAAAGGGTCCTTGTCGGAGAGGACTAAACGAAGTTCCAAGCCTCTTTGGGCTTCAAGAGTTCTAGGAACTAGAAGAGTCCCAAGGCTACCGGGCCTCAAGAGTTCTTAGTGAATTGAAGTCCCAAGGTCTGCGGGCCTCAAGGAATCGTAGAGATTTAGGGTGCTGCCCTTCCTTAGTGGAAATCCTGCTAGTTGAAATCAGAAGAGTGGATTAGGAGCTTGAGTCTCCGAACCACTTAAAACCTCTTGTGTCTTTTTACATTATGTCTATAAGCGCTATAATCACTATGTATGTTTTAAGCGCTACAACTAAACTAACCCAATGAACATCAGACGTATAATTATGAATATATCAATGAAGGGAATCTTTTACTTATTCTCATTGTGCTTGAAAAGATTCTTATGTTTGTCATATACACTAATATGAACAATACATCATAAACCAGAAAAGTATTTGAAATAAAAAGGATCTATTCAACCCCCCCTCCCTTCTAGATCTATTGTGCCCTCTGGGAACTAACAATTGGTATCAGAGCAGGTTCTCATGCTATATTCAAAAGCTAATCGCTTTGAGTCTGATCCAAGGCACCAACATTATTCTAAACTTAGTTTAGTAGTAAGTAACTTGTTATATGCAGAAGAGCTCACACGTTGGAAATATTGTGTATAGGTAAAAATGTGTATACACTTGAAGCTGCTCAGATTGGTCCATATCCTCGATTGCTATATCAACAAGACCAATCCTAGCCTGCAGTCAATCTTGTAGTCTGAAGACAAGACGAGAGAAAGAGAGCAAGAGACATCAGTGACAAAGAGTAAAACATTCATCAGTCTGAAAGATGAAGAGGTCACGCGTACTAAGAAATGCTAATCGAGAGGAGAAAGAAAATCTTCTCAAACTTATGAGTGACCAATCAACAACTGGGTGCTATCTTTGTAAACTCAAAAAATGTCAAAGATCTTAATGCTACGATTCTCTTGATCTACATCTTCAAGACCACGACTAATTGATGAAAGGCCAACAAGAGAATTAAGCTGCCAGGAGCAAAAGTAAAGCCATGCACATCAATACCTAAACTCAAAGATATCTTGATAAATGGTATTTCGTGAATCGAGCGGTAAAAAGGTGCAGTTCCTCACTATTATAAATGTACATCATTATTGCAACTTCTTATGAACTATAACGAAGATTCTGTCAAGGAGTCATAATCTACCTAAAAAGGTGAAGAGAGAAAGTAACATGAGGATGGAAACTCAAATGACTACAAATTTTCTCTCCATCCAAGTTTTAGGTTGAAGATGATATCTTGAAGGAAGTCTAAAATGGGTCATAAGAGCATCACAGACCTAATGAACATTATGTGAAGTAATCTTTGCTGATGGGTTAGTATGTATGTACAAGCCTATGTTCTAAGTGTTTGACAACACACAGAGCATGATCAGTTCTGCAAGAGGATCTTGCTGATTTGTAGAAACTGATCACCTCAATGAATCAACTGGATACTCCTAAAATCGTGGAGCTGATTCTCACTCTGTGAACACTTAAACATTGTGAACATAACCCAGTGAATGATGAAACCCTCATAGATAGAGAGTGTGTTATTAAATGTCAAATCACACACACTCACCATCATGCATCTCAAAATATATTATCATAAGATAGTTGCATGTATGGATATGTCTGTTGATGATAAATATGATGATTATCCAAATAAGAGGAACAGGGGTTTAGAAAACTAACCTAGCAGGACCCATTTAACTATGGGTACCAAAAATAGAAATATATTTAAACCTGCAGGTATTTGGACAATCTGACCACACTAAGGAATGATGAAGCAAAAGACTTCAGTCAAGAAGATACAACCAGTAGAAGGCTAAGGACTGTTCAGAAATGAGTCTGATAAAGTTCCTATATGTTCAAGCCTGTCCTTGAAGACCCTCTGAGCTAACCGGAATGGAGCTCACATGGCTGCACATCTGTATATGAGAGCATGCCATGAAACAGAAGATAAAGAGGATTCTATGTGCCCATATCAAGAAAGACATGCTTTATGGAAAGGATCCTCAAGGGAAGCTCACAATAGAAGATCATTGAGCTTAAGACAAAAGGAGTTCTTTATGAAGCAGAACTTCTCAAAATAAAGGACTGACAAAGAAGACTACGTTCGTAGTGCTGTCAAATGATCGTAGAGTGATCAATCCTGAAAATACTCATCTCTACGATACAAGAAAAACTAAGCAACGATGATGATTCCAGTCAGAAGGAGAAATGTTTCATGACCTTCAAATAAACATGAAGAAGGAATCACATCTATCTGAGAAGATCGCATCAACAATGGGGGAGCAGTGATCTGTTAAGGAATAACAACACTATTAAACCTGGAAGAGATGTACCAGCTACAGAGTCCCAAAACTTTGTGGCTGATGAACCATATGAAGATCCATAACAAGTAGGAACGTCTCAAACGCGTCTACCGATAACCCTTTCACCACCCAATCCATAATCGTGAAGTTCCTACGATCAAACACATGATCGTAGTGTAAGAGCAGAAGGACACCACGATTTCAGCAATGCAGATATCCAAAGCTGGTAGAAAGATCTCCCCATCAGAAAAGGTCTAATGAGATGTCATTGAAAATCACTGTCTTAGTATTTCATCTGGAAAGCGCCTCAGGGATAAACCTGACCCTTAGCTAACTCTAAGAGGTTGGCCCTTCCTGAGCTACCTTATCCCAGAAGGAATGCTTGATCTAGTTCATCTCAAAAGAACCAAGTCAGTCAACAATCGTAGAGTTAAACTTGAAGAGAACTAAATGATTGTAGTACAAACTCAACGATCGTAATGCTGTCTAAACGATCGTAGTGCAACCTCAGCGACAGAAGAAGACAACTCAACGATCGTAGTCCTACCAAAGGGTATTCCAGTTCAAGGAGCATGAAGAATGAGACATCTGCTAAGCCATTCAAGTTGAGGAGATAAGTTCGAATATATTAGTGATTGAGCTATGCTGCATCGAAGTAAGAAGGAAAGACGAAGCCATCCACTACAACATCTCTTAGAAATTGATCGTTGAGTAAACAAATGAAATCGTAGAGTCTATAGCTATCTCATCATGTTACTCTATGAATCAAAAGGTCAACGGTCAAAGCCACGTCAATTAAACGTCTACTCCTCTAATAACTAAAAAGTTGTGGGGAGTTACAGCTCATTACTGGGCAACGTGCAACCAATGGACAGTTGACACATCACTAAGTATGCAGAGTTAGAAGGAACTGCCATAAAGACAAGTTCAAATCTGCAGACAGTTACTAAAAGATATCGAACCTTTCTCCCTCCCATTTTCAAAACCCTAGAAAGATTTTCAAGAGCAAAATCAGTTAACCTTCCAGAGTCTAACCAAATCTTAGTCAGCCATCTCGTATAATCTCTCTAAATCAAACACCCACAGTCTTCGAACGATTCAAATGGAGAACTGGCAAGTTATCACCGGCATTCAGCTTGGAACAAATCGTTTGCAAATTTTGAGAAAAAGTTCAGGGATGTCCTTAGACTCGTAAAGGAAGCTGGGTTTTCAGAATGTCTCGAGGCGAGTACTCGTGTATACATTGACCTAGTTAAGGAGTTCTACTCAAACATCTCCATAAACTCTGGAACTCTATCTACCAAGGTTAAAGGTCAGATTCTGAAGCTGAAATCTTCTAACCTTAATCAATGCCTAGGGTTCCCTAGCCAAGGGTTGAAGAACCTTGAAGATGTGAATGTTGAGCAATCGAAGGAGTTGATAGGATATCAAAGAAACTCTAGCTTCAAAGATATGAAGAAGAAGGAGTTCCCTGAAGAGTATGAGTTCCTAGCTGAAATTGTAGGAAAGTGCATTCTGTGCAAAAACACTGCACATGATACGGTGATTGATCAACAACTGAAGATTATGTCAGCTATAGTGCTGAAGAAACAAATTGACTTTGGAGCAATTTTCTTTGATCATATCTCTAAGTGGGTAGAGAAGGCTGAGAAGAAACCACTGACCAAAGTGTTTCATGGAAGGCTGCTGAGTATTATACTGAAGAAAAAGCTAGGTGGAAAGATCAAGGATGATGAGGGAGAAGCCCTGAATGTGCACAAAGTAATGTCTCCACAATTATTTGAAAACTGGAAGAAGAACCCCAAGGAGAACAAAAGGCTGATAGCTGGGAGCAGCAGTAGAGCCTCTGCAAAGAAGAGGAAGACAGTAAAGGCAGAGAGCTTTGAGTCCAGTGACTCTGAAGCAGCTAAAATCACACCAGCCAGGAAGAAATCAAAAGTGGTGAAAAGAGCTGGTGAAGTGAAGAAAGCCCAGGCCCCACTAAGGAGAATCTCCTCCTTGAACAAAGATAAGGAAGAAGAAGCCCAAACTGCTGAGACCACAAAAAGAAGAAGCAGTAGGTTGCTTCAAGGGCCAGTCAGCAAGAAAGTTAAGTCCCCACAGTCAGTATTCAGAAATGAAAGTGAAGCTGATGTGATGGAAGAAAAGTGCTCAAGCCCCATGGCCAATTCTTAAAGAAGCAACTCTGATGAAGAAAAAGGAATTCAGAATTATCAAAGTGCATCCCCAAGTGCAACTGCCCCAACCTGCCTAGAAAATGGGTCAGAAAATACTATTCTAGAAGAAGAAGAACATGTCCCCTCAATCCAAGAAAGCTCTCATGATGGTTCAGAAAGTGATGAGGCCAAGAAAGAAGAGTCTGCCCCTGCCAGTGCTGATCTTCAAAGAAGTTTATCTGATGAGCAAATGGAGTTAGAGACTAAAAAAGAAGAAGAGTCTGTCTCTCCAATAGTTGAACCTCTACGAAGAAGGAAGAGCTACATGCTGCAAGCCCAGTTTGCCTCCAAAAGGAACAGTAGCCAATCAAATGCCATCATTGAATTAAGTGATGATGAATCTGTATCCCCAGGAGAAGATGCTGAAGAAGAAGCCAGCAGTGAAGAAGAAGTATCTAAGGAAAGTCTTGATGAAGAAAGTTCAGATAATGAAATTCAACAAGAAGGATTCTCTGTTGGGGATGATCAAGAAGAGTTTGAACATGAAATGCAACATGAAGATGATCCCTCTGCTGAAGCTGATCTAAATGGTTCTGGTTCTGAGAAGGAAGAAGCAGGAAATGATTCCAACTATGAAGATCAGGAATCAGAAAACTCAGAACTCCACCCTGTTCTCTCACCTGCAAGATTTATCAGGATAATAGTAGTAGAAGTTCCCAATGAACCATCAGAGACTCCTCCTGACAGATGGATAAACCATGGAGGTGAACAGATCAGAATAGTAAGAATGACCTCCTTTGACTTGGTCAAGAACTGGAACAACATGGAAATGGACTGCACAACCATTCTCTACAACCCTGATGATCTGCTAATGAGATGGTTCTTCCAGTGGATGCCATGGCTAAAGGCCATTACTGAAAAAGATGGAAGCTACTTCAGTTGGTGTTATAAGCAGTTTCCAAGCATAGAACTAGTGGCTTAGAACTTTCCAAGAGTGAAGAAGTTTGCCACCAAGCTGATCACAAACCAGCCCCACTTCAAGATCTATCGACATGCTGGAAATCTCTACATCCCCTACGATCGTAGGGTGGACTCTCAAGAAAGAAGAACCATGTCGAAGAAGTCGATCGTGAGAAGTCGATCACTCATCGCTTATGATGTTCAAATCTAATCTCAGAAGTCTCCTTATGATCAAGCACTGCTAACAGACACTCCATCATCCTTCACATGCAATTGGTACTCCATAATTGTTCAGATTATCCACACCTTTGAAAATCTGTCCAAAGATGACAATCGTAGAGTCCAATCCATTGCCCATACTGAAGCTACCAATCAAGAGGATCAAACTGCTTTGGAGTAGGAACTACTGAAGAGCTCTGATGATTTAAGCAAGAAGATATCTATGCTCACTGAAGAATCACAGAAGCAGACCGCAGCAGGAGATGACTCTTTCCAGCACAAGCTTCAAGCTATTTTGGCTAATGTATCTCTCAAACTCCAAGAGAGAGATAACATCTATCAGAAGGCCATCCAAGATTAGAAGGCAGAAGCTCTACAAGTTCTGGAGGCCAATGCAAAGCAGATCGAAGCCCTCTCTGACAAGATTGACGATTTGAAACAGTCCTTCTCTGTGCAACTTGAACTCGGACAAAGAAGAGCTAAAGTTTGAAGTTGCAAACTCCTCCTACCTGATGGAGCAGCTTATGTCCAACATGGAGCAGCTCTCTCAAATGATTGATGACAAAAAGGGGGAGAAAAAGAGGCAAAGAAAGAAGAAGAGCAGAGGGTTAAGGAAGAAGAAGTTAAAGAAGAAGGTAGTAGCAGCAGATAAAGAATCATCATCTGAGGGGGAGCCTGAAGATGATGATACCAAAATCATAGAAGCTGAAAGGAAACCAGATCAGAAAGGTGATGAAGGGGAGCCAAGCAAAGATAGAAGATCATCATTTGAGGGGGAGCAAGAGCAAGAAGCAGAATCAGATGAGTAGCTGATCAACAAGCATCCTGGAAACATACATGGAGCCAAGGAGGTACATCTCTAGTCTATTAGTATGTTCTGGATCCAGGATGTAGAATGTCTGAATATATAATTGCCATATTAATATAAATGACATTCATGATTAACTGTTTAGAAATACAGCTGCTCACTGTATCTAAGATTCATTCATAACATGCATATGCACTTATTTTTTTGTCATAATCAAATAGGGGAGATTGTCGGGGAATAAACATGTGAATGATATTCCTATTTAATATATGATTTGATTATGATATATATATATATATATATATATATATATATATATCTATATATGAATGAATATGCAAGTATGCTTGCATGAAGAAAAGCTGTAAAGTCCTTTGATAGATAATAGAAATATATGTACAAGGAGTTAGAATGAATTGATCAAATATGTTAGGTTGATCCTACATAAGCAAAACAGCTTTGTGAAGTCCTTAAAAAGAAATGATGTACAAGGACTATAAATATAGAAAGATCAAGCATGTTAGGTTGATCTTATGTTGTAATAGATGAAGCATCATCGATCGTCGAGCAACTGTACCAAAAGTTGTAGTCTGCCAGGAGAGTCAGAGTCAACTCGGGAGCTATCGAGGCAGAATAGGAGTATGCAAGATAGTGAGATCTCGGAGTTCGTAGACTTCCAGGGGAAACGAAGAAGGATCGTAGTGTGTAGAGAAGACCTTCCTCGGGATCGTAGTGTGCTGAGGAAGTCATGTTCAGAATCGTAAAGACAGCCTGTCTACAAGCCGAACGACCATCTGCCGAAGCCAAGTATGAAACGTAGACTACACTCAGAGTCGTAGAGTCTAGCGATGCCAAAGCCAAGACAAGGATCGTAGGCTACACTCTGAGATCGTAGAGTCCACTGAATGAATGCAGAGATCGTAGTCGGGCAAGATCAGATGAAGACAACAAGCACAAGGCAGAAATCGTAGAGTGTCAAGATCTGATCTCGGGATCGTAGTGTCTGCACAGCCGAAGCTGAATCGTAGAGTGCAGAACTACGACTCCAAAAGAAGTGCTCACAATGCTAAGTTAGGATCGTGAGAGCGATACACGGTTCTCGCGAATGAGCACTCCTAGAATTCCAAAGGTACGAAGCCTCTGGTTGGCACTGCAAAGATGCAATCCACAGTAAGGGAACCAGAGAGCACTCAACGAATGACATGCAGGCTAGCAGGAGAACTAAGCAACAATCCAATCAGCATTAAGATTGAGTTGAAAGGCCATTCGTGATGAAGTCTTCCACAAGATGATTCAAAGAAGACTTCAGCAGCTGACTAAGGAAAAGTCAGCTAATGCAGTTGCTGACAAGAGAACAAAAGACAACGACCTTGGAAGTAACCAAGATCGTAGTGTTTGCCAAACAAAGAAGGGACTGATGGAAAGTGAACCGAGATACTGGTCAGCCTCTGAAAAGCAAGGCTAAAATGATTAAGTGCTGTGTCAGATCATTGATGATAAGTGAACGGGAGATCACAAAGAGAAAGTAAGCTGGACGCTCGACAAATCTGAAGTGTCTTAATATTCAAAAGGGGACCAGGACAAGGAATCAGGCCATCAGTATCTGAGAACTATCAAAGCAAACAGAAGTATTGAAGCACTGCATAATACAAGGAAGGGGTGTTCTACATTGAAGATCCAATCAACACTCTTCCAGGTCGTAGTGTTAACTCTACCAACCAATGAGTAACACTCAACAAGACACTACGATCAGGTCCTTGAAGACATGCATCAGAATCGTAGAGTTCGAATACCTGAAGACTGAAGCATTGACAATTGTTCAATCTGAAGAGTAATATTCGAACAAGTGCTTATTGAGAGCATCAATGCAAAAGGACAACCTCTGATCTAGAAATTAAAAGAGATAAAGTCTTCAACCTCCCCAAGACAGTAAAGTGATACATCCGGACAGTAAGGGTGAAACAAGAGACTCGCAAAGTGTCGAAAAAAAAGTATGACATGTCACATCAAGCAGTCTACCTCAAACAACTCGAGATCTGCGAAGACATTTGAATAGCTTCCAACGGCTACTTTCCAACGGAAGAATTGGGAAGATGTAAAAATGTAGAAGAGTTTCAAAGATCAAAGGCTGCTGGAGTTTTGAGTTTTGGAGAGAAGGTGGCCTGATCGAATCAAGTGATAGTGAGTCCAGAGGCTCACTCTACGATCCACCAAGAACACTCAAAAGTCAGATCAAGCAAGAAGTAGAAGTGTGAGTTCTACTATGTAGAAGTGAGAGCTCTACTACATGAAGAGTGTTTTGAACTACCGAGAGAAAGAAGAGCATCACGCCATCCTGGATGTCCAACATAGGAAGACTCTAAGCACTGACAGAGAAGAGCTTACTATCAACTTAGCAAGTCCATCGTGGAAGGCATCGAGTAGCAAGAAAGGAGATCACAAAAGCCATCTTGGTGTCAAGCATGAGAAAGCTTTTAAGTACCTTGCGTAAGAGCTTACCATCATCTTAGAAGCCTCATATATGCAAAACCATCATGTACCAAGGAGAATGATCTTCAAGGCGGTTCATCAAGGGGTCATCCAAAGTAGTTGAGCAACCTAAGAAGTCGAGCATCATGCAACACTCAACCGCTTCTTCAAGGATGATCAAGCCAAGTCGCTAGGGATAGAAGAGGTTCGAGAGCATGAAGACATCTTAGCAATTTCAAAGACCGACTCCAACAACAACAAACAAACAACTCAACGAAGTCAGTACCTCGAGGGTCCTTGTCAGAGGGACTAAATGAAGTAGGGCCAAAGGGTCCTTGTGGGAGGGACTAAATAAAGCAGGCCAAAGGGTCCTTGTCGGAGGGACTAAACGAAGTTCTAAGCTTCTTTGGGCTTCAAGAGTTCCTAGGGAACTAGAAGAGTCCAAAGTGGCCGCCTCAAGAGTTCTTAGTGAATCAAGTCCCAAGGTCACGGGCCTCAAGGAATCGTAGAGATTGTGGTGCTACCTTCCTTAGTGAAAATCTCGCTAGTTGAAAGCGTAAGAGTGGATTAGGAGCTTGAGTCTCGAACCACTTAAAACCTCTTGTGTCTTTTACATTATGTCATTTACATTATATCTATAACTGCTATGTATGTTTTAACTGCTTACAACTAAACTAACCCAATGAACATTATACGTATAATTTATGAATATAACAATGAAGGGGAATCTTTTACTTATTCTGCTGTGCTTGAAAAGATTCTTATGTTTGTCATATACTCTAATATGAACAATACATCATAAACCAGAAAAGTATTTAAAATAAAAAGGATCTATTCAACCCCCCCTTCTAGATCTATTGTGCCCTCTGGGAACTAACAAAGTTTAAGTTCAATAATTTAATGATATATCATGATTGAAAGGATTTGAATAACAAGCTGGCTATAATTCAACAATATAATTGCGAATTAGCACGAACAAACTTTTGACTGAACAAGTATTAAACATGAACAAATATATCTGGACCGAATGATAATAAAGGTGATCAGCCTTTCATACCTGACTTATACATACAATATGTACAGAGTACAATTCTACAATGGCAATCTGCAATGATTATCCATAAGCATATCTAAATGAAACAACTCTAAGTAGAGTTAAGTAAAACTTGCATGTTCGGTAGATTACGGTTACGCAATGTATAACGCTTTATCCGAAGACCTAATATTAGTAATATAGATCTCCAATATTAGAATAATATCATCACAATATAATACTATTATATATATATATACATAGAATAACCTAAACACATAACACATAACCCTATCAGTCTATTCAACACATAAAACTCGGTATCAAGTCAAACTATTGCAGTTTGAGTTGAACCCGATACAATTCTAACATCCCGACGGTCTAGTCAATTCACGAGTTTAAGTTCAATTAAACTCTGCCTAAACTTTTAACCATTATCTAAGAAAATTTAATTATCAGTCAAAACAATTTTTACAAGTCTTATAAATTTTTTGAAGTAATTATTACCATTTGTCATTATTTTTAAATCATTAATACCGTATTTATACGAATTAAATACCACATAATTCCTTTATCATTAATATTTATTTATTATTAAATATTAATGAAAATCATCACATAATATTATAATATATTTATAATATCACAAAGTATTTTAATACTTTAAAATCACCTTTATATGATTTTTAAACAGTTAAATTCATTATCCGGTAATTGCTATTAATATTAAAATATTAATATTTTCATGACAAAATATCAAAAGTTATATGTTATAACTTAAAATATTTTTATAACACTTAAATCATTTTCATATGATTTTTAAATCATTTATTCTATTTTTCCATAATTTATTTAATATATTTATTAAATAAACTAATTATCATTAATATTAATTAATTAATTAATGAAATTCCTCACAAAATATTAAAAGTCACTAAAAATAACTTAAAATATTTTCTTTTACCATAATATAATTTTTCATGTATTAAAATCATTTTTAAATAATTTATTTAATATTATAATTAAATAAATTAAATACCATTTATATTCCAAAAATATTAAATATTTATGAAATATACTCAAAATAGTTAAAAACTAATTTTCAGACTTTAAAATATATTTTAGGAATTTATTTTGTATTTTTAATAATTAAAAACCATTTATTTCAATTTATTAATTAAAATAATTAATTTTTGGAATTTAATAATTAATCAATGGCCCTATAGCGACAGAAACGTCGCTATAGGTGTTCTTGAGCCTTTTCGTGAGCTTCATGTCAGTTTACAGGTTGGCTAGTTTGACCAACACTAAATATTTGGTTAAAATGCTTCTGAGCTTGCTATTGGGTTAATGTTGTAGTACTAATGTAGTACTACAACCCTAAATCAATAACCCTAAATCAATTTCATGGCTAACAAACATCATATGCACAAGATCTAAGCTACAAAATATGTTGTTAGACATGTTCTTGAGTTTCTGGGTTGTCCAGAAACTCAAGCAGTAACGAGGAGGCTACTTTGAATCCTTATATCATGCGTTCTGGGTTTTGTTTGTGTAAAATAATGGTTGCATCTTGTAGTGGAGATGTCAGACTTCATTTGTATAACAACTTATCATCATAACAACACAACATATGTCAGATAAATGCTGGTAAAAGTAGGGGTCAGAGGTTGTTCTTGAGAAATCTGGGTTTCCCAGATTTCTTCATAAGGCAGTCGGTCAACGCTTGTTTGACCTTAATTATTTTTGATTCTAAGTACTTTTTGGGTGAGATAAAGGCTTGATTGTGTAGTCATTATACCAGATTACAACATGAAAACAACAATATGGCCAAACAAGTAAACAACAACAAGATTCATGGCCTTAAAAACCTTGTCAGAGCTTTCTGGAAATTCTGGGCTGCCCAGATTTCCAGATTTCTTGGTCGGTCAACGTATTTTGACTGCTTATAACTTACGTTCTAGGCATGCTATGACACTGTTTCCAGTTCCAGATCACAGTCCTCATGTCATAGAACAGATCCAAAACATAAAACACCCTAAACAACTAACATATAAAGATCTAAGGCCACTGACATTAGGCTGTCAGGCCACAATATCAACTTTTCCAAGATTTCTTAAAATGCTATTTTCGAGCACTTTGATGTTATGGATCTGTGTTCTAGCAACCCAGATTACTAAAAGACACCTTCTAACACAACTTTAAACAATATATCATAACATCTAACATCAAATCAAAAGATTTCTAGGATTATGGTTTATATACCTTTAAATCTTGATCTTTAATTTCTGACTTTTGATTGCTGTTCTTGGCTTGATAAGAGGCTAACATAGCTTAACTTTTGTGATGCCCCCAAAATAGGTATACAAAACCCATTCTGAGTTGTCAAAATACATGGTACAGAAACAACTACAACTTTATTAATACAACATAAAAACTGTGAGTTTAAATACAAATATTGTCATCTAAACAATATCCACACTCAAATAAGTCCTCATTACAATTATTGATACATTATTTTACAAAAATGATGAGGACTACTAAAACGACTTTCTAGAACCTTCATTCCATACCCCGACTAGTACTCGCTACATTCTCGCCTCTTGAGAAGAAAAATGGAACAAAAAGGAAAAGGGTGAGCTCAACTAGCCCAGTAAAGAATATTATGACCAAGATAATATAGAACAAATTATCGTTAGTCTTCAACAGGGAAAAATCTAATAGAATACAATAGACAACAAGTTTTAAATCAATATTCGCAGCGGAAATAATAATTCATTAGAAGAGTTAAATAGAGAATAAAATCTACTATCTTCTATATATGAATTTAAAAGTCCATCGTCAACATTTTATCCCTGTAACATCAATCAACATATATCTGGAATCAAATATTCATCTTTACACTACAGGCCAAAGATATTCATCAGTTGGTTATGTTCATCTAAACACCTGTTCATCTTTGCACTATGGGCCAAAGATATTCATCAGAAATCATTCATCTTTGCACTACAGGCCAAAGATATTCAGTAATATCATCATTTAGGACTGAGGATGATGAAAAATATTTTTAAGAAAACGAATCCAGTGAAACAAAATAACAAATATTAAATATTCATATTTCGGTTTATCCATGTCCAAAAATACCTCATAAATAATCATAGTGGATTAAAATTCAAGAATGATCAAAACATGGATACAATCAAAGCTAGTATCCATAATAGATATTTTGGACAAAAAGAAGAAAATTTCATTTTCCTATTGAATAGGCAGATTCGTGAATAGTGTCAGATATCGTGAATAAAGGCCGATACGTGAATAGTAACCCCACACAAAAAGTTCCAAATTTGATAAAAAGTTCGACTAATATTTTAAGATAATGATATTGAAGAAAATAATATCATTTAAGAAGAAAAACAACATCCCTTACCTCAAAAAAAGACAAGATTTCCGATTGGAATATCGAATATAGTTTGAAGGAACTTGCACCGTATAGCGAACACTCAAGGTATCAAAATACTCACAAGAATACGATAATATAGAGAGAAAGAGAGAGAAAACTTTAGTTTCTGGTGTGATTTTCAATTCTAACCTAAGCACCCTATTTATAGGAAAATGCTTAGAACACCAAAGCAGAAAATTTAATAAATATATATTTATTAAATTCTTACGCACACATAATCTGTTTCAAATCAGCCACCACACCTCACCTAAATCAAAAAAACATTTTTCTTATAAAAAATATTTAAAACTTCAAAAATTAATTATTTCAGAACTTCAGAACTTCAATAATTCATAATAAATAGACTTTTTATCAGAAAAATTTGAACCATATATCTTTTCCCTAGGAAATTCCATTCTCTACAACTTTGTAAGTTTAAGTTTTTCCAAATTCCAAACAGAAACTGTCCGAAATCCACAAACGGACGATTTTACATGCTATAGTCAAATTTTAGTCAAGAAATGGGCCCACACACATGTTTAACATGTTTTAAACAACTTTTGCAACAAAAATACTCTTCCTCCTCATATACTCATATATCCCACATTCATTGTAAAAATATCATCATTATTATATTATATAATAATAATATAATAAAATATTATTTTATCGTAAAAGATAAAATATCGATTTTCAACAATTTCTCACTTTAAAATTTTCTCCATCTATATCCACATAAAATGAATATTTTTCTCATCATATAAATCAATAATTAATTATTCACAAATAATATTACCGAATCACAATATCGATAACCGTGCAGCTCCTCAGAAAGAGGGCTTTCAATAAGGATTTCTCCTCATCGCGCGCAATTAGGTGACCAAACCTCTCCTGTAGATGTAACTTTATAGACATTGCCAATAATGTTATCTAATAATATTATTCAGATAATATGAATTATTGCTCGATAATGGAAAATACCGCAGTAGTGACAATTATCAAACAACAAGAATATAAAATATCAACGCAATAATTATTGAATTAATAAAATAAAATATCGAATAAGAATTATCGTAACAATTATCGAGTAGTGGCTTCTTCACGTAAGAATCAATAATTGGTGCAATACTGCGTAAGCATATCATGCAACAACGCAGACACGTCGTGTTTTAACCACCGGTATTCCAACAAAGATAATCTCAGAATAACTACGCCGTTATTTATAAACAACTTATACTTGTCGCTTTCTTCATCCAATCGCTCGTTATGGGGCCCATTAAGGCTACTACCGTCGCATTTAATATTCCCCGACAAAGTAAAGAATATTTCACGACCAAACGAATATTCTCCGACAAAAAATGAATATTTTATAACCACTTGCTTATTTAAAATATTTGCGCATTTTACCCATAACTAACCACATTAATGAAATCAACCCTTATAATTTCAAAATAATAAATAGAGGAAATTTAATTTTATTTATAATAAGTTGGGGTCTTATAACCTCCCCTTCTTATGAAATTTCGTCCTCGAAATTAACATACGTACCTGGTGTTTCGAAAAGATGAGGATACCTCGCTTTCATTTCCGTTTCCAACTCCCAGGTCATTTACTCAATAGCATGGTTTTTCCACAAAACTTTAACTTGTGGTATGACCTTCGTGCGTAGGACATGCTCCTTCCTATCCAAAATCTACCTTTTCATACGTTAAGTCTTCGGCTATCTCTTCCGGTTCTAACTCAATAACGTGGTTTGGGTCTTTCACATATTTACGAAGCACAAATATGTGAAAAACATTATGAACACGAGACATACTTGGAGGTAACGCGAGTCTATAGGCCACATTTCCTACTCGGTCAAGAATATGAAATGGACCAATAAATCATGGATTGAGCTTTCCTCTCTTCCCAAATCTTGTAACTCCTTTCCATAGAGTAACACACAATAATACATGATCCCCAATACTAAATTGCACGTCCTTTCGATGAAGATCCGCATAACTCTTTTGTCGATCCTGTGCCGTTTGTATACATTGTCGAATCATTTGGATCTTTTTTCGTAGTCATACGTATACTCAACTCGGGTCCCAACAATGTTGCTTCACCCACCTCATCCCAACATATTGGAGAGCGACACTTTCGTCCATACAATGCTTCAATGGAGCCACACCTATACTTGCTCGATAATCGTTGTCGTAGGAGAATTCCACAAATGGTAAATACTTTATCCAACCGCCTTTGAAGTCTAGGACACGTAGTCTTAATAGATCTTCAAGAGTTTGAATAGTCCTCTCTCGATTGTCCGTCCGCTTGAGGATGGTATGCGTTAAACTAAATCAGAATCTGCGCTCATAGCTTTTTGCAAGCTAACCCAAAATCTTGAAGTAAATCTTGGGTCACGATCCAAAACTATGGATACCGGCATGCCATGCAACCTCACAATCTCATTCACGTATATACTAGCAAGACGCTCAAGGAATAAGTCTCCCAGACGGCAAGAAATGAGCAGACTTGGTTAATCTATCAACAATAACCCAAATAGCATTTACGCCTTGAGAAACCGTGGGAAGACCCGAACTGAAATCCATGGTAATGTGTTCCCACTTCCATTTCGGAATCTCAAGTGGTTGCAATGGACCCTTAGGCACTTGATGCTACGCCTTTACACGTTGATAAGTTAAACACCTCGAGATAAACTTTGCAATCTCTCTCTTCATATTGTTCCACCAAAATGTATGTCAAGATCACGATACATTTTGGTACTTCCAGATGGATTGCAAAATGGTGTATTATGTGCTCCATCATGATCTTCAGACTTCAAATCGTAATCGTTAAGAACACAAATTCCGGAGTGGACTCAAGTATTCCTTCTTCATCGATTCTTGCTTCTGGAATAGCACCTTCTTGCACTTTCTTCTTCATACGCATCAGCTCCAGGTCTGTGGCTTGAGCAACTTTAACTTTTTCGATTAAAGTTGGTTCTATACGTATACTTGACATCATTGTATGGGTCCCCGGAGTCTTGAATTCTATCTTCATCTTTTGTAAATCATATAAAATAGGCCTTTGTGTTAACAATATCGCACTCGTTCCCGCATATGATCTTCTACTCAACGCGTTAGCTACCACGTTCGCTTTTCTAGGATGGTATTGAATGGTGTGGTCGTAGTCTTTCAACAGCTCGAGCCAACGTCGTTTTCGCATGTTGAGTTCCTTTTGGGTGAAGAAATATTTGAGGCTTTTATGGTCTGAATATATCTCCACTTTCTCCCCATATAGATAGTGCCTCCAGATCTTTAGCGAATGAAAAACGATCGGGCCGCTAACTCTAGATCATGAGTAGGATAATTCCTCTCATATTCTTTAAGTTGTCGCGAGGCATAGGCTATGATTTTCCCACGTTGCATGAGAACACATCCAAACCTTTGCTCAAGCATCATCAGAGATAACAAATCCATCCGAACCAAATGGTATTGTCAAAACAGGTGCCGAAATGAGTCTCCTCTTGAGATCTTGAAAACTCTTCTCGCATTTCTCGCTCCATACGAATTTTTTATCTTTACGAGTCAGCTGAGTTAACGGAGTAGCGATTCGAGAAAATCCTTCCACAAATATCCGATAATAACCAAGCTAAGCCCAAAAGCTACGTGATTTGGCCACCGATTTTGTTGCTCAAAACTTCAGTATTGCTTCAATCTCGCCGGTCAACAGATACTCCATGTTTTGACACCACGCGCCCAAGGAATGCTACTTCCTCAAGCCGTAACTCGCATTTCTTCAACTTGGCATATAGCTTGTTATCACGAAGCCTTTGCGAGTACCAAAGACTAAATTAAATGGTGCTCATGATCTTCACGACTTTTGGAATATATGAGGATGTTATCAATAAAGACAACAACGAATCGATCCAAATATTCCTTGAATACTCGGTTCATCATATCCATGAAAGCCGCATGAGCATTAGTCAATCCAAAAGACATGACTAAGAATTCATAATGCCCGCATCGAAGTTTCAAGGCGCCTTCTTGAATATCCTCGCTTTTAACCTTCAAATTGATGATATCCGTAATCTAAGATCGATCTTTGAAAAGAATTGTGCTCCTTACAATCGGGTCAAACAGTCATCAATACGAGGTAGCGAATACCTATTCTTGATGGTAACATGGTTCAATTCGATAATCAATACAAAGTCGATACTCCCATCTTTCTTCTTTACGAATAAAACAGAGCACCCCAAGGAGATGTACTAGACGAATGAAACCGATGTCCAACAACTCTCGTAGTTGGACCTTCAACTCGTGAAGTTCAATAGGAGCCATTCGATATGGGGTTTTAGAAATGGGCTTTGTACCAAGTTCAAGATCAATAAAGAATTCAACTTCACGCTCGGGGTAGTAATCGAAGTTCTTTAGAAATACGTCGGAAAGTCAATAACAACAGAATATTATTCAAATCGACGTGTCTTTATTCAAATCCATAACATGGGCTAAAAAAGCTTGACATCCGCTTTTTCAATAAACGAATAGCTTTTATGACTTGATATGACAGTTGATTGATTTTAATGGTTTAGTTGCTTGAATTCAATAACAGTTGATTAGGAATATGAAAACTAACAACCTTATTTAAAACAATCAATTTTGGCATGATGAGTAGTTAACCAATCAATCCCTAAAATCACGTCAAATGCAAGTATCTTTAAAGAGATAAGGTCAATGTGTAAGGTGATGGTGCCAACTTGGATCAAACAAGATTTATAAACAAAGTGGATGTGATGAAAGTTTCTCCTAACTGAGTCTCCATAGATAAATCAAAGTCTAATTTCTCCGAGTCAAGTTTAAACGTTGAGCACAAGTAGGAGAAATAAATGAATGGGTAGCACCCAGATTCTAGTAAGGTATAAACTTCGCATGAATTTATGATTAGCTTACCCGTGATCACCTCGTTTGGGTTCCTCGATGTTGACCAATCACGACAAACGCTTCTTTCCAGAACCGCTGACTTTGATTTTTTCCGGGACAACCTTTTGAGTCACCATCCTCGCTAGACTTGGTTTCGCTTACAAAGGCAATCTCGAGCGATATGTCCTTCCTTTCCACAATTATAACATACATTAAACTGCTCAGGGCGGTTTCAATGATATGTCCTTCTTTTTCCACACTTATAAGATATGACCCGGTGGTGGTCGTTCTCCTCCCTTGGAACCGATTCTTCTTTGGTGCCGACGCGTCTTCGTATAGTCATTGTTGAATCTCCTTTTTAAAATCTCCTCCCGACTCGCTTCTTCTATTCTCATGGCCACGATTACCACACCAGTGGTGGCACGCTCGTCTCGTATTTTTCTTTTTCTCCGTTGGTTATCGTTGTTTCGACGATCGCCGCCACCGGTATAATCCTCGTCAGGGTCCCTGAGTTGAACGTACTCGTTATCTCTCTCTAATAATTGAGCCCTGCTGACAACATCCGAATAGAGAAAATTTATGAGAAATGAGATATCGACGTACGCGGGTTTCAAACCTCTCGTAAACACATCCGCCATACGCTCCTCATTCTCCACCAAATGAGGTGCAAACCGATAACTCCGCGAAGTTTTCCTCGTATTGGGACACCGCCATGTTGTTTTGTTCCAATCTAATAAACTCTACCTCCTTCATATGACGAAAACTTTCAGGAAAGTATTTGTCATTGAACAATTTCTGAAATGTCTCCCAAGACATGCTGAGCGCGGCTGGATGGGTACGCTTCACAGATTCCCACCAGTAATCTTCCTCATTACGGAACATAAAAGTGGCGAATGGAACTTTCTGTTCCTCCGTACATCCCAAGACATTGAATATCTTGGTAATTTTCTTGACCCACGTCTCCGCCTAAATCGGATCCGGATTTCCCTGTAACTCGTGGTCCCAACTCTTCGAATCGCTTGTTGTGACCAACCGTGCGTTGCCATTGTTTCTACCTGTATTTTGAACAGGAATCCCCTTCGTCTGGTTTTGCATGAATCGCAAAAGCTTCTAAACATCTCATCGCTCATCGCTTCGCTCAGTGGTGGTGTTGTTTATAGGAGGAACATTGCCACTGTTGCACGCTTCTCCTCATCAGTGAGCAATGGTGTCTCCACGGCCTCATTTACTCCACTAATAACATTCTCAAATCGACATTCTCAAACATCGCTTATAAAACAAGGGTTAATTTAACAAATTAACAAATCACATAATATCCCTATATTATACGATCGACCAACAAATAAGCTTAGGTAGGACACACTAGCTAAGGATTTACTCGCTCTCCCTCCTAGTTCTATTCTCCCGATCTCCGCCAGAGATCATATCCCTAAGCTCGATATTAACCATGACGCCCCAAAATAGGTATACAACACCCATTCTGAGTCGTCAAAATACATGGTACAGAAACAACTACAACTTTATTAATACAACATAAAAACTGTGAGTTTAAATACAAATATTGTCATTTAGACAATATGCACACTCAAATAAGTCCTCATTACAATTATTGATACATTATTTTACAAAAATAGTGAGGACTACTAAAACGACTTTCTAGAACCTTCATTCCATACCCCGACTAGTACTCGCTACATTCTCGCTTCCTGAGAAGAAAAATGGAACAAAAAAGGAAAAGGGTGAGCTCAACTAGCCCAGTAAAGAATATTATGACCAAGATAATATAGAATAAATTATCGTTAGTCTTCAACAGGGAAAAATCTAATAGAATACAATAGACAACAAGTTTTAAATCAATATTCGCAGCGGAAATAATAATTCATTAGAAGAGTTAAATAGAGAATAAAATCTACTATCTTCTATATATGAATTTAAAAGTCCATCGTCAATATTTTATCCTCGTAACATCAATCAACATATATCCGAATCAAATATTCATCTTTACACTACAAAGCCAAAGATATTCTTCAATTGGTTATGTTCATCTAAACACTGCTCATCTTTGCACTACGGCCAAAGATATTCATCGAAATCATTCATCTTTGCACTATGTGCCAAAGATATTCAAGAATATCATCATTTAGGACCGAGGATGATGAAAATATTTTAAAGAAAACGAATCCAAGTGAAACAAAATAACAAATATTAAATATTCAGATTTTGGTTTATCCATGTCCAAAAAATACCTCATAAATAATCATAGTGGAGTAAAATTCAAGAATGATCAAAACATGGATATAATCAAAGCTAGTATCCATAATAGATATTTTGGACAAAAAGAAGAAAATTTCATTTTTTACAGATTCGTGAATAAGATCACGTGAATACGTGAATAAGAAAGTAACCCCGATAAAAAAGTTCCAAATTTGATAAAAAGTTCAGACTAATATTTTAAGATAATGATATTGAAGAAAATAATATCATTTAAGAAGAAAACAACATCCTTTACCTCGAAAAGACAAGATTTCCATTCGAATATCGAATATAGTGTCAAGGAACTTCAGCACCAGATAGCAATAGTCAAAGTATCAAAATACTCACAAGAATACGCCGATAATATAGATAGAGAAAGAGAGAGAAAACTTTAGTTTTCGTGTGATTTTCAATTCTAACCTAAGCACCCTATTTATAGGAAAATGCTTAGAACACCAAAGTAAAAAAAATAATAAATATATATATATTATATTATTATTACACATAATCTGATTCAAATCATCACCACCACACCTCACCAAAAAAAAAAAAACATTTTTCTTATAAAAATATTTAAAACTTCAAAAATTAATTATTTTGAAACTTCAGAACTTCAATAATTCATAATAAATAGACTTTTTATCAGAAAAATTCGAACCTTATATCTTTTCTATAGGAAATTCTATTCTCTACAACTTTGTAAGTTTAAGTTTTTTCAAATTCCAAACAGAAACTGACCGAAATCCACAAACGGGCGATTTTACAAGCTATAATCAAATTTTAGTCAAGAAATGGGCCCACAGACATGTTTAACATGTTTTAATCAACTTTTGCAACAAAAATACTCTTCCTTCTCATATACTCATATATTCCACATTCATTGTAAAAAATATCATCATTATTATATTATAATAATATAATAAAATATTATTTTATCAGAAAAGATAAAATATCGATTTTCAACAATTCTCACTTTAAAATTTTCTCCATCTATATCCACATAAAATGAATATTTTCCTCATCATATAAATCAATAATTAATTATTCACAAATAATATTACTGTAATCACAACATCGACAACGTGCAGCGGTTCAGAAAGAGGGGCTTTCCAATAAGGATTTCTCCTCATCGCCGCAATTAGGTGACCAAACCTCTCTTTGTATGTAAATTTCTAGATATTGCAAATAATGTTATCTAATAATATTATTCAGATAATATGAATTATTGCTTCGATAATGGAAAATACCGCAGTAGTGACAATTATCAAACAACAAGAATATAAAATATCAACGCAACAATTATTGAATCAATAAAATAAAATATCGAATAAGTAATTATCTGTAATAATTATCGAGTAGTGCCTTCACGTAAGAATCAATAATTGGTGCAATACCGTGGTGCTATCATTGTGCAACAACGCCAGACATCGTGTTTTAACCACCCGGGTATTCTAACATTATTAACTGCAGAATAACTACGCCTTTATTTATAAACAACTTATATACTGCTGCTTTTCTTCATCAAATCGCTTTCAAGTTATGGGGCCCACACAAGGTCGCTACTGTCGCATTTAATATTCCCGACAAAGAAGAATATTCCACGACCAAACTAATATTCTCCGATAAAATGAATATTTTATAACCACTTGCTTATTTAAAATATTTGCGCATTTTACCCATAACTAACCACATTAATGAAATCAACCCTTACTATTTCAAAATAATAAATAGAGAAAATTTAATTTTATTTATAATAAGTTGGGGTCTTACAACTTTTTTTTTTCTCTCTCACTCTAGATTTTCGAAATGGATGAGAGAGAGTGGCTTGGCAATAATGAGAAGTAAAGTAAGATTTTCTTTACTTTAAATCTTTGATCTATTTAATTCAATGTATCTAGTTGGCAATTGATGGCTGATTTTGGACACATAAGTCTCATGCTAGTGCTAGGGTGGCTCACCAACCCAAGATATGAGTAGATTTATAAGTTAAGTCAAATAATGTAATAAGGGCAAAATGGTCATTAGACTTTTAAATTTAATGGCAATTTGGACATTAGTTACAACCCTTAGGGTTTAGGGTTTGAACCCTTAGGATTTAGGGTTTGAACCCTTAGGTTTTAAAAAATTAATTCTAGAATTTCTAAATTAGGTTTTAAAAATAGAAATTTAATATTTCTAAATTATAATTAGAAATTTCTAATTATATTTAAATTTCCTAATCATAATTTAAATCTTACTAATTAGGATTAGTATTTCCTAATTAAAATTGCTAATTAAGCAATTAGGGTCAAAATCATGCATTAGGGTGTATAACCCAAAAATTAGGGTTTCTAATAGAAAAAATAATTTTTCTAATTTAGAAATTAGATTTCGTAATTAAGCAATTAGGGTCAAAATCATGCATTAGGGTTTATAACTCAAATATTTCAATGATTATCATTGCCAGAAACTAAGTGGTTTTTACACCAAGTACAATTCAGCTCCCATACGAAGAATCATACAACTTAGCTGCCAATCTGAATCCTTAATTGAAATCCCCACTTAATTCTAACTCCCTTCTCAATACGAATTTCATTCAACTCGTATTCATAATCCTTTCCTGAATTCGTACCCATTCATTGACACACAACAATATTGCTATAAACTGTTTAATAATTCGCTTGATCCTTCTCCGTACTATAACCTTATCAGATCACAGAGTGATCTCATCGTATACATTACGATTCATTTCTATATCTTGATCGTTTTGTTTTACGATCTCCTATCACTGTACTTTTAGTCTTTTAGACTCTATCTATTTATCACTACTGTTCAATTTTATTATAAGAGTTAGGGAATGTTAGGTAAAATCTAATTACGCACAACACGCAAGTATACGTGGTCAACAAGTAATAAAGTGAAAGTAGAGTATCGTTCCCACGAGGAATTGTTTAATAAAAATCACCAAGTACTAACCCGTACTCAACTCAATCTTATCTAAATGACTGAATTTCAATTTATAAGTAAACTAATTCTAATTACCACTAGTTAAATTAAGATTATGGAGATTTAAGATCACAACTTCACTTATTGCTTCATTTAAGTTAACACACTTCTCATCAATTATTCTCTATCCTGAATTGTTAATCAAGAACACTAAATTAGATAAAACCACCTCTCGATACATAATACTCATACTCACTTAAATCCATAGATGATAGAATTAAGCAAGACACCCTAATTAACTAATCCACTATATCTCTATGTGAATTACAATTAAAAAAGATTTAAAGCACAAGTTCTCTATAAGATTACATATGGCGTAAAGGCATATCTCTATCCTAAACACGAATCATGAATTCCATCTAAGCAGAAATCACAAACACATGTTATCATGATAAGATCTAAATCAATACTTCATATTTCAAGTTCATATAGATTATCATGGTAATTGTTAGCTAGGCAATTAAGAAATTAAGTCCAAATCACAATAGACAATCCTCACGATAGAACATAATAATTAATAGCAAAGCATATTAAAATAAACTACACAATAAGATCCATTGTAATCTCAAACAAAGAATTAGTTAACGATTATTGAATTAAAACTAAGAATTCACAATTGAATAATCATTAAAAGATATGGATAGAAGAAGATAAGAAGTAGAATCTATTGTCTATAGATTTGAAGCTCCCTCCTTGCTCCTACTTTGAATCTTCAATGGTCTCCAAGTTGCTTCATTCTCCAAATCTAATAAGAACTAATATTTTCTCCTATTCTACTTTAATATAATCTAATGGAATCCTCATTCTCTACTCTCTAATCTCCCCTAATCCTTGTGATTCTCTTCCTTTTATAAGTCTCTTCATATGTCTTTCAGTCATCTTGGAAGTCCTCTTTGAAGTCCTTGAGTCAATCGGATCGAAACAATCCTTCCCGGACTCAACTTTAACCACAATTTGCATTTTCTGGGCATACCCCCGCCCCGACGGGGGTCTAGGCTTGTAAAGGGCCCGCCCCGGTGGGTTAGGGTCTTGTTTTGTAACTTGTATTCCAACCCCAGTGGGGGTTTTGTGAAGAAACATTTTCTGCTCTGATGTCCTTTGGGAAATCGGCCATAACTTTTGATCCGGGAAGAGTTACGAGGCCTGCCACCTATCACATCGAAGATGTCAACGAGCTCTACAACTTTTATTTTTTGAGATTTTAGAAATAACGAACGATGAAGGTCGAAAGTGGGCTGAAAGTGACTTCTATGCAAATGGCCACCCAAAACAGTGACGTTCGACGTCCGTTGGTACCAAGATCATAACTCTTGCATCCGAACTCCGATTGGAATGATTCAAGATGTTCCGAAAAGCTAAGAAGAAGCTCTACAATGTAATCCAAGTTCCAAGCCAAGAACATTAAATGAACATGAAAGCCCAAACAATTTCCGGATTGCTTTTCTTTGCAATTTCATAACAATTCTTTGCGATTTCAACTCCCAAGCATATAATCTATAAAATGAACACAAAATGCATGAAAAGTAACTAAGAAACATGAGATTAAACAAATAATTCAAGTAATAGATACCGGATAAGTAGGTATAAAACTTACTTATCAAATACCCCCAAACTTAAATCTTTGCTTGTCCTCAAGCAAAAACACAAAACAATAATGCTATGCAATGCAACTAATCTACATGCCTACGAATCCAACAGTAATGACAGAAACAAGTCTATTCAACCGGCCTTAGTAAACTCAAGTAAACATGATAATATATCATATCAAAACCAATCAATAACTTCTCAATCAATCATTAAATCTTAGACTATTATCATTTTTATAGTGCGTGTGTGCTCCATAACAATGTTAACTGATATAAAATCAAATTTAACACATAATAAGTCTCTTCGAAGGCATCATTCAATGTAAACTCAAGAAATCCAAAAATAAGCTAGATCCAACTAAAATCAAACAATTACCAATATCGAGGGTCAACATGGGATACTTATGCTTTATTTTTCATCTACGGGGGCCTTTTGCTCTTATTTCCCGTTTTATTTATTTTTTTTTCTTTTCTTTATTATTATTTTTTGAATAGTGAGTGCGTTTTACGCTCCATCTCACGTCTGTGTTTATGAGGAGTGCATTTCACGCTTCTTCTCGACCCACCACAGGACTCAATTTATTCAACTCAATATCTTTTTTTTATTTTTTTAGAAGCTTATATACCCCACTTTTCCCCCCAAACTTAGGTTCTTTCCTAATTCTTCTCCTTCACTGCCTATCCTTGTCATTCTCTTATTTAAACTAGCATTATCCTTTAGAGGTCCTTTATGTATCGATTTAAACTCAATCATTCAACAAGTTATTTTTATTGTGCTGTCCTTATTATACCAGTTTCAAACAGAAAAAGACTCAATTCATAACAAGAAATCACATCAAAGCTCTAATAGTCAGTACTATACTTGTCTACCCAATTCCAATCTCATCATTGGCCAAAATAAACTATCAAACAGCTGGACTCATGCAAGATGAACATAGTAACTAACTATTATTTTTGTTTTTTTTAAGAAAGTGAATGCAAAAACTAAATGTAACTATATGAACTACAATGTAAATAACTAACTATATGCAATACGACACTAAAATGCCCCCAAACTTAAACTAGACATTGTCCTCAATGGCTGAAATAGAAAAAAGTAAAGCAGAAGACTTCCTTGAAAATATAGCAATCCTCCTCCTTGTCCGCTAAGTTTGGAGAATAGATTAGGCGCATGGAATAAATTGGGCACCACACTTGAATTTGACTTAAATAACCTTTTCATAATCTTTTTCATGTCCATTGGACCTCCAATACCTACACTGAAGAGAGACAACATGGATTAGAATAGCACTTGGATTTGTAAGAGAACTTAATAAGCAAATTAATTCATATCTACTAAATAAACTAGTAAAATAAATATAAAAAATCATGGGTTGCCTCCCAGTCAGCGCTTGATTTACAATCTTTCAGCCTAACTTTGTCTGGTCAACACTATCCCATTCCTCTTCGATAATTGAGGAACCCTCCATCCATCGAAAATAATATAGCTTTTGGTAGGTTCTCATTTGTGATGGCCAATGCATTAAAGTCACATAACATGCTCTAAATTGGTATGATCTCAATCAAGAACGTCCCACAGCTAGGTGTTTTCTCCGTTGTGTATGTGATCACTTTGGGGCAAGGAAGCTTGTCACACACAATGGGCTCTTCGTCTATTTTCTCTGTCTCATCCCACCATGGATTCAAAATTGTACTCGCTCTTTTGTCATCAAGAGCTTCGCCGACGACATGACTACCAAGTGGGCATGCTTTTGCAAATCTGACTGACTCTTTGATCTTTGGTGGAGACCCATTTAGATCTTCGTCGACCTCTATTTCATTATCCCCAATTATCTCCACACTTTCAATATCTTGTGGCTCATCCAGTCGCATATTTGGTTCGGGTTCTCCGTTAATTTTGTCATCCATGTCATAAAGCCAAGTATTTAGAGGAAGGTTTCTTATGGGTTTGGTCATTTGCTCTATCTGATCCGTAAGATTTTTAATTGACCTCGCTTGATTACTCATCTTCTCCTCATTTGCTGTTACGAACTTGGAAAACAATTCCTCCAACCTTAAATTATCCTTCTCTAGTCACACTGGAGGTGGACATGAAAATTCTGGCGTGTATGATGGATTTAGAGCGTAATGTTGGTCATCATAATTATAACTCCATGAAAAATCCGGGTGATACCCCCAATCTTGGTGATAGTTAGGATCAACATAATTATTGAGGTAATCACCACTATATTGTACCGGTTCAAAACTGACGGTGCATTGATGACTTTGATGGTTGCCAGCACAATAGTCACACGTAACTGTCGTCCTTCGCCTCCGTTGGGCTGCAATAACCTCCAACGTCTTCGAATTTGCTTCAATTTGTAATGGCTCTGCGGAAATTGCATTAAGTCCATCAATCTCTGTTTCCCTTGGTTGAGTCATGTTTGTGTATGACCATTGATACGCAAAGTCATCCATGGTACCTGAAAAGAGAGAAATATAGGAAGAGAATTAAAAATAAAAATAAAAAAGTTTAAATTAAGACTAATTTAATTGAAATTAATATTGGAAAATAATTATTAAATTAATTCCCCAGCAACGACGCCAAAAACTTGTTAGGTAAAATCTAATTACGCACAACACGCAAGTATACGTGGTCAACAAGTAATAAAGTGAAAGTAGAGTATCGTTCCCACGAGGAATTGTTTAATAAAAATCACCAAGTACTAAACCGTACCCAACTCAATCTTATTTAAACGAATGAATTTCAATTTATAAGTAAACTAATTCTAATTACCACTAGTTAAATTAAGATTATGGGGATTTAAGATCACAACTTCACTTATTGCTTCATTTAAGTTAACACACTTCTCATCAATTATTCTCTATCCTGAATTATTAATCAAGAATACTAAAGTAGATAAAATCACCTCTCGATACATAATACTCATACTCACTTAAATCCATAGATGATAGAATTAAGCAAGACACCCTAATTAACTAATCCACTATATCTCTATGTGAATTACAATTAAAAAGGATTTAAAGCACAAGTTCTCTATAAGATTACATATGGCGTAAAGGCATATCTCTATCCTAAACACGAATCATGAATTCCATCTAAGCAGAATTCATAAACACATGCTATCATGATAAGATCTAAATCAATACTTCATCTCTCGAGTTCATATAGATTATCACGGTAATTGTTAGCTAGGCAATTAAGCAATTAAGTCCAAATCACAATAGACAATCCTCACGATAGAACATACTACCTCCGTCCCATAATAAGTGCTTTTTTAACTTAAATCACACATACCAATACACAAGCTAAAATGACAAAAATACCCTTAATATATTTTCTTTGAAGTTGAAGAGTTAATGAGTGTCATTTAATTGTAGTGATGGTAAGATGCAGTAAATACCATTGAATGCATAAGGGCATATATGAGAAAATATTGCAAAAATTGTATTGGAGTTCTAACACATCACTTATTTTGGGAAAAACTATTAAGCCTAAAAAAACACTTTTTGTGGGACAGAGGTAGTAATAATTAATAGCGAAGCATATTAAAATAAACTACACAATAAGATCCATTGTAATCTCAAACAAAGAATTAATTCATGATTATTGAATTAAAACTAAGAATTCACAATTGAATAATCATTAAAAGACAAAGATAGAAGAAGATAAGAAGATAAAATCTATTATCTGTAGATTTGAAGCTCCCTCCGTGCTCCTACTTTGAATCTTCAATGGTCTCCAAGTTGCTTCATTCTCCAAATCTAATAAGAACTAATGTTTTCTCCTATTCTACTCTAATATAATCTAATGGAATCCACCTTCTCTACTCTCTAATCTCCCCTAATCCTTGTGATTATTCTCCTTTTATAAGTCTCTTCATATGTCTTTAAGTCATCTTGGAAGTCCTTGAGTCAATCGGATCGAAACAATCCTTCCCGGACTCAACTTTGACCAAAATTCGCATTTTATGGGCATACCCCCACCCCGACAGGGGTCTAGGCTTATTAAGGGCCCGCCTCGGTGGGCTAGGGGCCTGTTTTGTAACTTGTATTCCAACCCCAGTTGGGGTTTTGTGAAGGAACATTTTCTACTCTGACGTCCTTTGGGAAATCGGCCATAACATTTGATCCAGGAAGAGTTACGAGGCCTGCCACCTATCAAATCGAAGATATCAACGAGCTCTACAACTTTTAGTCTTTGAAATTTTAGAAATAACGAACGGATGAAGGTCTAAATTGGGCTGGAAGTGACTGCTACGCAAATGGCCACCCAAAACAGTAACATTCGACGTCCGTTGGTAAAAAGATCATAACTCTTGCATCCGAACTCCGATTGGAATGATTCAAGATGTTACGGAAAGCTAAGAAGAAGCTCTAAAATGTAATACAAGTTCCAAGCCAAGAACATGAAATGAACATAACAGCCCAAACGATGTTCAGATTGCTTTTCTTTGTGATTTCATACCAATTCTTTGCGATTTCAGCTCCCAAGCATACAATATACAAAATGAACACAAAATGCATGAAAAATAACTACGAAGCATGAGATTAAGAAAATAATTCAAGTAATAGATACCGGATAAGTAGTAATAAAACCTACTTATTAGGGAACTCTGTATCTTTTATAACTCGTCGAGATTCGTCTTTGAATCTTACCGACCAACTAACTCTATTTGAGTTAGTACTTATCCTAATTACTACGATTATTAGTCTCAGGTAACCCTACCTAAGGTTCATAACCAACAACTTTGATACCAACCGTGAGAGCCCCGAATTCGAGTCCCAAATCACCGTGGATCCGGTACAATCATTCTATAACTATTACTATTTGCGGAAGATATAAACATAAATTGTTTATACATTAAACATTACACACTATTTCCCAAGGTCGAGTAACCTTAACTTATACATAATTCATAACTTATTTAACTTACAATAACATTAATATCACACAATACTATTACAAATCTAATCGCACAGATTAACTTTAAGCTGGAATTGTCTTTAACCTTTCCTTGTATCCGACGTATTCGCCTTAATCTGTAATTTTTATCATGATATAGCAAGGGTGAACATAAGATTGCCCATCAAGTTTAAGTTCAATAATTTAATGATATATCATGATTGAAAGGATTTGAATAACAAGCTGGCTATAATTCAACAACAAAATTGCGAATTAGCACGAATAAATTTTTGACTGAACAAGTATTAAACATGAACAAATATATCTGGACTGAATGGTAATGAAGGTGTTCAGTCTTTTATACCTGACTTATACATGGAATATGTACAGAGTACAATTCTACAATGGCAATCAACAATGATTGTCCATAAGCATATCTGAATGAAACAACTCTAAGTAGAGTTAAGTAAAACTTGCAAGTTCGATAGATTACGGTTACGCAATGTATAACGCTTTATCCGAAGACCTAATATTAGTAATATAGATCTCCAATATTAGAATAATATCATCACAATATAATACTATTATATATATATATATACATAGAATAACCTAAACACATAACACATAACCCTATCAGTCTATTCAACACATAAACTCGGTATCAAGTCAAACTATTGCAGTCTGAGTTGAACCCGACACAATTCTAACATCCCGACGGTCTAGTCAGACAATTCACGAGTTTAAGTTCAATTAAACTCTACCTAAACTCTTAATCATTATCTAAGATAATTTAATTATCAGTCAAAACAATTTTTACAAGTCTTATAAATTTTTTTAAGAAATTATTACCATTTGTCGTTATTTTTAAATCATTTTTAAATAATTTTTCATGTATTAAAATCATTTTTAAATAATTTATTTAATATTATAATTCAATAAATTAAATACCATTTGTATTCCATAAATATTAAATATTTATGAAATATACTCAAAATAGTTAAAAACTAATTTTCAGACTTTAAAATAATTTTTAGGAATTTATTTTGTATTTTTAATAATTAAAAACCATTTATTTCGATTGATTAATTAAAATAACTAATTTATAGAATTTAATAATTAATAAATGGCCCTATAGCGATAGAACCGTCACTATAGGTGTTCTTGAGCCTGTTCTTGAGCTTCATATCAGTTTACAGGTTGACTAGTTTGATCAACACTAAATCTTTGGTTAAAATGCTTTTGATCTTGGTAATAGTTTAATGTTGTAGTACTAATGTAGTACTACAACCCTAAATCAATTTCATGGCTAACAAATATCATATACACAATATCTAAGCTACATAATATGTTGTCAGACATGTTCTTGAGTTTCTGGGTTGCCCAGAAACTCAAGCAGTAACGAGGAGGCTACTTTGAATCCTCATATCGTGCGTTCTGGGTTTTGTTTGTGTAAAATAATGGTTGCATCTTGTAGTGGAGATGTCAGGCTTCATTTGTATAACAACTTATCATCATAACAACATAACACATGTTAGATAAATCTTTGGTCAAAGTAGGGTGCGAGGTCGTTCTTGAGAAACTGGGTTTCAGATTTTCTTATAAAGCGATCATTTCAACGCTTGTTTGACCTTAGTTATTTTTGATTCTAAGTACTTTCTGGGTGAGATAAAGGCTTGATTGTGTAGTCATTATACCAGATTACAACATGAAAACAACAATATGGCCAAACAAGAAAATAATAGCAAGATTCATGGCCTTAAAAACCTTGTTAAAGCTTTCTGGAAATTCTGGGCTGCCCAGATTTCCAGATTTCGTGGCCGGTCAACGCAGTTTGACTGCTTATAACTTACGATCAGGGCATGCTATGACCTTGTTTCCAGTTCCAGATCACAGTCCTCATGTCATAGAACAGATCCAAAACATAAAACACCCTAAACAACTAACATATAAAGATCTAAGGCCACTGAAATTAGGCTGTCAGGCCACAATATCAACTTTTTCCCAGATTTCTTAAAATGCTATTTTCGAGCACTTTGATGTTATGGATCTGTGTTCTAGCAACCCAGATCACTAAAAGACACCTTCTAACCCAAGTTTAAACAATATATCATAACATCTAACATCAAATCAAAAGATTTCTAGGATTAGGGTTTATATACCTTTAAATCTTAATCTTTGATTTCGCACTTTCGATTGCTGTTCTTGGCTTGATAAGAGGCTACCATAGCTTAACTTTTCTCTCTCTCTCACTCTAGATTTTTGAAATGGATGAGAGAGAGTGGCTTGGCAATAATGAGAAGTAAAGTAAGATTTTCTTTACTTTAAATCTTTGATCTATTTAATTCAATGTACATATCTAGTTGGCAATTGATGGCTGATTTTGGTCACATAAGTCTGATGATAGTGCTAGGGTGGCTCTCCAACCCAAGATAGGACTAGCTTTATAAGTTAAGTCAAATAATGCAATAAGGGCAAAATGGTCATTTGACTTTTAAATTTAATGGCAATTTGGACATTGGCTACATCCCTTAGGGTTTAGGGTTTGAACCCTTAGTGTTTAGGGTTTGAACCCTTAGGTTTTAAAAAATTAATTCTAGAATTTCCAAATTAGGTTTTAAAAATAGAAATTTAATATTTCGAAATTATAATTAGAATTTTCTAATTATATTAAAATTTCCTAATCATAAATTAAATCTTACTAATTAGGATTAGTATTTCCTAATTAAAATTGCTAATTAAGCAATTATGGTCAAAATCATGCATTAGGGTTTACAACCCAAAAATTAGGGTTTCTAATAGAAAAAATAATTTTCTAATTTATAAATTAGATTTCGTAATTAGATTAGGGTTTTCTAATTACTTATAAATTGAAAATTAGGATTAATATTTCCTAATTAACATCAAAAGTATTAAATTAACACTTAGGTTTTCTCTAATTATAAATTAGGATTTTAAATCCAGAAATTTGGGTTTTCTAAATCAAATAGGGTTTCCAGTAAATCTTTAGGGTTTTCCCGAATTAGGTTATATTTAATAACGTTAAGCCTTACACTAACATCCGCATTTCCAAATTAGGGTTTCATACACCGAATTAGGGTTTTGAATTCCCGAAACTGAAATTAGGGTTTCCAGAACCGATTTTAGGGTTTCTATGTACACCTATACATAGAACATATTCACTTATTCACTTAATCCTGAATAATTCACCTAAATCCTTCACAGAATTTTGAAATCCTCAAAATTCTTTCTCAAAAATATCAAAAATATACACTTATTTTCTGCCTAGGTTCTAATATTGTACCTTAAATCAATTAATTAAAATTTTAAAAATTTTCTAAATTCTAGGGTTATCACATTGATTAATAAACTATGATAGTGAATTAAACTGGATTAAAGGTGTAATAATCTGAGTGATGCTTTGAGTGAAGTCAAAAGCCTAATTCTCCATTATTTGTTTGAAAATTCAGTTTTTAGCGTTTTTTGATTGTGTGGTGATTTTAATAGTTTTAATGTTGTTAGTTACAAACTGGAATTAGTTTAATAAAATTAGGATTAATAGGAAATTGGTAATTGTGAGGTTTAAATTCTTAATAAGTCTTTGAGGGAACGATACTCTACTTACTATTATATTACTTGTTAACCATGTATACTTGCGTGCTGTGCGTAACTGAATTTTACCCAATAAGTTTTTGGCGCCGTTGCCAGGGACTTTAGTATAGATTTTATTATTTTGCAATATCAGTTTAATTAGTCCAGTTTTACTTAAACACTTTTTGTTTTTGTTTTGTTATTCTTATTTCAGGTTTTTGACGTTGGTTTATGCAAACTCGATCCAAAAATCCAGACTTGCTTCCTTTTGAGGACGACATTGAGAGAAGGTTTCAGAGGTTAAGTAAGTGGATCAAAGAAACAAGGGACGAATTTGAAAACTCTGACAAAGAAGAAGCAATGGCTGCTGAAGACCAGAAAGCGTTGAGGGACTTTGCAACACCTAAGGTGGCTGAGCTGCAGTCGAGTATCACCAGGCATGCGATAGCTGCGAATACCTTCGAGATTAAGCCTGAGACTATTCAGATGATATAGAACTTGTTTTAGTTTGGGGGGCTCGTAAATGACGATCCTAACGAGCATTTGATCGATTTTCTAGAAATCTGCGACACTTTCAAGTACAATGGGGTGTCGGATGAGGCAGTTAGACTTCGCTTGTTCCCATTCACTATGCGGGACAAGGCGAAGAGTTGGTTATGTTAGTTCCCGAAGGCACAATAGTTGTCTAGAAGGGGGGGGGGGGGTTGAATAGATAATTAAAAATTCTTTTCGATTTAACTTGTTAGTTGATAATGATTAAAACTCAGCGAAATTAATATTTATTTTAATATCCCTTAAGATAGTGAGTTAATGAGTGTGAGGCAGTTATAGCAGTTATGGCAGATATGACAGTTATAACAAGAATGTAATAGACACAGTCGTTTTAAGTGGTTCAAAGCACTTAAAGCTCCTAGTCCACTCTTCTACTCCTCGAGTAGGAAATCCACTAAGGATGTCTTTTACACTTTCTGAATCACACAGATTCCTTCTAGACCAACAATTCAGGAACTTCTTAGTTCACTCTTGAACTCTTCAAGTCCAAATGAGACTTGGCTCTTCATGATTCACTTAGAACTCTTCAAGTCCTTCTGACTTGGAACTCTTACTTCAGTTGATTTGTAGTTGTTGAGTTCTTAATTGTTGCTACTCAGTTACTGTTAAGCAGTTGTTCGAAAGAACTGAGTAGCTGAGCAAGCTTTTTCTTTTTCTCAGATCGTAGAGTTGAGCGTTGAGTTTTCTTGTGCGTTTTGTTCAATGCTTGCTTGCTTCTCTCATCTGCACATGTTCTGCATATATGTGTTCCTTGAAATCTATCTGCTGAAGCCTTTTGTTGAAGCATTAAATGCGTTTGACATTTCTGAGCTTTGATGTAGATTTTTCTGCACACCTTCTGATTTGCATTCTGTCCCATTAACACAGCAGCCTGCTTTCTCACCTAACACCTGAAAAGGTGTTTTCCTCTGTCCTATGGTCCTTTCCTTATCTTCTTCAATACGTTTCTTTCGTTGTATACTAAGGATATCTTTTGTACCGTTGGGACTGATGAGGACTTCAACATTCAAACCCATTCCACATTTGTTAGAATTTGTCTCCTAACAAAAGGTAGGGCTTGATGCTTCTGACATATGGCAGATGATACTCTACGATCCAGATCGTGATGTCTTGTCACCTTGGTGCTTAGTCTGATGCTATCGAACAAGAGCACTACGATTTCTCTTACAGACTTGCACACTACGATCTTCACTTGCTTGTGTTTGTAAGCTCTACATTTCCGAGAGCACACTACGATCTCTGAGTTGGCTTGGAAAACGTTGGGACCACTCTACGATTTCTGAAGAGGTCCTTCAACGTATGCACACTACGATCCTCGATGCTCTACGTTTCTGCCTTGGCTTCCATAATCTTGATCAGCTTGATATACTACAATCTCTTTGAAGCCTATCTATTTCACTTCAAGATGTATATCAACCTAACAAGTTTGATCTATCACTAAGTCCTTGTACATATATTTCTCTAAGGACTTTACATACAATCATGAGTGTTTACTTTAAACATCAAATCAAAATATGCACTCTCCCAACAGGTTACACTCTGTACCAGCGGGTTCGATAACGACATGGGATGACTTGACTCAAAATTTGTAGCAAAATTCTTCCCGCCAGCGAAGACTACGAAGATGAGGAATGAGATTACCATGTTTGATCAGCAACATGGGGAGTCATTGTACGAGGCATGGGAGAGATACAAAGAATTGCTCAGAAAATGCCCACATCACAGATTACCTAAGTGGTTGCAGATGAATACATTTTACAATAGACTACATGGGAATCTCAAGACCAGTATCTATGCAGCGTCGGGGGGCACTTTTATGGCAAAGAACTATGAGGAGGCATATCAGTTGATAGAGACGATTGTCGCTAACAACTATCAGTGGCCCACGACAAGAATGACACCACATACAGTCGCTAGAGTGTTAGAGGTAGATGCAGTGACGACAATAACATCCCAGATTTTAGCACTCTCTAAGAAGTCGACGTTTGGTCACGGGGATAGACACAACAAGTTGCAATTATTTGTGAGTTGTGCGCGGGTGAACATTCGACGGATCAATGCGCAATCAACCCAGAGTTAGTACAATTCATGAGTAGCTACAACAGAATTCCTCAGAATACATATCAGAATGCATATAATCAGGGGAATAGGAATCATCCAAATTTGTCATGGAATAATAATCAGAATCAACAAGCTCCAGGACCATCGTATCCCCCTGGATTTCAGAATCAACAACAACCAGTCAAGAGAGGAAATCAGATTTAGAGGAGTTGTTGTCAAAGTATATAACAAGTAATGAGGCAGCGATGAAAAACCAAGCAATGGCCATCAAGAATTTGGAAAACCAGATGGGACAAATTGCCTTAGCATTGACTAACAGACCACAAGAAACTCTACCTAGTGACACCAAAAGAAATCCAAAGGGAAATCATGAACAGTGTCAGGAAATCACCTTGAGAAGTGGAAAACATTTGGATGGGAAAGATGCAGAAAATTTAGCTATCTCGGATGATAAAATTAATGACAACAAGGTGGTTGAAGAAAAATAGGGTGAGAATACGCAAATTGAGAAAACAAAGTTAGGCGATAAGCCAGTTGTGTATCCTCCACCGCCGTTTCAGCAGAGAGTCCAAAAGCAGAAATTAGATAAGCAGTTTGAGAAATTTTTGGGAGTTTTTAAGAAACTTCAGATTAACATCCCGTTCGCAGAAGCCCTAGAGCAGATGCCGAGTTATGCAAACTTCATGAAAGGGATCTTGTCCAGGAAAAAGAAATTGGAAGATTTCGAGACAGTGGCATTAACAGAGGAGTGTAGTGCAGTTTTACAGTGAAAATTGCCACCAAAGTTGAAAGATCCGGGGAGTTTCACCATTCCATGCATGATTGGGAATATGGCTTTCAATAAGTGTTTATGTGATTTGGGGGCGAGTGTGAACCTCATGCCAGATTATCGGTTTACGAGAATTTGGTCCGCCTTGACTCAAAGCCTACTGAACATCTCATTACTGGTTGACGGATAGGTCGGTCCACGTGCCATGAGGCATTGTAGAGGACATATTGGTCAAGGTTGACAAGTTTATATTCCCCTCGGATTTCATCATTCTGGATTTTGAGGAAGATAAGAACATCCCGATTATAATAGGGAGACCATTTTTGGCTACGGGTAGGACACTCATCGAAGTACAAAAAGGTGAACTAACGATGAGGGTCCAAGATCAAAAAGTTAAGTTTAACATTTTCAAAGCCATGAAATTTCCTACGGATGAAGAAGAATGTTTTCGGATGGATATCATTGATCAAATAGTCAGCGAAGACATGGGAAAGAGTTTGGTTAACGATCCATTGAAACGACTTTATTGGGAGATGAAGAATCAAATGATCTGGAATTTGTGGACTACTTGCATATGCTAGACTCCCTGCCACGAGTCAGCAGATTTAGAGCGTCATTTGAACCATTGCACACGGAGGAAAGATCAGCAATCAGAATGAAACCGTCATTGGAGGAGACACCGACTCTTGAACTTAAACCACTACCTAAACACCCCATGTATGCGTATTTAAGCAATTAAAAATTCTTTACATGTTATTATTTCTGTTGCACTTAACGATTTGCAGGAAGAAAAGTTGCTGAGGGTGCTTAGGGAACACAAATCGGCTATAGGATGGACAATCATAGATATCAAGGGAATCAACCCATCCTTTTGCATGCACAAAATTCTGATGAAGACGATGCAAAATCGACGGTGGATGAACAACGACGATTCAACCCAATAATGAAGGAAGTTGTAAAGAAAGAAATTCTAAAATTGTTGGATGCCGGTATCATCTCCCCAATTTCCGACAGTAAGTGGGTTAGTCCAGTTCAGTGTGTGCCGAAAAAGGGAGGAATGACTGTGGTACAGAATGATGACAATGAGCTAATTTCGACAAGGACAGTGACTGGTTGGAGGGTTTGCATGGACTACAGGAAGTTGAATAAGGCGACCCGCAAAGATCACTTTCCTTTGCCCTTTATCGATCAAATGTTGGACAAATTAGCGGGACATGCGTACTACTACTTATTGGATGGATATTCGGGTTATAATCAGATCGTCGTTGCTCCTGAAGATCAAGAGAAGACTACTTTCACGTGTCCATATGACACATTCGCATTCTGGAGAATTTCGTTCGGTTTGTGTAATGCACCCGCTACCTTCCAACTGTGTATGATGGCAATTTTCTCAGACATGGTGGAGAAAAATGTGGAAGTATTCATGGACGAATTTTCGGTCTATAGTGACGATTTTGATGCTTTCCTAGAGAATCTGGTAATGGTGTTACAAAGATGCAAAGACACGAATCTTATCCTTAACTGGGAAAAATTCCACTTCATGGTTGAGGAAGGCATACATTTGGGTCACAAGGTCTCAGTTCAAGGATTAGAGGTTGATAAGGCGAAGCTGGAAACAATTGAAAAACTTCCTCCACTAAGCTCATTTAAGGGAATTCGAAGTTTCTTGGGACATACCGGATTTTACAGAAGATTTATAAAGGACTTCTCTAAAATTGCAAAACCTTTGTGTAGTCTTTTAGAGAAGGATTCGGTTTTCAAGTTTGACGAAGAGTGTAAATTAGCATTCGAGTTGTTAAAGAAGAAATTGACCACAACTCCCGTAATCGTCGCGCCGGATTGGTCAATGCCCTTCGAGTTAATGTGTGATGCAAACGACTATGCTGTTGGGGCTATTTTGGGTCAACCCCGAGATAAGGTATTTCACGCCATATATTATGCAAGCAAGACACTCACGGAGACTCTAATGAATTACACAACTACGGAAAAGGAATTGTTTGCAGTGGTGTATGCATTCGACAAATTTCGGGCGTACTTGATCGGGACAAAGGTAGTAGTTTATACAGATCACTCGGCCATTCGGTACTTAATTTCGAAAAAAGATGCTAAACCACGCCTCATCCGATGGATTCTCCTTTTACAAGAGTTTGATTCAGAAATAAAGGATAGAAAGGGGACGGAGAACCAAGTCACCGATCATTTGTCTAGGCTGGAAAATCAGGATAAACAGGAAGAGGACAAGTGTGTAATCAACGAGTCATTCCCGGATGAGAAACTATTTGGGTTAAATGCAGAATTTCCATGGCACACGGACTTCGCGAATTATCTAGTGAGCAACAAGCTTCCCCCTGATCTTACACGACAACAGAAAAAGAAGTTTCTTCAAGATGTCAAGTGGTATATGTGGGATGAGCCTTACCTATTCAAATAGTGCGCCAACAAGATGATTAGAATGTGTATCCCCTATAGTGAAGTGCATAACATACTGCAGGAATGCCACTTATCGGCATATGGGGGACACTATGGTAGCGAGAGAACAGCGGAAAAAGTGCTTCAAGCCGGGTTTTATTGGCCGACATTATTTAAAGACGCCCACCAATGTGTTAAAACTTGTGATATATGTCAACGGGTGGGAAACATATCGAAACGGAATGAGATGCCACTACAAACAATTTTAGAAGTCGAGATTTTTGATGTATGGGGCATAGATTGTTAGAGTTTATGCCCTAGAGGCCAATTATTTGATATAATTGCTTAACATTTTGATATTATATTTGATTGAATAAATATATGATTTTATTATGGTTTTATTTACTGCGTAATATAATTGTTAACATAATAAAATTCCTTAGAATAGTGATACAAATTATATAGTTTCAAGTATGTGACTTGAACATGAGATTATATAATTATAATTAGTATCATTGTTCTTAAATGTCCTAATCGAAAGTATCATTGTTGATGGGACAACAATGATGCATTGAGACTAGTATGTGGATTGACTGATGACCAAATCTCATTGGTCATAAATATATGAGACATTAAGTCAATGCATAGGTACATGTTAGAGAACGATGTACTGGACAGATCCACCATGAGAATTCTATATGGAGCATTATGCGAAGTGTCATTAGCAATTCTCATAGTGACAATGATGTAATGGTCCTCCGACCTGAAATCGCTATATTACTACACGAGAATTTATGTACTTTGATATTATCAAATGTCACCTTTAATAGGGTGGACTATAAAGGTGATTATTGCGTTCATCATGAATCGTGTGAGAAATACGAGTGATCTAGATGGAATTTAACCATCCTATATATTATGGGTGATATCCATAGGCCTCTTGATTGAGTAGGACTATGAAATGCATGGCCATGCTCCAATTGTGATTTATTTCAGATAGTCTACTCATTGATCAAGAAAACTCAGATTAAATTATGAAGAGTATGACACATTCTTTGACTCGAGTTTAATCTAGGATATTATGGTTAAAAGGATTAAATTACATTGAAACATTGGTCACGAAAAGGTTGCATCGAATCATCGATCTTATTATTACTTGGGTAGCGGTGATGCATTACTAGATGCCCACTTTATTTATAATTTTATAATATGATTTTAAAATTATTGCCAACGTAATAATAACCTATAAGGTCACACACAAAGAACGTAATTAAAAGGAAATTAATTTAAATTGTAAAGATTTAAATATGTCAATATGATTGATAGAATTTTAAATTATTTAATTTAAATTAATAGGATAATTTATATATAGGTATATTAATTAAGTAAGACTTAAATAAGATATATATAAATTTGGATTTTAATAATATTAGGTTTTGATTAATTCCTCCTAACTGCTATATATATGATATATATCAGTCACTTTAGGTTTTACGTCAAAATACAAAACCCTAGCCGCTCTTAGAGAGAGACTAGAGAAAACAGCTTCGAAAATCCTCATCCTTGGTGGCTAGTACCGCAGTTCCTTCTTCTGCAGATCATAGGACGATTCGCAGAGCGTTCGTGTGGATACCGTAGAGATGCAGCTCATTTGGATTGCGTTGGAGATTCGATTGTATCAATTCCAGTTTCTTAATTCGTGGATTGCGTTGGAGATTCGATCGTATCAATTTCAGTTTCTTAATCGGTATAATTTCTAACCTCTGAATTAATTGAATTTTTCGCATGGATCCTGTTTTAGGGTTTTGAAAATTGCTTTAAAAATTTTATTTCCGCTGTGCGTTTCTCTATCGAAACCCCAACATAGATTTCATGTGGCCATTCCCTTCCTCATTTACCAATCAATACATATTGCTTGCGGTAGATTATGTTTCAAAGTGGGTTGAAGCTGTAGCACTCCCGACTAACGATGCCAAAGTGGTTCTCAAATTCTTACAGAAAAATATTTTTACGAGGTTTGGCACGCCAAGAGCTATTATAAGAAATGAAGGTAGTCACTTTTTCAACAAATCATATACAGCTCTTTTGGCAAAGTATAGGGTCAACCACAAGGTTGCTACAACATATCATCCACAGACCAGTGGGCAAGCTGAGGTTTCGAACAAGGAAGTGAAAAGAATCTTGGAAAAAGTGGTAAACCCAAATTAGAAGGATTGGTCCCTCAGATTGGACGATGCACTATGGGCTTACCGGACTGCGTATAAAACACCGATTGGTATGTCACCATACCAACTACTATACGGGAAAACATGTCACTTGCCTGTGGAGCTACAACACTTATAGAAGATATATATTCATATGATTCAAACATATTGCTCAAATGAAATTTTTGTACTTGTTGAGCTAGTTATGCTCACCCTTGCTTGAACCATATGAATGCAATTAAGAATGAACGAACTGAAGGATCCAATAAGGATAAAGGAAAGGCTAAGGTGGACAAGTAGTTGTCTTATAATAACATAGTATGAATTTTGTATTTATTTGATAATATGACGAAGAACATATGTAATGGTTACAAAGAACCTAGGAAGGAAAATATTATTTTGTAATATATAGAAGACATATTCACTCTTTTAAGGTATTTCAATTGAATGTATGTGTGAACTATAGCACCGTGTAGCACCATCTTTCGGGTTGGAAGATACCCGGATTTGGGGGCATCACATGTTGGTTACAGAGCTGTAGGTTATAAAACTTAAGGGGGGAAAAGTACCTTAGGCCATAACCTTAAGAAGAGTTAAAGAAATAAAAGATGAAGTTAACCCTAAAAATGCATTAAATGTGATATGTGTTTATAATATTTTAATGATGTTTACTAATCAAAATAATTTGTTTTGTTGTAGATGTCAGGAGATAACATGATGTATAGAGATATATACATGTGGTTAGTGAAGAGTCTGTGAACTAGGTAGATATTTTACCGACACCCGTAGCTGAGTTGCCAGTGGTGGTGGTGGTTGAGTCAGAAGATTCTGAGAACTTAGGATTCACATCCTTGTTCGATGGTATGTCAGAGAAGGAGGTGAAGGTGGTATCATTTAACACGGTAGTACCTACAGAGGAGATGACTCCGAGGGAGTCAATGAAGGCATTGTTCATGACGGTGTTGGATAGGAATATCCAGTTAAGGAAATATGTGAAAGAATTGAAGGAGGAGATCCATGACATCTTGGTAGACAAGAAAGAAATGGAGACGTTTTGGGAGGTAGAGCACGATGAGAAGGTGTTGGCAAAGGACAAGGTTCATGAGCTGAAACATGAGGTCTTTGAGCTTAGGGAGGAGTTAAAGGCTAAGAAACAGAAGATCTGTAAGATGTCTTATGTACATAGACTACGAGCATTATCAGCGACAAGTGGTTGAGTATGCTGTAGAGGCAGGGCAGACTCAGCATACTATCAGTCGAGATATGGTAGCCAGTCTTGCCGATGCAGATTATGAGAATGCCACTAGGAAAATGTAATCTAGTTAGTAACTAGAGTAGAATTAGATATGTAAATATGTTGTATCTATGTAGTGATGTAAAACCCTCTTTTGTATAATCAAAGGGTAGTCTTTTGTAAATCCCAATTGTTGGAAAGTAATTGCGGGAAAGTAATATAATCAGCCAAAGCTGTGTAATGATGAACGATGTAGTATTATACTACAAAAGAAGAAGTATATCAATATAAGCCTTTATTGAACATGTTGTGCAATGAGTTTGAGTTATTGTTTAACAATGAATAATGACTAATTAACAAGAAGAAAATAATAATGAAGTGTAATTCATTTTAATAGAAAGATGCCACCAAGAAGAAGACAACGAAATCAAGAAGTTAACGTGAATCAACCGGAAAGGGGACCGGTTAACTTGATGCAGGAGTTTTTTAATTTACTAACAACTGCCTTTAATCGAAATGGGGCTAATATACCTATAAATCCTGCGGTAGTACGTGCTATTATGTTTAAAGATGTTAAGAGTGTAGGTCCGACAGAGTTCAAAGGAACTATGAACCCTATAGAAGCCCAAACTTGGGTAAAAGAGATTGAGAAGGCATTTGTTATTGCAAATGTCGAAGAGAGGCAGAAGGTTTCTTTTGCCATCTACATGATGAAGGGAGAGGCCAACTTCTGGTGGGAGGTAAACCAGGCTAGGGCTGGAGTGGAGAACATAATGTGGACACGGTTCAAGGAGATCTTCTTCGAGAACTATTTCCCCACGAGTATGCTAGGTAGGATGGAGATGAGATTTTTAGAACTGAAACAAGGGGACATGACTATTCCCTAATATGCTGCCAAGTTCAATGAACTGGCCAGATTTGCTCCATATCAGGTGGATACGGAAGTGAGGTAGGCGAGGAGATTTGAGCAGGGCTTGAAACCTTGGCTCTATAGCCGGATATCAGTGTTTCAAAGTAATTCCTTTGGAACCATTCTGGAGAAGGCGATAATTGCCGAGGGTGGTAATGAGGCTTTAAGCCAATACCACTGGGAGAAGAAGAAAAAGAATAAAGTAGATGGGGGAGTGAAAACCGAGGGAGCCAGCGGGAGTGGCAACAGGCAGAAGAGGAAGACTTTTAACTCTAGGAATACCGGGGTAAAGTAAGAAGATCCAAAGAAGAGGATGGAGGCGTGTAAGAATTATAGGAAGACTCACTTAGGAGTCTGTCTCAAGGGTAAAGTAGTGTGCTACAACTGTGGACAGGAGGGGCACATTTTGCCTAACTGTCCAAGTCCGAAGAAGAATCTTGGATGCTTCGTATGTGGATCAACTGATCGCATGGCGAAGAATTGCCCGAAGAAGGGGATGGATGGTAGCAAGGGCACTAATAGTGGAAAGTTAGCTATTAGTGGTCCAACTTAGACCAGTAGGCCGATGGCCCGTACCTTTAATATGACGGTTCAGGATGCAGTTGCATCAGGGGATATAGTTGCAAGTATTATCCCAATCAACGATATAAATACTTATGTGTTATTTGATTCGGGTGCTACTTGTTCTTTTATAGAATATAACTTTGCTAGACGATTAGGATTACTTCCCGATAAGTTACCTATACCTTTGAATATTAAGGTAGCAAATGAAGAAATAATTCATGTTGAACATATTCATAGGCATTGTTGTGTAGAAATACGAGGTTATAAATTATCGGTAGATTTAATACCCATAAAATTGGGAGAATTCGATGTAATTCTCGGGATGGATTAGTTGTTTAACCATGGTGCAATTATTGATTGTCAAAAGAAATGTATAAACCTTCGAACGTTGAAGCAACCTAAGATAGTGTTTTACGGTAGTAAGTTACCGAGACGTTTGTGTTGTCTTACCATGACACAAACTAGGAAATTGTTGAGGAAGGGTTTTGTAGGTTATTTGTGTCATGTTGTTGATACCCAACGAGTGGGAGAAAAAATGGAACAAATTCCTATAGTCAAAGCATTCGTGGATGTATTTCCAAGTGATTTACCAGGTCTTCCACTGGATAGGGAGATTGAATTCGTAATAGATATTGTGCCAGGAGCGGCACCAGTTTCAAGGGCACCGTATCGTATGACGCTAGTGAGAAGAAGGAGTTGATGGTTCAATTACAAGAACTGTTGGATAGAAAATACATTCAACCGAGTGTTTCACCGTGGGGAGCTCCGATACTGTTTGTGAAGAAGGAGGATGGATTGTTGGGACTTTTTATCGACTACCGAGAGTTGAACAAGTTAACGATAAAGAATATATACCCATTTCTCAGGATCGATGATCTCTTTGATCAATTGAAAGGGGAAAAGTATTTTTCTAAGATAGATTTGCGAATGGAGTATCATCAGTTAAAGGTTAGAAAGGAGGATGTACCTAAGATGACATTCAGGACTCATTACGGCCATTACGAGTTTTTGGTAATGTCATTTGGGTTGACGAATACACCAGCTGCATTTATGGATATGATGAATAGAGTGTTCAAACAATATTTGGACAAGTTCGTCGTAGTGTTTATCGATGATATTCTAGTCTATTCTAAGATGCCAGAAGATCACGCTGAGCACCTAAGATTAGTATTGGAGACACTAAGGAAGGAAAAGTTATATACAAAATTCACTAAGTGTGAATTTTGGCTAGAAATAGTGCAGTTTTTGGGACACGTTATTGACCGAGAGGGAATTTCAGTAGACCCAGTAAAGGTGGAAGCAGTGATTAATTGGGAGAAACCGAAAACACCAACAGAGGTACATTGTTTCCTAGGGTTAGCGGGATACTATCCAAGATTTATCCAAGATTTTTCTAAGATAGCTACTCCGTTGACTAATTTGAAAAGAAAGACAGTGAAGTACGTATGAACAGAGAAGTGTGAAAACAATTTTCCAGAATTAAAGAAAAGGTTGAGTGAAGCACCTGTATTACCTTTACCCGATGATACAGGGAATTTTGTAACTTATAGCGATGCTTCGTATAGAGAACTAGGTTGCGTGCTCATGCAGCATGACAAAGTTATTGCGTATGCATCACGACAGTTAAAGGATTATGAGAAAGTTTATCCCACTCATGATCTGAAACTAGCAGCGGTGGTATTTGCCATAATGATTTGGAGGCATTACGTATATAGAGAAATGTGAGATATACACTGACCATAACAGTCTAAAATATATCTTCACAGAAAAAGACTTAAATATGAGACAAAGAAGATGGCTGGAGTTGATAAAGAATTATGACTGGGATATCATGTATCATCAAGGAAAAGCAAATGTAGTGATCGACGCCTTAAGTAGAAAGGGTTGAGAAAATTTATCTATGTTAACGGCTCAAACTAAGTTACCGAGTGAGTCAGGTCAGAAACTATTTACAACGAAGATTCAATCTACCATTGTAAAGAGAGTCAAGGAGGTACAACTCAGAAATGATGAGTGTGACCAGATGAAGAAATGGCTAGTAGATGAAAAAGAGATAAAGTATAGTCTTGATAATAAGGGGTTATTAATATTTGAAGGAAGAATTTAGGTTCTTAGTGAAACAGAATTAAAGGAGGAAGTATTACAAGAGGCTCATAGTTCAAGGTACTCGATTCATCCCGGTAGTACTAAGATGTATCAAGACCTTCGACATAGTTTTTGGTGGCCAAACATGAAGAGGGAGATATCAGAATATGTAAGTAGGTGTGACGCCCCCAAAATTAGGTATACATCACCCATCTTGGGTCGTCAGATACATGGTATAAAATTCAAATACAACTTACTAATACAACTGTCGTGTACAATACGACAAAACATAACTGTGAGCTTGAATACAATTATTGTCTACTAGAGATTATACAAACTCAAAAGGAGTCCTCATTACAATTATTAACACACTATTTCACAGAATAGTGAGGACTATTAATGCTATCCTCTGGACCGTCACTCCATTCCCCGACTAGTCCCTGCTATGTTCTCATTTCCTGAAGAGAACAGTGAAAGAAAGGGTGAGCTCACTAGCCCAGTAAGAAATATTATGACTAAGGTAATGTAGAATAAATTATCGTTAGCCTTCAACAATGTTTAAACTGATAAAATATAACAACATCAAGTTTAACTGCAGCGGAATAAGCAATCCATTAAAAGAGTCAAGTAGAGAATAAAATCTATTATCTTTTATGATTTAAAAGGTTTTTCATGACTTTTATCATTTGGGACTCAAATTTTTAATAAATAATCCACATCATCGAATCACCCCCAGACTACTGACCGATGATATTCTTTAGTATCACAACCACAAATTATCCATGCATAACAGCCAAGGACATTCGTGTATTCATTAATGGTCATGATCATGCCAACAACTGTCCATTAATGCACTACGGGCCAATAAAAACTTTTACCACATCATTTGTAACATTACGGTCATGATTATACCAAATAATCCCTGGTCATAATCATACCAAGTCCATCTATACACTACAGGCCACAGATGACTTTCAACATAATATAAATATGAGAATGATGACAATGATATAAGAATTCAATAAAAAAAGTTCAAGAATTAATTTATCCAGGAACTAATAATGTCCAAATTGTCAACATGATACTGCTTTGTAGAGTAAAATTCAAGAATGATCAGAAGAATATTTCGATGAAAAGATATCTTTGGATGAAGCTTTAAATATCAAGGATATTCTACTAATTTCATGGAGTATAGAAGTCAAAACTTTAACCAACTGAGTATAATAAAGAATGGAATAACAAAAAAATCACCATGCATGCGGTACTTCGCATAGACAGGTTATTCCAACAGAATACTAATAATTGAACTAGGTCAGGAAAAATTTGCATCGACAGGATGTTCCAACAGAATAATAAAGAAGGAACCAGGTCCGGTGTAAAACACAGAGACATGATGTTCCAACAGAATAATAGAAGAATGTCACCAAGTATAGGGTAAACCGCAAGTTATTCCAACAGAATAATAAGCAATGGAATAACAACAGTTCTCTTCATGAATAAGAAAGAATAACACCCCTTACATTAGTAGGAGATTGAATACTGCAGTAGTGTAGTAACATAATACTCTTCTTTTTTCTCTCTTATTCTCTCTATACTTTCTCTCTCTATAGCTTGAATGAATTCGTGAAAAATAATAAAGCACTAGGCCTCTATTTATAGAAGATTTCTAGCTTAGCACTTGAAATGTGAAAAGGCAAGTGGCTCATTTGGTGGTGATGTGAAAAGAAAAGTGGTTCGGCGCTTGTAATGTGAAACACCAAGTGGTTTGACGCCTGTAATGTGAAACGAAAATCGATTCGACGCCTGTAATATGAAACAACAAGTGGTTTGACGTCTGGTAAAGGTAATTACTATTGACGAAGGTAATTACTATTGACGAAGGTAATTACTATTGATGAAGGTAATTACTATTGACGAAGATAATTACTATTGACGAAGGTAATTACTATTGACGAAGTGACTCTTAGATGACATATGGCCCCCCCCCCCATAAAATAACCAAACTTACCACAAACGTCTCATAATAGACTCTTTATATACATCAAGGATTGAATAAATATTACCACAAATCATTTTATTTTAATCAACACATATTTAATCTTTCAACAATTATTAATCATTTATAACTTGTGGTCTCAATTATTGATTTAATAATATAACATATTATACGAGATAATCTTTGTGACAATAATTGAATAAATTATATAAGAGATATGATGCAAAGAATTATAGTAATAATTGAGTATAGGTGAGTGACTTCTCACGTAAGCATCGATAATCAATCTAGTGTGCTACTATGCAACCACACGTATTACTGTACTTTTACTACCGGGTAGTTCAACAGTTTTAATGGTAACACCTCCACCGTTATTTTCATAAAGTATTTTTGTCGTTTTCTCAATCCGACAATAATTCCGTTGTGGGGTCCACCAATGATTGTGCCATCGTACGAATATTCTCCGATAAAAAGAATATTCCCCGACCAAACGAATATTTTATAACAACTTGTTTACTTTGCAAAATTTATAAATATTACCCACATCTATAACATTATATCAAATTTACTCCATAATATTCAATAATAATACTTATAGAAAATTCATTTTTATTTATAAAAGTTGGGGTCTTACAACCTCCCCTTCTTATGAAATTTTGCCCTCGAAATTAGGGTACGTACCTGGTATGTCGAAGAGGTAAGGATACCTTGATTTCATTTCAGATTCTAACTCCCAAGTCATTTCCTCAACATCGTGGTTTCTCCACAAAACTTTGACTTGAGGTATAATCGTGGAGCGTAGAATATGTTCCTTCTTATCCAAAATTTGAACAGGAACCTCTTCATACGTCAAATCTTCCTCTATTTCGTCCGGTTCTAACTCAATAATGTGGTTCGGGTCTTTCACATATTTAGGTAACATGGATATGTGAAAAATGTTATGAACACGAGACATACTTGGCGGTAAAGCGAGTCTATAGGCCACAGTTCCTACTCGATCGAGGATTAAAAATGGGCCGATGAATCGAGGATTGAGTTTTCCTCTCTTTCCAAATCTCGTAACTCCTTTCCATGGAGCAACACGCAACAACACATGATCTCCTATATCGAATTCGACGTCCTTTCGATGAAGATCAACATAACTCTTTTGTCGATCTTGTGAGGTTTTTATACGTTGTCGGATCGTTTGAATTTTTTTCGTAGTCATATGTACCAACTCCGGTCCCAACAACGTTGCTTCACCCACCTCATCCCAAAGATATCTTTGGAGAACGACACTTTCTTCCATACTGGCGCTTGAATGGAGCCATGCGATACTTGCTTGATAAGCTGTTGTTGTAGGAAAACTCCACCGATGGTAAGAACTTGTCCCAACTTCCCTTGAAATCAAGGACACGAGTCTTAATAGATCTTCAAGAGTTTGAATAGTCCTCCAGATTGTCCGTCCGTCGAGGATGATATCTTTGAGCTAAATCGTAAGTCTGTGCCCATAGCTTTTTTTCAAACTAACCCAAAATCATGAAGTGAATCTTGGGTCTCGATCGAAACTATGGATAAGGCATACCATACGGATCTTACAATCTCGTTTATATACATACGAGCAAGACGCGTTCAAGTGTATAAGTTTCTCGATCGGTAAGAAATGAGCGAGACTTGGTCAATCTATCAACAATGACCCAAAACGCATCTATGCCTTGAGAAACCTTAGGAAGGCCTAGAACGAAATCCATGGTAATGTGCTCCCACTTCCATTACGAATTTGAAGTGGTTGCAATGGACCTTTGGTACTTGATGCTCCATTTTAACTCGTTGACAAGTTAGACACCTTGAGATAAACAACGCTATCTCTCTCTTCATATTGCTCCACCAAAATGTATGACAAATATCATGATACATTTGGTACTCCTAGAGATGGATTGTAAAAGCAGTGTGTTGTGCGCCTCCATCATGATTTTATACTATAAATCGGTCGTTAGGAACACAAAGTCTGGAGTTGACTCAAGTATTCATTCTTCATCGATTCTTGCTTCCGGCATAGCACCTTCTTGCACTTTCTTCCTCATACGCATCAGCTCCAGGTCTGTAACTTGAGCAGCTTTAACTTTATCGATTAAAGTCGGTTCTACTCGTATATTCGCCATCATCACATGGGTCCCTGGAGTCTTTAACTCTATCTCCATCCTTTGCAAGTCACACAAAATGGGCCTTTGTGTTGACAATATCGCACTCGTACTTGCATATGATGTTCTACTCAATGCGTCAGCTACCACATTCGCTTTTCCAGGATGGTATTGGATGGTATGATCATAATCTTTCAACAGTTCAATCCAACGTCGTTGTTGCATGTTGAGTTCCTTTTGAGTAAAGAAATATTTGAGGCTTTTATGATCCGTAAAGATCTCCACCTTCTCCCCATACATGTAATGCCTCCAAATTTTAAGTGCAAAGACAATAGCTGCCAACTCTAGATCATGAGTAGGATAATTCCTCTCATATTCTTTGAGTTATCTTGAGGCATAGGCTATGACTTTCCCATGTTGCATGAGAACACATCCCAACCCTTTGCTCGAAGCATCCATTGTAGATGACAAATCCTCCGAGGCGGATGGTATTGTCGAAGGTCTTTGAAATGAGTCTCCTCTTGAGTTCTTGAAAAATCTTCTCACATTCTTCACTCCAACCGAACTTTGTATCTTTCTGAGTCAGCTGAGTTAATGGAGTAGCAATTTGAGAAAATCCTTCCACGAATCTCCGATAATAACCAGCTAAGCCGAGAAAGCTACGTACTTCGATCACTGATTTAGGTTGCTCCCAGCTTTGAATTGCTTCAATCTTAGCTGGGTCAACAGATATTCCATGACTTGATACTACGTGCCCAAGGAATGCTACTTCCTCAAGCTAGAATTTGCACTTCTTTAACTTGGCATAAAGCTTGTATTCACGAAGCTTTTGGAGTGTCAGCCTCAAGTGTTGCTCGTGATCTTCACGACTTTTGGAATAAATAAGGATGTCATCAATAAAGACGACCACAAAGTGATCCAAATATTCCTTGAATACTCGGTTCATCATATCCATAAAGGCAGTAGGAGCATTAGTCAATCCAAAGGACATGACTAGGAATTCATAATGCCCGTACCGAGTTCTGAAAGCCGTCTTTGGAATGTCATCGGTTTTAATCTTCAATTGGTGATATCCGGAACAAAGATCAATCTTTGAAAAGAATTTGGCTCCTTGCAACTGGTCAAACAGGTCATCAATACGTGGCAATGGATACCTATTTTTGATGGTGACATGATTTAACTATCGATAATCAATACAAAGTCGCATACTCCCATCTTTCTTCTTCACGAATAGAACAGAAGCACCCCAAGGAGAAGTACTAGGACGAATAAAGCCGATGTCTAACAATTCCTGCAGTTAGGTCTTTAACTCCTAAAGTTCAATAGGAACCATTCAATATGGGGCTTTGGAAATGGGTTTTGTACCGGGTTCAAGGTCGATACAAAATTCAATTTCACGCTCAGGGGGTAGGCCAGGAAGTTCTTCGGGGAATACGTCAGGAAATTTATTAACAATAGAAATATCGTTTAAAAGCGGCGTATATTTTTGTTTAAATCTGTGACATGAGCTAAGAAAGCTTGACATCCGTTTTTCAATAAACGAATAGCTTTATGGCTTGAGATGACCGTGATTGATTTTAATGGTTTGGTTGCTTGAATTGGCATAATAGGTTGATTAGGAATATGAAAGCTAATCCGTAGAATCACATCAAATGCAAGTATTTTCAATGAAATAAGATCTACAGGTAGTGTGAGGGTACCGATTTGAACCAAACAAGACTTATAAACAGTTGATGTAATGAAGGTTTCTCCCAACGGAGTTTCCACAGATAAGTCAAAGTCTAATTTCTCCGGAGTCAAATTTAATCGATGAGCGCAAGTAAGAGAAATAAAAGAATGGGTAGAACCGGTATCAAATAAAGTATAGATTTCGTTAGAGTTTATGATAAGCTTAACCGTGATGACCTCATTCGGGTTCCTTGCTTTCTAGGAGGTCACAACAAATGCTCTCCCTTGCACTGCCGGTTTTAACTTTTTTGGGACGGCCTTTGGTGCCTCCATACTAGCTGAATTTGTCTTTGGTGAACGTCAAAATCGGGCTAAGTGACCTTCTCTTCCATAATTATAACATGCTTTTGGATGACATCGCTTGATTTTGGTGATGTGCCCCTCCTCCGCATTTGAAACATATGATAGGTGGTCATTCTCCTTCCTTAACGATAGAGTCTTTGGTCGACGTCTTTCCATCATTGTTGAATCTCCTCTTCTTGAAATGTCCATTCTTATTGTTTTGGCCCTGATTAGCACCGAGTGGTTACCATTTCTGGCCTGTTGATTCCTCTCCACGCTTGTTGTCATCGCTTCGATGACTGCTCTCGCTGGTATTATCATTTTGCCGGCTGCTCTCTTTTAGTTGCGTTGACTCGTTATCGTGCTCCACTAACTGAGCCATATTTACAACATCTGAATATAAACAAAGTTTATGAGAAGTAAGATGTTGTCGTATCTCTAGCTTCAAACCTCTTAAAAACATCCGTGTCATTCTCTCTTCATTATCCACCAAGTGGGGATATAAACCGGGATAACTCATAAATTTAGCCTCGTATTGCGACACGGTCATATTGTTTTGTTCCAACTTGATAAACTCCACCTCCTTCATGTGAGCCGAATACTTTCGGGAAAGTATTTGTCGTTGAAGCAACTCTTAGAACTTCTCCCAAGACATCTTGATCTGGCGGGTTGAGTACGTTTAATCGATTCCCACCCGTGTAATCGCCTCTCCGCGTAGAATATAAAGGCGGTGAAGGAACCTTTGCTCTCTCATAACATCCCAAGACATCAAATATCTTGGTGATCGCTTTATCCATGCTTCCGCCATAAGTGGTTTTGGCTCTCCCTTAAACTCCGGTGGTCCCAGCTCCTTGAACTGCATTTAGCGGTGTGCCTCAGAGAGTTTCCAGTGTTTCCACTTGTAATTTGGGCCGGAGCCGCTCTACTTTCTTTGTTGCATGAATTGCATAAAGCCCCTGAACATTTGATCATTCATCATTTAGTCGGTGTTGTTGTTTGCATGAGGATTGTCGCCTTCTGATTCACATTATCCACGATTATTGATATGTGGTGAATCAACGGTGCTTTGTGCTCCATTGCTATTCTCAATATTCTCGGATGTCATTTTCGAGATCTTGCCACAAAACAAAAGTTAATTGACATGTAACATATTATCCTAAATTACGTGAGCCAATTAAATACCACATAAACTTAGGTAGGTCATACTAGCGAAGGAATTCCCCGTCTCTCCCCTCATAGTATTATTCTCACATCTTAGCGAGGATCATATCCTCAAGCTTTGATACCAACCTGCGCGCCCCAAAATTAAGTATACATCACCCATCTTGGGTAAATCGGATACATGGTACAAAATTCAAATACAACTTACTAATACAACTATTGTGTACAATACGACAAAACATAACTGTGAGTTTGAATACAATTATTATCTACTAGAGATTATACAAACTCAAAAGGAGTCCTCATTACAATTATTAACACACTATTTCACAGAATAGTGAGGACTACTAATGCTATCCTCTGGACCGTCACTCTGTTCCCGACTAGTCCCTGCTATGTTCTCATTTCCTGAAGAGAACAGTGAAAGAAAGGGTGAGCTCAACTAGCCCAGTAAGAAATATTATGACTAAGATAATGCAGAATAAATTATCGTTAGCCTTCAACAGTGTTTAAACTGATAAAATATAACAACATCAAGTTTAACTGCAGGGAACAAGCAATCCATTAAAAGAGTCAAGTAGAGAATAAAATCTATTATCTTTTATGATTTAAAAGGTTTTCATGACTTTTATCATTTGGGACTCGATTTTAATAAATAATCCACATCATCGAATCACCCCGCACTTCTGACAATGATATTCTTCAATTATCACGACCATAAATTATCCATGCACTACTGACCGAGGACATTCGTGTATTCATTAATGGTCATGATCATGCCAACAACTTGTCCATAAATGCACTACGGGCCAATGATAACTTTTACCACATCATTTGTAACATTACGGTCATGATTACAAGAATAATCCACTGGTCATAATCATACCAAGTCCATCTATGCACTCTGAATACAGATAACTTTCAACATAATATAAACATAAGGATGATGACAATGATATAAGAATTCAATAAAACAAGTTCAAGAATTAATTTATCCAGGAACTAATAATGTCCAAATTGTCAACATGATACTTCTTTGTAGAGTAAAATTCAAGAATGATCAGAAGAATATTTCGATGAAAAGATACTGGATGAAGCGCAAATATCAAGGATATTCTACTAATTTAATGGAGTATAGAAGTCAAAAATTTAACCAACTGAGTATAATAAAGAATGGAATAACAAAAGAAATCACCATGTATGCGGTGCCATGTATAAAAGTTATTCAACGAGAATACTAATAACGGAACCAGGTCAGGCAAAATTTGCACCTACAGGATGTTCCAATAGAATAATAAAGACGGAACCAGGTCCGTTGTAAAACACACATACAGGATGTTCCAACAGAATAATAATAAAGACAGAACCAGGTCCGGTGTAAAACACACAGACAGGATGTTCTAACAGAATAATAGAAGAATATCACCAAGTATAGGGTAAACCGCAGGTTATTCCAACATAATAATAAGCAATTGAATAACAACAGTTCTCTTCATGAATAAGAAAGAATAACACCTCTTACATTAGTAGGAGATTGAATACTGCAGTAGTGTAGTAACAGAATACTCTTCTTTTTTCTCTCTTATTCTCTTTATACTTTCTCTCTCTATAGCTTGAATGAAATCGTGAAAAATAATGAAGCACTAGCCCTCTATTTATAGAAGATTTCTAGTTTAGCACTTGAAATGTGAAAAGGCAAGTGGCTTGACGACTGGTGATGTGAAAAGAAAAGTGGTTTGACGCTTATTATGTGAAACACCAAGTGGTTTGACGCCTGTAATGTGAAACGACAATTGGGTCGGCCTTTCAATATGTAAACAACAAGTGGTTTGGACGTCTGGTAAAGGTAATTACTATTGACGAAGGTAATTACTATTGACAAAGGTAATTACTATTGACGAAGGTAATTACTATTGACGAAGGTAATTACTATTAACGAAGAGACTCTTAGATGACATATGGGCCCCCCCATAAAATAACCAAACTTACCACAAACGTCTCATAATAGACTCTTTATATACATCAAGGATTGAATAAATATTACCACAAATCATTTTATTTTTAATCAACACATATTTAATCTTTCAACAATTATTAATCATTTATAACTTGTCGTCTCAATTATTGATTTAATAATATAACATATTATACAGATGATATTGTGACAATAATTGAATCAATAATATAAGAGATATGATGCAGCAATTACTATAGCAATAATTGAGTATAGCTGAGTGACTTCTCACGTAAGCATCAATAATCAATCTGCAGCTACTATGCAACCACGCCGTATTATTGTACTTTTACTACTAGGGTAGTTCAACGGTTTTAACGGTAACACCTCGTAGATTATTTTCATAAAGTATTTTGTCGTTTTCTCAATCAAACAATAATTTTGTTATTGGGGTCCACTAATGATTGTCTTGAGTCATCTACGAATATTCCCAGATAAAAGAATATTCCCCGACCAAACGAATATTTTATAACAACTTGCTTACTTTGCAAAATTTATAAATATTACCCACAACTATAACATTTATATCAAATTTACTCCATAATATTCAAAATAATATTTATAGAAAATTCATCTTTATTTATAAAAGTTGGGGTCTTACAGTAGGTGCTTAACTTATCAAAAAGTTAAGTCTGAACATCAACGACCAAGTGACTTGTTACAGTCATTGGAGATTCCAAAATAGAAGTGGGAGCATATCACAAGGGATTTTGTGGTGAGACTTCTAACTACCCAGAAATGGTAAGACATTATTTGGGTAATAGTGGATCAATTAAAGAAGTCGGCTCACTTTTTACCAATAAGAGTTAAGTTTAACTTAGATCAGTTAGATAAACTCTATGTTAAGGAAATTATTTCTAGACATGGGGTACCAGCTTCGATAGTGTCAGATCGTGATTCACGTTTCACATCAAACTTTTGGAGAAGTCTGCAAGAGCAGAAGGGAACACAGTTGAAGCTAAGTATGGCTTATCATCCACACACTGATGGGCAGAGCGAAAGGACAATTCAGACGCTGAAAGATATGCTGAGATCTTGTGTTTTGGATTTCAAAGGTAGTTGGGATGATCATCTACCGTTAGTAAAGTTTGCGTATAACAACAGTTCTTGTAACTGAACCACCTACTCCTTCATCTCCACTGATGCCATACGGTACGGTGCCCTTGAAACTGGTGCCGCTCCTAGCACAATATCTATAACGAATTCAGTCTCCCTATCCGGTGAAAGACCCGACAATTCACTTGGAAATACATCCACGAATTCTTTAACTATAGGTATTTGTTCCATTGTTGCCCCCACTCTCTAGGTATCAACAACATGGCACAATTAACCTACACATCCCTTCCTCAACAATTTCCTAGTTTGTGTCATGGTAAGACAACACGAACGTCCCGATGATTTATTACCGTAAAATAATACATTTGGTTGTCTCAACGTTCTAATGTTTACACATTTCTTTTGGCAATCTGTTATTGCACCATGGTTAAACAACCAATCCATCTCGAGAATTATATCAAATTCTCCCAACTTTATCGGTAACAAATCTACCGATAATTTATAACCCTGTATTTCTACACAACAACTCCTATGAATATCTTCAACATGAATTATTTATTTGTTTGCTACCTTGATTTTCCTTATTTTTCTATCATTATGTATTTCTTGGAAGTTCAAAAATAATTCCCGAGCAGAAATTGATGTATAGTGTTTTTCAGAAAATTTCTCGAAAAACTTTTATTTTCGTCTTGGAAATTCAAACACTTTAATTCCTTCAAGTAGCCAGAATACTACAATATTCTGACACATTTAGGTTATAGAACAACCTTCATCTTACTAACACATATAATATAATTTTATTCATTATTTAATCACATAAAATTATTTTACAAATTATCCGATTTTCTCGGTCGTTACATCCTTCCCCCCTTATAAGGTTTTTGTCCCAAGATCTCGCTAATAATTAAACAAATAACTGAGGGTAATTCTTCTTCATCTTTTCTTTAAGTTCACACGTTGCTTCTTCGACATCGTGTTTCTTCCATAACACCTTTACCGAAGGTATAACTTTGTTCCTCAAAACTTGTACTTTTCTATCAATGATTTGAATAGGCATTTCTTCATACGTCAAGTCCTTCTCAATATGAATAGGCTCATATTCTATCACGTGCTTATAATCTGGTTTATAAGGACGAAACACAAAAACATGAAATATGTTATGTATTCGTTCTAGGTCTGGAGGTAATTCTACCACGTATGCTACCTCTCCTACCCTTTTTAATATCTCAAAAGGTCCTATAAACCTTGGACTTAACTTTACTTTCTTTCCAAAGCGTATCTTTCTTTCCCAGGGAGATACCTTCAGAAATACGTATGAGCCTGCTTAAAACTCTCTATTCAATCGATGCGAATCCACATACTTCTTTCGGTCTTGAGCTACTACCAGACGCATTCGTATCAGCTTAACTATATCCGATGTCTGCTGCACCAATTCAGGTCCTAGCATTCGGCGTTCTCCCACTTCATCCCAATACAATGGTGTTCTGCACTTCCGTCTGTATAGAGCTTCGTAAGGCGGCATGCCTATGCTTGCATGATAACTATTGTTATACGCAAACTCTACTAACGGAAGATGATCATCCCAACTACCCTTAAAATCCATGACGCAAGATCTCAGAATATCTTCCAACGTCTAAATTGTTCTCTCGCTCTGCCCATCAGTTTGTGGATGATAAGCTGTTCTTAACTTCAGCTGCGTTCCCATTTGTTCTTATAGACTCCTCCAAAAGTTCGACGTGAATCGTGGATCACGATCTAACACAATTGAAACTGGTACTCCATGTCTGGAAATGATTTCCTTAACATAAAGTTTAGCTAACTGGTCTAAGTTATACTTAACCCTTATTGGCAAAAAGTGGGCCGACTTCGTCAATTGGTCCACTATTCCCCAAATTGCATCATACCCCTTCTGAGTAATTGGAAGTCCCACCAAAAAGTCCATCGTGATATGCTCCCAGTTCCACTCCAGAATCTCAGAAGACTACAATAAGTCGATCCTAGTCATCTCTATTATTACCTCAGTTTGATCCGTTAACGTAGACAATTTCTCCCAACCTTTCCTACTCAAGGCGTCGACCACTACATTGGCTTTTCCTAGGTGATACAGGATTTCATAGTCGTAATCCTTTATCAACTCCAGCCATCTCCTTTGTCTCATATTCAAATCCTTTTGTGTGAAGATATATTTTAGACTCTTATGGTTTGTGTATATCTCACAATTTTTCCCGTATAAGTAATGCCTCCATATCTTCAAAGCAAACACTACCGCGGCAAGTTCCAGATCATGAGTAGGATAAACTTTCTCATAACCCTTCAACTGCCATGATGCATACGCAATGACTTTGCCATGTTGCATGAGCACACAACCAAGTCCTCTATGCGAAGCATCGCTATAAACTACGAAATTTCATGTATAATCGGGTAATGACAATACATGTGCTTCACTAAATCTTTTCTTCAGTTCTTGGAAACTGTCTTCACTCTTTTCCATCCAAACGTACTTCACTGTCTTCCTTGTCAAGTTAGTCAACGGAGTAGCTATCTTGGGAAAATCTTGGATAAATCTTCGATAGTATCCCACTAACCCTATGAAACTTTGCACCTCAGTCGGCGTTTTCGGCTGTTCCCAACTCATCACCACTTCCACCTTCACTGGATCCACTGAAATTCCATCGCGGTCGATAACATGACCTAAAAACTGTACCCTTTCTAGCCAAAATTCACATTTAGTGAATTTCTCATATAACTTTTCCTTAGTGTCTCTAACACTAATCTTAGGCGTTTAACGTGTTCTTCTGGCGTCTTAGAATAGACTAGAATATCATCGATAAACACTACAACGAAGTTGTCCAAATACTATTTGAACCTTTTGTTCATCATATCTACAAATGCAGCTGGTGCATTTGTCGTCTTAGGTATATCTTCCTTCCTAACCTTCAACAGATGATACCCCGTTCGCAAATCTATCTTAGAAAAATACTTTGCCCCTTTTAATTGATCAAAAAGATCATCGATCCTAGGCAATGAGTATTTATTCTTTATCGTTAACTTGTTCAACTCTTGGTAGTTGATACAAAGTTGTAACGATCCGTCCTTCTTTTTTACAAACAGTACCAGTGCTCCCCATGGCATAACACTCGATTGAATGTACTTTCTATCCAACTTTTCTTATAACTGAACCATCAACTCCTTCATCTCCACTGGTACCATACAGAACGATGCCCTTAAAACCGGTGTCGCTCCTGGCATAATATCTATAACGAATTTGGTCTCCCTATCCGGTGGAAGACACGATAATTCACTTGGAAATACATCCGTGAATTCTTTAACTATAGGTATTTGTTCCATCGTTACCCCCACTCTCTAGGTATCAACAATATGGCACAATTAACCTACACATCCCTTCCTCAACAATTTCCTAGTTTGTGTCATGGTAAGACAACACGAACGTCCTGGTGATTTATTACCGTAAAACACTATATTTAGTTGTCTCAACGTTCTAATGTTTACACATTTCTTTTGGCAATCTATTATTACACCATGGTTAAACAACCAATCCATCCCGAGAATTACATTGAATTCTCCCAACTTTATCGGTAACAAATCTACCGATAATTTATAACCTTGTATTTCTACACAACAACTCCTATGAATATCTTCAACATGAATTTTTTCTTCGTTTGCTACCTTGATATTCAAAGGTACATGCAATCTTTCGGAAAGTAATCCTAATCGTCTAGAAAAATCACATGTTATGAAAGAACAAGTACTACCCGAGTCAAATAACACATAAGCATTTATATTGTTGATTGGGATAATACCTACAACTACATCCCCGGATGCAACTTCATCTTGGATCGTCATGTTAAAGGTATGGGCCATCGGCCTGCCTATCAGAGTTGGACCACCAATAGCTAACTTACAACTTTTATTGCCCTTATTCCCGTCTGTCCCCTTCTTTGGGAAGTTCTTTGCTATGTGGTCAGTTGATCCACATACGAAACATCCATGGTTTTTCTTTGGACTTGGACAGTTAGGCGAAATGTGCCCCTCCTGTCCACAGTTGTAACATATGACCTTTCCCTTGAGACAGACTCCTAAATGAGTCTTCCCACAGTTCTTGCATGCCTCCATCCTGTTCTTTAGGATCTCCCAGCTTCATTCCGGTATTTCCAGAGTTAAATCTCTTCCTCTTCTGGCAATTGCCACTCCCACTAGCTCCTTCGATTTTCACTGCCCCGTCTACCTTTCCCTTATTCTTCTTCTCCTTGTGGTATTGGCTTAGAGCCTCATTACCACTTTCGACAATTATTGCTTTCTCCAGTATGGTCCCAAAAGAATTACATTGGAACACAGATATTCGACTATAGAGACAGCGTTTTAAGCTCTGCTCAAACCTCATATCATCCTCACTTCCGTGTCCACCTGGTGTGGAGAAAACCTCGCAAGTTCATTAAACTTGGCAACATATTGAGGAATTATCATCTCCCCTTGTTTCAGTTCTAGGAACCGCATCTCCATCCTCCCCTGCATACTCGTGGAAAAGTAGTTCTCGAAGAAAATCTCCTTGAACCGCGTCCACATAAGGTTTTCTATACCGGCCCTAGCCTGGTTTGCCTCCCACTAGAAGTTGGCCTCACCTTTCATCATATAGGTAGCAAAAGAAACCTTTTTCCCCTCATCGACATTTGCAATAACAAACGCCTTCTCTATTTCTTTCACCCAAATCTGGGTTTCTATTGGGTCCGTAGTTCCTTTGAACTTCGGCGGACCAACACTTTTAAAATCCTTAAATGTTGTAGCTCGTACTACCCCAGGATTTACAGGAATATTCACCCCATTCCTATTAAACGCAGCCGTTAATAAATTAACGAACTCTTGCATTGGGTTAACCGGTCCTCCTTCTGGTTGATTTACATTGACATCTTGATTTCATTGTCTTCTTCTTGGTGGCATTTTTCTGTTAAGATAAACAACATGTCATTATTACTTTCTTCTGTTAGTTAGATATTATTCATTATTAAACAATAACTTCAAACTCATTGCATAATATGTTCCATAAAAGGCTTATATTGATTTGCTACTTCTTTGTAGTATAATACTACATCATTTGTCATTTACACAACCTTAGCTGATTACATTACTATCCTGCAATTGCTTTCCGAAAATTAGGATTTACAAAAGACTACCCTTTGATATACAAAAGAGGGTTTTACGTCACTACTAGATATATCATATGTACATCTTATGGCATTCTCATAATCCGCGTTGGCAAGACCGGCTAGAATATCTTGGTTGATAGTATGCCGAGTCTGCCCTGCCTCTATCGGATACCCAACCACTTGTTGCTGAAAATCCGCATGAGAACTCCTATATATATAGGACATTCTACAAATCTTTTACTTCTTGACCTTTAGCTTCTTCCTGAGCTCAAAGGTCTCCTGTTTCAGCTCATGGACCTTGTCCTTTGCCAAAACTCGCTCATCTTGCTCCTCCTCCCACATAGTCTCCATGCTTTTCTTATCCTCCAGGATTTCCTAGACCTCCTCCTTTAGCTCCTTTACCTCCTTCCCCAACTGGATATTTCTATCCAAAATTGTCATGAACAGTGCCTTCATTGACTCCCCCGGAGTCATCTCTTCCGCAAGTGCTACAATGTTAAATGAAACCAACTCTACCTCCTCCTCTGACATGCCATCAAACAAAGACATAAGGTCTAAGTCTTCCGAGTCTCCAGACTCGACTATAACCACTTATGACTATTTTGCTATAGGGGTCGTAAGATCTCTACTTGATTTACGGACTCCTCGCTAACAACATGTATATCCCTATACATCTCATTATTTCCTGACATCTACAACAAAACAATTTAATTTGATTAGTACACGTCAGTAGAATAATAAAAACACATATCACATTTAATGCATTTTTAGGGTTAACTTCATCTTTTACTTCTTTAACTTTTCTTAAGGTTATGACTTAAGGTTCTTTCCCCCCCCCCCTTAAGTTTTATAACCTAAAGCTTTGATATCAACCGATGATGCCCCCAAATCTGGGTATCTTCTAACCCGACAGATGGTGCTACAGTTCACACATTCATTCAATTGAAATACCTCAAAAGAGTGAAAATGTCTTCTATATATTCCAAAACAATATTACCATACCTAGGTTCTTTATAACGATTACATAAATTCTTTGTCATAATATCAAATAATAACAACATTCATCCTATACTATTACAAAGGCAACCTATTGGTTCGTCTTAGCCTTCTCTTTATCTTTTCTTAGGATCCTTGAATTGCTTTCGGTCAGATTTGCATTCATATGGTTCAAGCAAGAGTGAGCATAACTAGCTCAACAAGTATGACAATTTCATTTAAATAAGAGGCTTGAATCATATAAATCGTATATCTTTAATAACCGAATCAATAGCTATGAAGTACTATCGATAATTCAAAATAGCACTTCTCTTTTCTTTAAAACATTTCACAATGAACAACATTCATTAAACATAAATTTTGGTACAAGACCAAGACCATGAACATTTCATTCTTTCTTTGAAAAGGACAACCCGACACCAAGTCCGTAAGTCCAGCATATCATACGAGCATGTCTAGGTGATTAGCCTATAGTACTCTATGTTGTACAACACTACTTTCTTTAAACGTATGTACGTTTAAGGTTTGGCAATCTCATGTGCCTGTCATTTTGACGACAAAATATTTGTTTATCATACCCAGTCTTTCTTTGGAATCAATACCAAAATAGTTTGGCAAAAGATAGCAACATTGACAATGGTTTGATAGATTAACTGGAAATCCACAAAACACATTAAGTCTAGCCGAAGGAATTGGCTTCGACTTCATTATACATCAAGTCATGCGTAAAGTACAAGAATTACAACACTTGTCCAAAAGAATATAGACAAGGTTCAGAATACTTTCCTTTAGCGTCTTCTACAGTTATTATTCTTTTCCTTTGAGTCTTTAAGGATTCTACAATACATGATCACATAACATACCACATTAGGTCATATATAATCAAGTATATTTACTATTATATCTTACCCTTCTTCTCAATCTAATCATTCTTTAGATTTGTTTAATATTTGTCACAGTTTATCGTATTTACTTAACGTTTACGTTCTTCGTCAACCTTTAGTTGTTAACTTAAGGTTTTAATCATACCTAAGGATGTTATTTCAAGTTTATTAAGTATATAATTCACCATTCATTCACTGCCTTAATCTTTATGTTCATAAGCATTCTTCACTGTGCTCTTCCTAGTGTTGGCACTACGGCGCCATCTTCCTTCATGCAACTCGCTGCAGCGCGGGTTTACAGTGTCTATGTCCCGGACTTGGCGCTGTGGCGTGAGTCCCTTTGCTAAAAGCTACGCTGTGGCACCACTCTTCCGTGACTGAGGGTCTGGTTTGGCGCTGCGGCGCCGACTTCACCTCCTTGGCCTGTGCTGCGATGCTAACCCTGCCTCAGAGAAATTTTTTGACAGTTTGTTTTCTCTGTGAATTTTTCGACCTCATAACTTATTCGTTATAAGTCTGAATTGGCTCGTTCAAAATCCGTTAGCTCACAAATCACATGCTCTATGATTTCATAAAAAATCTTTCATTTTTGAATCTTTTAACTCAGAATTCACCGATTAGTTCATTATAGAGCATTTGTTAAACGTTCGGGAACGTTCATAGCTCGCTTCTTCGTTCTAAGTCAGAATTTGGTCATTTTCGAGTCAGCAACTCTAAAATGCAAATTGAGACTATTCTCCATCGAAAACTAACGTTTCCGAGTTCAATGTTAACTTTTGACTTTCATTCCGAGAATTTCACGATTTCAACGATTATCGTCTAATCTTGTAAATTTCACCATAACTTCGTTACTTGAGATTTTTACACCGTTCAAAATGGATTCATTTAATCATTCTAACATCCTAACCAAACATATTTCATTAAATCATATATATGACAAATTCTTACATGTTCTTCATTAGTTCATCACTTCATAATTATGATTTCCTTACAACATGACTTATTAAGGTTTAAGTCCATTAATAGTCATTCTCATACTCCTTATCATACATGCTCCACCACTATCCATTTCTCTATCAAATAACAATTGAAGAGATGGAGAATCATGGTTTAGGATCTTTACCCTTGATGATCAAGCTTGGTTCTTCTTCTCTTCTTCTTGATATAGCACGTCTAACTCTTACTTTTCTCTCTCAATATATGATAAGGGGTTGGTGGAAATTAACAAGGCATAAATAAAATCCAAAGCCTCTTATTTATAATATTTGGGAAGTTAGTGCATTCTAGTCATTTAGGCCATCCACCTCCTTACTATTCTTTACTTGGGCAACACAAAACTTATCCTTTTCTTGGCCACCACACTTGGTCAACCATGACTCACTCATGTGGCCCTCATGGGTTGCCCCATGGGTTTTCTTACCTGTTGACCCATCGGTTCGATCCACGGATCCGGTTCTTGGTTTGGGCTTTAGGTTTAATTACCTTGGGCCTAAAGTTGGGCTTGCATTAATAATCTTTGGACTTTAACATAATACCAATTGGGCTTGGAAAATTCCTACACAAATCCTATAAGTCCATTGCAATAGGATTTAATCATTTTAACGTAAAATCCTCGTATTCCTTACGTATACTAGTTTGTATAATCATTCATTATCTATGTTATACTAACTTTCATATATACTTGTACGATACTTCGTATTCATTGCTTCATATAATCATTCATTATCTATGTTATTCTATCATTATGTATTTCTTGGAAGTTCAAAAATAATTCCCGAGCAGAAATTGATGTATAGTGTTTTTTGGAAAATTTCTCGGAAAACTTTTATTTTCGTCTTGGAAATTCAAACACTTTAATTCCTTCACGTAGCCAAAATACTACAATATTCTAACACGTTTAGGTTATAGAACAACCTTCATCTTACTAACACATATAATATAATTTTATTCATTATTTAATCAAATAAAATTATTTTACAAATTATCCAATTTTCTCGGTCGTTACATCCTTCCCCCCTTATAAGGTTTTTGTCCCCTGATCTCGCTAATAATTAAACAAATAACTGAGGGTAATTCTTCTTCATCTTTTCTTCAAGTTCACACGTTGCTTCTATGGCATCATGTTTGTAAGACCCCAACTTATTATAAATAAAATCGAATTTCCTCTAATTATATTTGCGAATAATAAGGTATTAATTTGATATAATTCTCTGGTTATGGGTGAAATGTGCAAATTTTGCAAAATATGCAAGTGGTTATAAAATAATCATTGTTGTCGGGGAATATTTGTTTGGTCGTAGAATATTCTTGTTGTCGGGGAATATTAAATGCTGACAGTCTTGCGATCATTTGTGGGCCCCATAATGGAATAAGCGTCAAAAAGAAAGCGACAAGTTTGAGTTTATTATAACTAACTTGGCGCTAGTTGTTACCAAATTAACACCGTTGGAATACCCGATTGTGGTTAAAATACGATGTCTGGCGTGGATGCACATGTATTGATGAATTATTGATCCTTACGTAAGAAGGCACTACTCAATAATTGTTACGGTGATTCTTATTCAATATTTTATTTTATTGATTCAATAATTCTTTGCGTTGATATTTTATATTATTTTTGTTTCAATAATTGTCACCGCACAAGATTTTCCATTATCGGATCAATAATTCATATTATTTGAATAATATTATTAGATAGCATTATTGGAAATGTCTAGAAAGTTACATCAAGGAGAGGTTTGGTCACCTAATTGCGCATGATAAGGAGAAATTCTTATTGGAAAGGCCCCTTCTTTCTGAGGAACTACTGGTCATCATAAATGTGATTACGTAATATTATTTGTGAATAATTAATTATTGATTCATATGATAAGGAAATATTTATTTTATGTGGATATAAATGTTGGATATATTTATTGTGGTTAAAAATGAAGGAGTTAATGTTGAGGTGTTTTATCAAGATTTTTGTCGGAATGAAGGTATTAAAAATTAAACCAGAGTGTTTTTGTGATATATTGTGTGAGTTATAATTTTTAATCCGATAGTTGGATCGTTGTAATTTTTGGATATGTTATACATATATAAGTTGAGTATATGTCCACAAATTTTGAACCGTTAAAATGAACGTATGATTTGTTATGAATTTTAAGAGGTGGTGATTGTAAATTAGGTTTATAAATGATTTTGGTGGAAAATTCTAGAATTGAGTGGGCCCCACTTGTGGTTGGTGAAGAAATGTGCTGAATTTATTTCAAATGTGGTGGGTGGGAATAGTAGCGAGTAAAGCCATGGAGTTTTGGTCAAGTCTGCTAACATTTTCCTATAAATAGAGGGCTAAGTTATAATTGAAAATCACACCAGAAACAAGTTTTCTCTCTTTCTCTCTCTGGATTATTGAGTGTATTTTATGAGTATTTAGATACTTTGTGAGTTTCTATTCATCAGTGCAAGTTTCCTTCAGCCTTGTACCGATATTCCGATCAGAAGTACTTATATTTTGAGGTAAGGGATGTTATTTTATTCATATACGATATTATTTCTTCAATATCATTATGCCGAAGTATTGATCTGAATTTTTATCAAATTTGGAACTTTTTGTGTCGGGGTTACTATTCACGAATACGGTACTATTCACGTATACGGCACTATTCACGAATACGACACTATTCACTGAAAAATGAAATTTTCTTCTTTTTCTCCAAGATGTCTATTGTGGTTACTATCTTTGATTGTATCCATGTTTTGATCTTTTTTTTGAATTCTACTTCAAAATTGGTATTTATGAAGTATTATTGATCTTGGATAAACTGTTATACGAATCCCTACTATTTGTCCTTCCGTTTCACTGGATTCATTTTCTTTAAAATATTTTTCATCATCCTCAGTCCTAAATGATGATATTACTAAATATCTTCTACCTGTGGTGCAAAGATAAATGATTAAGCGATGAATATCTTTGGCCGTAGTGTAAAGATGAGCAGTGTTGAGATGAACATGACCATTTGGTGATCAAATGAATATCTTTGGCACTGTGAGTGCAAAGATGAATATTTGATTAAAGATGTATATTGATTGTTGTTATGAGGTTAAAATATTGATGATGGATTTTAAATCTTAGAAGATAGTAGAACTCATTCTCTACTTGACTCTTCTATTGGATTCTTCTTTCGCTCACTGCAGGTTGTTGATCTAAAACTTGTTGGCTATTATATTTTATTAGATTTTTCCCTGTTGAAGACTAACGATAATTTGTTGTATATTATCTTAGTCATAATATTCTTTACTGGGCTAGTTGAGCTCACCCTTTTCCTTTTGTTTCATTTTTCTCGGGAGGTGAGAACATAGCGAGAACTAAATTTTGGGAGTCACAGAGTGATGGTTCTAGAAAGATGTTTTTTAGATCCTCACTATTTCTGTAAAATAGTGTTTGAATAATTGTAACGAGGACTTATTTGAGTGTGGATATTGTCTAGAAGACAATATTTGTATTTAAACTCATAGTATGTGTTGTCGTATTTTGCACGACAATTGTATTATTGAAGTTGTAGTTTGCTTTCTGTACCATGTATTTGGCGACTCAGAATGGGTGTTGTATACCTATTTTGGGGGCGTCACAGTGTTTCTACCATAACACCTTTACCGAAGGTATAACCTTGTTCCTCAGAACTTGCTCTTTTCTATCAATGATTTGAATAGGCATTTCTTCATACGTCAAGTCCTTCTCAATATGAATAGGCTCATATTCTATCACGTGCTTATAATCTGGTTTATAAGGACGAAACACAAAAACATGAATTATGTTATGTATTTGTTCTAGGTCTGGAGGTAATTCTACCACGTAGGCTACCTCTCCTACCCTTTTTAATATCTCAAAAGGTTCTATAAACCTTGGACTTAACTTTACTTTCTTTCGAAAGCGTATCTTTCTTTTCCAGAGAGATACCTTCAGAAATACGTACGAGCCTACTTCAAACTCTCTATTCAATTGATGCGAATCCACATACTTCTTCTTTCGGTCTTGAGCTACTACTAGCCACATTCGTATCAGCTTAACTATATCCGATGTCTACTGCACCAATTCAGGTCCTAGCATTCGGCGTTCTCCCACTTCATCCCAACACAATGGTGTTCTGCACTTCCGTTCGTATAGAGCTTCGTAAGGCGGCATGCCTATGCTTGCATGGTAACTATTGTTATATGCAAACTTTACTAACGGAAGATGATCATCCCAACTACCCTTGAAATCCATGAAGTAAGATCTCATCATATCTTCCAGCGTCTAAATTGTTCTCTCGCTCTGCCCATTAGTTTGTGGATGATAAGCCGTTCTTAACTTCAGCTGCATTCCCATTTGTTCTTGTAGACTCCTCCAAAAGTTCGACGTGAATCGTGGATTACGATCTAACACAATCAAAACTGGTACTCCATGTCTGGAAATGATTTCCTTAACATAAAGTTTAGCTAACTGGTCTAAGTTATACTTAACCCTTATTGGCAAAAAGTGGGCCGACTTCGTCAACTGGTCCACTATTCCCCAAACCGCGTCATACCCCTTCTAAGTAATTGGAAGTCCCACCAAAAAGTCCATCGTGATATGCTCCCAGTTCCACTCCAGAATCTCAGAAGAGTACAACAAGCTGGTTCGTCTTTGATGTTCGGCCTTAACCTTTTGACAAGTTAAGCACCTACTCACATATTTTGCTATCTCCCTCTAAATGTTCGGCCACCAAAAACTCTATCGAAGGTCTTGATACATCTTAGTGCTACTAGGATGAATTGAATACCTCGAACTATGAGCCTCTTGTAACACTTGCTCCTTCAATTCCATCTCATTCGGAACCCAAATTCTTCCTTCAAATCTTAATAATCCATCATTATCAAGATTTTACTTTAATTCTTTTTCATCGGTTAGCCGCTTCTTCATCTGGTCACATTCCTCATTTCTGAGTTGTACCTCCTTGACTCTCTCTACAATGGTAGATCGAATCTCAGTTGTAAACAGTCTCTGACCCAACTCATTCGGTAACTTCACCTCTAACTCCATCCTAGCCATCTCTATTATTAACTCAGTTTGATCCGTTAACATAAACAATTTCTCCCAACCTTTCCTACTCAAGGTGTCGACCACTACATTGGCTTTTCCTGGGTGATACAGGATTTCATAGTCATAATCCTTTATCAACTCCAGCCATCTCCTTTGTCTCATATTCAAATCCTTTTGTGTGAAGATATATTTTAGACTCTTATGGTTCGTGTATATCTCACATTTTTTCCCGTATAAGTAATGCCTCCATATCTTCAAAGCAAACACTACCGCGGCTAGTTCCAGATCATGAGTAGGATAAACTTTCTCATAATCCTTCAACTGTCGTGATGCATACGCAATGACTTTGCCATGTTTCATGAGCACGCAACCAAGTCCTCTATGCGAAGCATCGCTATAAACTACAAAATTTCATGTATAATCGGGTAATGACAATACAGGTGCTTCACTAAATCTTTTCTTCAGTTCTTGGAAATTGTCTTCACTCTTTTCCATCCAAACGTACTTCACTGTCTTCCTTGTCAAGTTAGTCAACGGAGTAGCTATCTTGGGAAAATCTTAGATAAATCTTCGATAGTATCCCGCTAACCTTTTGAAACTCCGCACCTCAGTCGGCGTTTTCGGCTGTTCCCAACTCATCACCGCTTCCACCTTCACTGGATCCACTGAAATTCCATCGCGGTCGATAACATGACCTAAAAACTGTACCCTTTCTAGCCAAAATTCACACTTAGTGAATTTCGCATATAACTTTTCCTTCCTTAGTGTCTCTAACACTAATCTTAGGCGTTCAACGTGATCTTCTGGCGTCTTAGAATAGACTAGAATATCATTGATAAACACGACGACAAACTTGTCCAAATACTATTTGAACCTTTTGTTCATCATATCTATAAATGCAGCTGGTGCATTTGTCAACCCAAACGACATCACCAAAAACTCGTAATGACCATAACGAGTCCTGAATGTCGTCTTAGGTGTATCCTCCTTCCTAACCTTCAACTGATGATACCCCGTTCACAAATCTATCTTAGAAAAATACTTTGCCCTTTTTAATTGATCAAAAAGATCATCGATCCTAGGCAATGAGTATTTATTCTTTATCGTTAACTTGTTCAACTCTTGGTAGTTGTTATCCAACTGTTCTTATAACTGAACCATCAACTCCTTCATCTCCACTGATGCCATACAGAACGGTGCCCTTAAAACTGGTGTCGCTCCTGGCACAATAACTATAACGAATTCGGTCTCCCTATCCGGTGGAAGACACGACAATTCACTTGGAAATACATCCGTGAATTCTTTAACTATAGGTATTTGTTCCATCGTTCCCCCACTCTCTAGGTATCAATAACATGGCACAATTAACCTACACATCCCTTCCTCAACAATTTCCTAGTTTGTGTCATGGTAAGACAACACGAACGTCCTGGTGATTTATTACCGTAAAACACTACATTTGGTTGTCTCAACATTCTAATGTTTACACATTTCTTTTGGCAATCTATTATTACACCATGGTTAAATAACCAATCCATCCCGAGAATTACATTGAATTCTCCCAACTTTATCGGTAATAAATCTACCGATAATTTATAACCCTGTATTTCTACACAACAACTCCTATGAATATCTTCAACATGAATTTTTTCTTCGTTTGCTACCTTGATATTCAAAGGTACATGCAATCTTTCGGGAAGTAATCCTAATCGTCTAGAAAAATCACATGTTATGAAAGAACAAGTAGCACCCGAGTCAAATAACATATAAGCATTTATATCGTTGATCGAGATAATACCTGCAACTACATCCCCGGATGCAACTACATCTTGAGTTGTGCTACCCAGTTGCCGTTAAGCTCGTGTTCGAAAGAATTGAGTAGCTGAGCATGCTTTCTTTACAGATCATAGAGTTTGGCGTTTGAGTGTTCTTCAGCTTTTTGTTGTGTATTTGTCTGCCATCTTGCATCTGCATCTGATTTGTATATAAGGTGCCTTTGAAATATGTCCGTTTGAAGGCATCCGTTGAAGCATTAATTGTATTTGACATTTTTGAGCATTGATGGTGACTTCCTGGAAATCTTTCTCATTCAAATTGCGTCGACCCATTGACACAAGATTTTATCTCACCTAACACCTGAAAAGGTGTTTTTAGCTTACATGTAGTACTTTCCTTAGCTTCTTAAATACGTTTCTTCGTTATATACTAAGGATGAGTGTTTGTTCATTGGGATTCCCGAGAGTCTCAACGTCTATAATCCATTCCTCATTTGTTGTATTTTATTCTTCAACAAATGGACAAAGCTCGATGCTTCTGATGTAGACAGATGATGCACTACGATCATGATCGTGGTGTCTTGCCACAGTCGTGCTTGATCCGGACTGATAGAGGAGAACACTACGATTTCTCTTAAGCACTGGTAGACTACGATCTTTGCTTGCTTGATTTTGCAGACTCTACGCTTCCGAGAACAGACTACGATTCTTGATTTGGCTCTGCAGGCGTTTGGACCCACTCTACGATTCTGAGTGAGGCCTTCCAAAGTAGACTACGATTTTGTAGCAACTTTCTTGATACTCTACGATTCTGCCTTGGCTTCTGTAATCCCTCGGCTGGCTCGACAAACTACGATTATGTTGATGCCTATCTATTTCATCTCAAAATAGATCATCCTAACAACTTTGATCTTTTCTTCTATACATTCATTTACAAAATGATAAACATAAATCACAAATCAACCTAACAATTTTGATCTATCATCTAAGTCCTTGTACATATGTTCTTTGAAGGACTTTACATATAAGCACGATTATTTACTTTCAACATCAAATTTAAAAATGCAATACCCAACAAATTAAAATAAAATAATATTCCTAAATTGTTTAGGAGGGTTGCCTACAACTATAAATAAGAGGAGTCTTATTTTGATTTAGGGCTAATGACAATTCCAAGTGTAGACACTCGAAATTTTACATTTCTGTTACTAACTTTGCAGGAGGGCAAATGTGTCTTCCACAGACAACCCTGGAAGTCAAATATGCTAAATCTTGGAGACAACCTCGGGATACTCAGTTTTCAATCTCGGAGACAACCCCAAGATACTCAGTTTAAATCCTGTAGATAACCTCGAGGGATGCAATTCCAGTTGTTGGTCAAAAATCTAATTACACACAACACGCAAGTATACGTGGTAAACATGTAATACAATGATTAGTCGAGTATCGTTCCCATAGAGAAGTGTATAAAATTAATCCTACCAATTACCAGCTTTATATTAATCCAAATTTTATTAAACTATCCAACTCAATGATTATAACTATTAAAAACTAAAAATATTAAAAATACTAAGCAATCAACAAACTCAAAAAACTGTAATTTCAAGCAATTATTAGAGAATTGGGCTTACAACTTCACTTTAAGTATCACTCTGATTATTACACCTTATTTCAGTTCAATTCACTATCTCAGTTTATTAATCAAGAACACTCAAGTAGAACTATCCGTCTCTCGATGCACTAATAACATATTAACTTAAAACCACAAATTAGATAGAATTAAGCTAAACACCTTAATCAACTAATTCACTATATCTATATGTGAATTACAATCAAACAAGGTTTAGTTCAAGTTCTCTATCCGATTACGTGCGATGTTAGGCATATCTCTACCCTAACATTCATCAAGATTCCATTCAAACACAGAATTCAAGAACACATGCTATAGTGATTAAGTCTAAATTCATCTTTCATCTCTCGAATCAATACAAATCCACATAGAATTGGCAATCAAGCAATTCATAAATTAAAGCACAAATCACAATAGATAAACTAAATGATAGATTATTAAACTGAAATTAAGGCTACATAATCACCATTCAACCATAAAGATCTGTCATAAGCCTAACAAGTAAATTAGTTCATCAAAAATGAAATAAAAACTGAAATCATAAAAGAAATCATCATCCCAATTACAATAATTGAATTAAAGAAGTAGAATGAATACAAAACCACCCTTCTCCTTAGCTTTAATATGTAATTATCATGACTCAGACCTTCAATCCTTCCTCCAATGAATTTTCTCAAAATTAGAGCTTCAAATTGCTAATTGATTGTCTCTTGTTAATCTCCCCCTGTTGTTTTTTGTTATCTCCATCATAGGACACATAATTCGACCGTAAACTGACGCCAAATACAGTTCCAAACCATGACAACTTCCTTCCTTCATGCTACTGCATCAATACAATTGAAACAGGAGTCTTGGTCTTGCCCCGTACCGCCGCCCTGGCGGGGTTTTTTCTTCTCTTGGTGTCGACCCTGGCGGGGGTTCTTCTATTCTTGATTAAGTACCTCCACTCCGGTGGGGGTTTTATATGTATAATGTCTACCCCGATGGGGGGTTATTCTGCAACAGTCCAGTTTTTGCTCATTTTATGCCCAATTTCTCCACGAAACCACCTATTAAGCCACAAATGCTACGCCACCATACCTACACATCAAACATTAATTAACAAGTAAAAAGAATCGCAAAAATAAAGAATTAACACAGTTTAAGCTCGAATTAGAGGCCGATTCGTAGGTATAAAACCCACTCATCAAACTCACCCAAACTTAAACCCATGCTAGTCCTCGAGCACAAAACAAAACAAAAATGCTATACAATGCAATGCAATGGAATGAAATTCATTTAGTCTATATGCCTACGAATCCAGCAGTAATGATAGAAACTAGTCTGTTTAACAGGCCTCAGAGAAATCACGCAAACATGACAATACTTCATATCAAAACCAATCAGTAAATTTCAATCAATCATCAAATCTTAAACTGATATTACTGATATAGTGCGTGTGTGCTCAACACCCATGCTAACTGATGCAAACTCAAATTTAATACATAACAAGTCTCTTTGAAGGCATCATACAGTGTAAACTCAAGAATTTCAAAAACAGTCAAGATCCAACTAAAATCAAACAATTACCAATATCAAGGGTCCAAATAGGGTACTTATGCTTTTTTTTTTTCATTTACGGGGGCTTTTTGCTCTTATTTCCTGTTATATTCATTTTTCTTTATCTTTTTTTTATACACATGGCTATGCAATGTCTTATTCCCTTAGGCTTTTCAATGCTACCTTAACAAGCTTTCGACCAACGACTCCCAGACCATTAAGACCTTAGGGTGCTAGGTATAAAGACAATCCCCTCTGGCTTACTTACTCAAGTAACAAAGGCCACAAAACTAGACAAGCATACCACGGTGTTTATTTTATTTTTTTAGATATGAAGCTTATATACCCCAAATTTTCACCCAAACTTAGGTTCTTGCCTAACTTTTGCCTTCACTGGCTATCCTTGTCATTCTTTTATTCAAACTAGCATTATCCTTTAGAGATCCATTATGTATCAATTTGAACTAAATCAATCAATATAGTTGTTATTACTGTGCTAACCTTATTATACCAGTTTTAAATAGGAAAAGATCTAATTCATAATAGAAAATCACGTCAAAGTTCTAAAAGTTGGTACTATATTTGTCTACTCAATCCTAGTCTCATCATTGGCCAAAATAGACTATACTATCTAACAGTTGGACTCATGCAAGATAACAACATACTTTACTAAATATTTTTTTTACAATATGGAATAAACATAACATAATTAAAACAAATAAAAACTATTTACAATACTACACTATTATGCAACTATAACAACTAAAATAAACATGCAATAAAACTAGTACTAAACTAACTCCCCCAAACTTGACAACTATAATGTCCTCATTGTAGAAATAAAGCATTAACTGTACGAGGACTTCACTATAATCATCTAAGCTTGAGGTGGTGGTTGTTATGGCTCTTCATTGTTTGAATCGGAAGGTAGAAATTGTGGCATTGGCCCTGGCTGCTGGTATAGAAATTGAGCATTTGGGTTTAAACTTTGGAGGGTCGCGTTCAAAGAGGTGAAGGACATGTCCATGGCCTCAAACATGCGGTCTTGCCTGGCATCCAGTCTCCGTATCTGTCTATTTGCTTCTTTGTTGTGCCCATCAACTTGTATATGGAGGCTGCGAAACTGAGAGCTAAACATATATTTATCGGTCTGCTGCATCTCCTCAGTCTCCTGCTCTCCCGTGATCTCGTCCGCATATAACTCGTTATTGTCAGAGGTGTCCTCAGCATCAGCCTCCTCCTAAGAGGTTGGTGGAAATATAAACCCTACTCCTCTTGGATGCGACTCCCCCCCAGGCCAAACTGTATAACGTGCAATCATCTGTGAGTCTAAAAGCTGAAGCGGCTGATGGGTAGGCTCATCTCCGGAATACCTAACTCCAGCCTACCTTCACAACCCATGTGCTCACAACGCCAAGGCCGAATCGAAGAGAAAACACGATTCTAAACAAATGAGCACTCCCAGAATATCCAAAGTATGAAGCCTCTAGTTTGAGCTGCAGAGATACATCCCACCTGAAGGAAACCAGAGAGCACTCAACGAATGTCATGCAAGCTAATAGAAGATCTAAGCACCAATTCAATCATCATCCAGATTGAGATGTGAAGTCATTCAAGATGAAGTCTTCCACAAGTTGATCAGAAGAAGACTTTAGTAACTGACTAAGGAAAGTCAGCAACTGCAATAGCTGTCAAGTAAACAGAAGACAACAATCTTAGAATTATCCAGGATCTTAGTGTTTGCCAAACAAAGAAGGAATTGATGGAGTGTACAAAAGGATATTGACCACCCTATGAAGAACAAGGCTAAAGTGATTAATCATTGGGTCAATCCATTGATGATAAGTGAACGGGAGATCACAAGGAGAAAGCGAGCTGGGCATGCCACAAATCTGAAGTGTGTGGCTATTCAGAATGGGCCAGAACAAAGAGTCAAGTCATCAGTATTTGAGAGCAGTTGAGGCAAATAGAAGTATTGAAGCACTGCACAAGAGAAGGAAGAGGTGTTCTACATTGAAGATCAAATGAACACTCTTCAGGATCGTAATGTTGTCTCAACTTGCACTGAGCAACATTCAACAAGACACCACGATCAGGTCCAAGATGATATGCATCAGAATCCTAGAGTTCGATCAACTGGATATTGAAGCATTGACAATGGTTCAATCTAAAGATTGATATTCAAACAGAGCTTATTGAGAGCATTGATGCAAAAGGACAACCTCTGATCGAGAAATCAGAAGGAAGAAATAAAGTCGACTACTTGCCCGAGACATCAAAGTGATATCTCTGACATGGTAGGTGAAACAGTAGACTGCAGTGTCAGAAAGTTATAAAGGAGATGTCATGTCAAATATGCAGTCTACACCAAATAACTCGAGATCTGCAAAGCAATTCAAATAGCTTTCAACGGCTATATACCAACGGGAAGATTGGGAAGGAATATAAATTCACAAGATCTTCAAAGATCAAAAGCTGCTGATGATTGCTAAATTACAGAATTGTTGAGTTGTTGGAATGCTATTATTGACTCTACAAGTTCCACCAGAGCTTAACAGAACAAGTCTCAGTGACAGTGAGACTACGAAGGTGGAAGTGAAGCGGCTTTGAAGAAGGACTTAAATAGACTAAAGCTTCACTCAACAAAGATGAGAATGCCACTGAAGATGGCAGCTAAGCTGAGAGCCGATAAGGACAAGAAGATAGCATTCAAAAGAGTGGCAGAGCATAGTGAAGATCCAGAGAGTCACTCTACGAATCACCATGAATCTAAAGCTGAACTAGAACAAGTGCAGAACCATGTCTGCCAACCAGTCAAGAAGGGTTCAAGGAATGGTGATGGTGCATAGCTGACATCATTTGAAGATGAGCAGAACATAATGAAGATCAGCTACACCAAAGAAGATGTGGTACATACTCGAAACAGAATGCAAAGAGGACCACACCAAGATGCTAAGTACAAAAGATGTTTAAGCTTAAAGACATATTAGCAGCTCAGCACCAACAACAACAACATCAACAACAACAATAAGAAGCCAGGGCCTGAGGGGTCCTTGTCCGGAGCTACTAAATGAAGATCCAAGTCTGCTGGGCTTGAAGAGTTCCGAGGGAAATAGAGAATTTTCAAGGCTGCTGGCCTTGAAGAGTTCTTAGTGAACTGAAATTCTAAGGCTGCTGGCCTTAAAGGAATCTTAGTGATTCAGGGTGCTGCCCTTCCTTAGCGGAAATCATGCTAGTTGAAAGAAGAAGAGTGGATTAGGAGCTTGAGTCTCTGAACTACTTAAAATCCCTTGTGTCTTTTACTTTATGTCATTTACATTATGTACTTAACTGCTATGTATGTATTAACTGCTTACCACTGAACTAACTCTAAGAACAATGTATGTATGATTATTAATATATCAAAGAAGAGGATCTTTTACTTATTCCGCTGTGCTTGAAAAGATTCTTATGTTTGTCATATTCTAATTCATTAGCAATACAAAATAAAAGAGAAAAGTATTTATGATTAAAAAGGATTTATTCAACCCCCCTTCTAGATCCATTGTGTGCCTACTGGGAACTAACAATTGGTATCAGAGCAGGTTCTCATGTTATATTCAAAAGCTAATCGCTTTGAGTCTAATCCTAGGCACAAACATTGTTCTAAACTTAGCTTAGTAATAAGTCATTAGTAAATACAGATGAACTCACACGTTGGAAATATTGTGTACAGGTAAATGTGTATAAACACCTAAAGCTGCTCAGATTAGTCCATATTCTTAAATGCCATGACAACAAGACCAATCCTTGTCCACAATCAATCTTGCAGTCTGAAGACCAGGCGAGGAAGCTTAAGAGACATCAACAGCAAATAGTCAAACATCCACCAGCTTGAAAGATGAAAAGGCCATACATGTTAAGAAATTCTTATCAAGAGAAGAAAGAAGAACTTCTCAAATATGTATTTGGCCAACCAACAGGTAGATGTGAACCCTGTGGAATCAAGGATGTCAAAGAACTAAATATGCCAAGATTCTCTTAGCCTACATCTTCAAGACCATCACTGATTGATTGAAGGACAACTGGAGCAACAAATTGTCAGGAGAAAATTAAAAACTATGCACATCAATGCCTAACCTCAGTATATCTAAATTAAATGATTGTTAAGAAACTGACAGTAGAAAGGTACGGTTCCTCATTAATATAAATGTGTACATCATGTTGCATCACCTTATGCACTATAAAAATATTCTATCAAGAGACCATACTCTACCTAAAAAGGGGAAGAGAGAAAGTACACTGAGGTTGGAAAAACAAATGCTAACAAACTTTCTCTCCAATCTAAGTTTTAGATTGAAGATTACATCTTGAAAGAAGTCTGAAATAAGTCATAAGCATATCATAATTTAATTAATCTTAAGTGGAGTAATCTTTGCTGATCGATTAGTATGTATGTACAAACCTATGTTCTAGGTTTTTGATAACACATAGAGTATGGTTAGTTCTACAAGAGTATATTGAAGATTTGTAGAAACTGATCATCTCCATGAATCAACCAGATACAAACAAGTCATAGAGTTGATCCTCACTCTGTGAACATTTAAACTCTATGAACATTATCAAGCAAGTGATGAAACCATCAAAAGAAAAGAGTGTTTTATTAAAATGGTTAATCTTACACACACTCATCATCATGCATTTTAAGATGTCATATCTAAATTGGATACATGCATGATTATGATTGCTGGTGATCAATATGATGATTATTCAAATATATGAGGAACAGGGATTTTGAAAACTAACCTGGCAGGACCCACTCAACCACGGGTACCACAAATAGAAATCTATCTAACCTGCAGGTGCTTGGTCTATCTGACCACACTTAGGAATGCTGAAGCAGAAGATGTGACACCCCCAAATCCGGGTACTTCAATTCCACGGGATTTGGTGTTCACTGTACAAATATCATCTATCTATCTACCCATAATAAATGCAAACCATGCAATAGATAGAAATAAATCCTCCCCTTATGGGGTTACAACATCTGAATAATAAATACAATCCTAGGTCAAACTAACCTTAAGCATCTATGCGGAAACATAAACAAATAATAAGTCTTAAACAACATCAAGTCTTGACAATAATATTCATAAAATTAAATAACAAGTCTTCATCACTTATTAGCTTTGCCCTTGCCTTTTCTCGTAGAAGGTCCATCGTACCTTTTGTTCTTAATTGCAATGTTATTATTACGCAAGAGTGAGCATGATTTCCCACAAGTATAAAAATAAAATAACAATATATAATGACATGCGAGTGAATCAAAGACTTTTGAAATAAAAGCTCAACTTTTGAATCAAGAATGAATAACAAGAATTCAAAAGATTTCTGAGGGTCATAAGACCTTGAACTATGTCCTAGGTTATCAAGGGTTATACTTGAAACCTTTAATAGTTATAAGACTATGGACTCTTCTACTCGTACTTAGGGGGGTCAACCCTTAGTACCATACTATGCACAATATCTTAACGCTAACGCATAAGTAATCCCTATACAGGGTTGTTCATCTCAGTTTGACATCAGAGTCCGCACCAAAGGAAGTTTGGTTTGGATAATTCAATAAGGGTTCTGAAATTTAGAACGTTCATCAACTATGGACTAGTTGAATCAAATAAGGGTTAACTAGTCTAATAAGGTTCAATAATAAATGATAAATAAATTGAATAACATTCTTAAGAGGTATACAATAGAACAAGTATTGTATAACAAAATCATACTTTGAAATGATAGATAATCTTTAATATATCAAACTGAACTTGATTTATAAACTTGAATAATGATAGTAAGTAAGGTTAGGAAACTTGCCTCGTGCATAGATTACACGTTAATTATACACGTTCTTCGATATAATCCTACATACCATTTCCATTCACAACTCTAGTTAATTATAATGTAACTAGTCATCATAAGTTCATTCTTTTTGTCTAATTCGAATTATGACTATACTTAGTCAATTTATCATACTTATAGTTACACAATTTACACTTCACAAATAATAAGCTAATTATGCATTCAATAATTCAATCCAAATGCACTTATGTTATTAAAATGCTACGAATCTGTTTTAACATCTTACTATACTTCTAACATATTTTTTATGTTCATTAGATTAGGTTAATATCACATTCATGGACTTGAACACTTCAAAATTTTCAATTACGGACATCATAGAGTGGTATGCATGTGGCCACCGATAAGTTTACTATCGTATTTCATGATGCGGGTCTTAAAGCGTTGGGATGGCGGCGATGATGGTGAACCAAGAATAATTTCGTAATTCACGAAAAATTGCAGAACATGGCCAAAAATTCTAATTAATTTAGTTTTACACGAAATTAGACATACCCAAACACTGTAATACACATCTAATCATTACTCAACCCTTTTAGCATGATTTTAATAAGTTAAAACACATAATTAACAAAATTAATACATGTAATTTTACCGTTCTTGATGTTCTTGAAGGTTTTGAAAACAAACCATGCAAATAAGTACTACGGGTTCGTTATAACACCGAATCCATTTATTTGAAGTTTGGTCTCTTCATTTTAATATACATAATCCATTACAAGCATAAATTTATGATATAACCTATGATAGACGTATCAAGTTTGGTACGTAAGGCCATATGGCCATATTTTATACTCTGTAATTTTGTAGCAACAATATACGACATGTTTTATGTGTGACGCCCCCAAAATAGGTATACATCACCCATTCTGAGTTGTCAATACATGGTACAGAAACAACTACAACTTTATTATTACAACAGTAAATTTGTGAGTTTGAATACAAATATTATCTTCTAGACAATATCTATACTCAAATAAATCCTCATCACATTTATTGATACATTATTTTACAAAATGGTGAGGACTACTAAACAACTCTCTCTAGAACTTTCATTCCATACCCAGGCTCAGTACTCGCTTATATTCTCGGCTCACGAGAAGAAAAATGGAACAAAAAAAAAGAAAAGGGTGAGCTCAACTAGCCCGATAGAAGAATATTATGACTAAGATAATATACAACAAATTATCGTTAGTCTTCAACAGGAAAAATCTAATAGAATACAATAGATAACAAATTTTAAATCAATATTCGCAGTGAAATAATAATTCATTAGAAGAGTTAAGTAGAGAATGCAAACTACTATCTTCTATATATGAATTTAAAAGTTCATCGTCTCATCTTTTATCCTCGTAACATCAATCAATATATATCTAGAATCAAATATTCATCTTTGCACTCTGAGCCAAAGATATTCATCATTGGTCATGTTCATCTAAACACTGTTCATCTTTTGCACTACGGTCCAAAGATATTCTTGAAATTATTCATCTTTTGCACTCACAGCCAAAGATATTCCATAATATCATCATTTAAGAATGAAGATGATGAAAAATATTTTTAAAAAGCGAATCCGGTGAAACAAAATGACAAGGATTAAGGATTAAGGATTCAGTACTTTGTTTTATCCACGTCAAAAATACCTCAAAAATAATCACACGGTGGTGTAAAATTCAAGAATGATCAAAACATGGATACAATCAAAGCTAGTATCCGAATAGATATTTTGAGACGAAAAGAAAATTTTTCATTTTCGATGAATAGTGTCGTATTCGTGAATAGTGTCGAGTATCGTGAATATTGCCAGTACACGTGAATAGTAACTCAAACACCAAAAGTTCCAAATTTGATAAAAACTTCAGATCAATATTTCAACATAATGATATTGAAGAAATAATATCATTACTGAAAAAATAATATCCCTTACCTCGAAAGACGAAGACTTTAGTTGAAACACGGATATAGGTTATGACTTGAACTTGACCAGTATAGCAATACTCAAAGTATACTCAAAATACTCATAAGAATAATACCGATAATATAGAGAGAGAAAACTTGAGTTTACGGTGTGATTTTCAATTCTAACCTAAGCACCCTATTTATAGGAAATTGCTTAGAACACCAAAAGTGAGAAAATTTAATATAATAATATTATATATATTACAAAATTCTCGCATTACTTAGCATCCGAAATCAGCAATCTTAACACATGTTAAATGAGTCCCAACAATGTCAAAAACGTTTTTGTAATTAAAAATATTTTAAACTTCCAAAAATTAATTATTTCGGAGATTCAGAACTTCAATAATTCATAATAAATAGCTCTTTTATCAGAAAATTTGAATCTCACGACTATTTATAGGAAATTAAATTCTCTACAACTTTGCAAAAGAAAGTTTTTCCAAATTCCAAATAAAAATTGACCAAAATCCACAAACCAAGCGATTTTACTGTTTATAATCAAATTTCGGTCAATAAATGGGGTCCAACAGACATGTTTAACATGTTTTAAACATTTATTGCAACAAAATACTCTTCCTCCTCGATACTCATATATCCCACATTCGTTGTAAAAATATCACCATTATTATATTATTAAAATATAATAATACATTTAAATGAATTATCTTATCGGAAAAAGATAAAATTTTAATTTTCAACAATTGTCACATTAAAATTTTTCTCCATCTATATCCACATAAAATCAATATTTTCATCATCATATGAATCAATAATTAATTATTCACAAATAATATTCTGAGAATCACAATATTGACAACAGTGCGGTTCTGAGAAGAGGGGCTTTCAATAAGATTTTCTCCTTCTTTGTGGCGCAATTAGGTGACCAAACCTCTCCTTGATGTAACTTTCTAGACATTGCCAATAATGTTATCTAATAATATTATTCGAGATAATATGAATTATTGCATCGATAATGAAAAATATTGTGTAATGACAATTATTGAAACAACAATGAATATAAAATATCAACGCAAAGAATTATTAAATCAATAAAATCTTTGAGCAAGAATTATCGTAACCATTATTAAGTAGTGCCTTCTTACGTAAGAATCAATAATTGGTGTATCTGGTATAGCTTCTTGTGTTTTAACCACAGAGTATTTTAACGAAGATAACTTGTGAATAACAACTCTGTTATTTTTAAACCACTTATATTTGTCGTTTTCTTCATCCAATCGCTTTCAGTTATGGGGCCCACAAAATACTGCGCCGTCGTACGAATATTCCCCGACAGCAAGAATATTCCACGACCAAACGAATATTCCCCGACAACAATGAATATTTTATAACCACTTGCTTATTTTGAAATATTTGCGTATTTTACCCATAACTATTCACATTAATCAAATCAACCCTTACTATTTCAAAATAATAAATAGAGAAAATTAAATTTCATTAATAATAAGTTGGGGTCTTACAACCTCCCCTTCTTATGAAATTTCGTCCTCGAAATTGACGACACATTACAGTGTTTCAAAAGGTGAGGATACCTCGCTTTCATTTTACATTTCCAATTCCCGTGTCATTTTCTCTATATAGCATGATTCCTCCACAAAACTTTAACTTGTGGTATGACCTTTCTTGCGTAGGGACATGCTCCTTCCTATCCAAGATCTTGACAGTACCTCCTCATACGTTAAGTCTTGGCTATCTCGTCCGGTTCTAACTCTATAACGTGGTTCGGGTCTTTCACATATTTACTGAAATATGAGATATATGAAACACATTATGAACACGAGAGACATACTTGAGGTAACGCGAGTCTATAGGCTACATTTCCTACTCGGTCAAGAATTTGAAATGGACCAATAAATCGTGGATTGAGCTTCCTCTCTTCCCAAGTCTTGTAACTCCCTTCCATGGAGCAACTCGCAACAATACATGATCCCCTATACTAAATTCCACGTCCTTTCGATGAAGATCCACATAACTCTTTTGTCGATCTTGTGCCGTTTGTATACGTTGTCGAATCATTTGGATCTTTTCGGTGATCATACGTATTTAACTTCGGGTCCCAACAATGTTGCTTCACCCACCTCATCCCAACATATTGGAGGCGACACTTTCGTCCATATAATACTTCAAATGGAGCCACACCTATACTTGCACGATAAGCTGTTGTTGTAGGAGAATTCCACCAATGGTAAATACTTATCCCAAGCGCCCTTGAAGTCAGGACACGAGTCTTAATAGATCTTCAAGAGTTTGAATAGTCCTCTCTCGATTGTCCGTCTGGTTTGGGGATGGTATGCGAACTAAATCGCAAATCCGTGCCCATAGCTTTTTTGCAAGCTAACCCAAAATCTTGAAGTGAATCTTGGGTCACGATCCGAAACTATGGATCTTGGCATGCCATGCAACCTCACAATCTCATTCACGTACATACTAGCAAGATGTTCAAGGAATAAGTCTCCGTGTCGACAAGAAATGAGCAGACTTGGTTAATCTATCAACAATAACCCAAATAGCATTGATGCCTTGAGAAAGCGTAGTAGGAAGACCCGTCTTGAAATCCATGGTAATGTGTTCCCACTTCCATTTCGGAATCTCAAGTGGTTGCAATGGACCCTTAGGTACTAGATGCTCCGCCTTTACACGTTGACAAGTTAAACACATTGAGATAAACTTTGCAATCTCTATCTTCATATTGTTCCACCAAAATGTATGTCGAAGATCATGATACATTTTAGTACTTCCTGGATGGATTGAAAATGGTGTATTGTGTGCCTCCATCATAATCTTGTACTTCAAATTAGAGTCGTTAGGGACACAAAGTCTGGAGTGGACTCGAAGTATTCCTTCTTCATCAATTCTCGCTTCCGGAATAGCTCCTTCTTGTACTTTCTTCTTCATATGCATCATTTCGGATTCGGTGGCTCGAGCAACCTTAACTTTTCTATTAAAGTTGGCTCTGTCGTATACTTGACATCATCGCACTCATTCCCCGCATATGATCTTCTACTCAACGCGTCAACTACCACTTTCGCTTTTCGAATGGTATTGAATAGTGTGGTCGTAGTCTTTCAATAGCTCGAGCCAACGTCATTTGCCAAGATGTTGAGTTCTTTTGAGTGAAGAAATATTTAAGGCTTTTATGGTCCGAATATATCTCCACTTTCTCCTATATAAATAGTGCCTCCATATCTTTAGCTTGAAACGATCGGGCCGCTAACTCTAGATCATGAGTAGGATAATTCCTCTCATACTCTTTAAGTTGTCGCGAGGCATAAAGCTATGACTTTCCCACGTTGCATGAGAACACATCCTAACCCTTTGCTCAAGCATCATTTGTGAGATAACAAATCCATCCGAACCGGATGGTATTGTTAGAAAGTCTTAGAAATAAGTCTCCTCTTAAGCTCTTGGAAACTCTTCTCGCATTCTTCGCTCCAAACGAATTTTGTATCCTTACGAGTTAGTTGGGTTAATGGAGTAGCGATTCGAGAAAACCCTTCCGAAATCTCCGATAATAACCACTAGACCCGAAGCTACGCATTTTGATCACCGACTTTGGTTGCTCTAACTTTGTATTGCTTCAATCTTCGCCGGGTCCACGGATACTCCATGTTTTGACACCACGTGCCCAAGAAATGCTACTTCCTCAAGCTAGAACTCGCATTTCTTCAATTTGGCATATAGTTTGTTTTCACGAAGCCTTTGGAGTACCAGCTTCAAATGGTGCTCGTGATGTTCATGACTTTTGGAATATATGAGGATGTCATCAATAAAGACAACAACAAACTGATCCAAATATCCCTTGAATACTCGGTTCATCATATCCATGAAAGCCGCAGGAGCATTAGTCATTCCGAAAGACATGACTAAGAATACATAATGCCCGTACCGAGTTCTAAAGGCAGTCTTTGGAATATCCTCAGTTCTAATCTTCAGCTGATGATATCCGTAAGCGAAGATCGATTTTGAAAAGAATTGTGCCTTGCTTTGCAATTTGGTCAAACAAGTCATCAATACGAGGTAGAGGATACCTATTCTTGATGGTGACATGGTTCAATTCCCCATAGTCAATACTAAAGTCGCATACTCCCGTCTTTCTTCTTTACGAATAAAGCAGGAGCACCCCGAGGAGATGTACTAGGACAAATGAAAGCGATGTCCAACAATTCTCGTAGTTGGACCTTTAACTCCCGAAGTTCAATAGAGCCATTCGATATGGGGTTTTAGAAATGGGCTTTGTGCGGAGTTGAAGATCAATAAAGAATTCAACTTCACGTTCTCTGGGTAGGGAAGGGAAGTTCTTGAAATCGTCGGGAAAGTCAATAACAACAGGAATATTATTCAAATTTGAAGTGTCTTTATTCAAATCCATAACATGGGCTAAGAAAGCTTCGACATCCGTTTTTCAATAAGCGAATAGCTTTATGATTAGATATGACAATGATTGATTTTAATGGTTTAGTTGCTTGAATTCGCATACAACAGCAGGTTGGTTAGGAATATGAAAACTAACAACCTTACGAAAAAACAATCAATTTTGGCATGATGAGTAGTTAACCAATCAATCCCTAAAATCACATCAAAAGCAAGTATCTTTAAAGAGATAAGGTCAATGTAAGGTGATGGTGCCAACTTGAATCAAACAAGATTTATAAGCAATTGGATGTGATGAAAGTTTCTCCTAACGGAGTTTCCACAGATAGGTCAAAGTTTAATTTCTCCGAGTCAAGTTTAAACGTTGAGCACATGCGGGGAGAGATAAATGAATGGGTAGCACCAGGTATCAAGTAAGGTATAAACTTTGCAAGAATTTATAAATAGCTTACCCGTGATCACCTCATTTGGGTTTCTCGATTTTGACGACCACAACAAACGCTCTTCCCTAACCGTTGACTTTGACTTTTTCGGGATGATCTTTTGAGTCACCGTCCTCATTGAACTAGGTTTCGCTACCGCACAATCTCGAGCGATATATCCTTCCTTTCCATAATTATAGCATACCTTGGCTATTGTGTGGGCGTTTTGGTGATATGTCCTTCTTTTTCGCATTTGTAGCATATGATGGGTGGTCGTTCTCCTCCCTTAGAACTAGTTCTTTGTAAGAGACTGTCGTCTTCACATGGTCGTTGTTAAATCTCCTCTTTTAAAATCTCCTCCGACTCGCTTCTTCTATTTTCATGGCCATGATTACCACCAGAGTGGTTACCATTTTTGTTAAATCTGCTTTCTTTCTCCATTTGGTTATCATTATTCTATTCGATCGCTATCTCCGTACGATCCTGGTTATGGTCCCTCGGTTGAACATACTCGTTATCTAAGCTAACAATTGAGCCTCATTAACAACATCCTGAATAGAGAAAATTTATGAGAAATGAGATATTGTCGTATCTGGGGTTTCAAACCTCTCGTAAACATCCGCACATATCGTTCCTCATTCTCCACCAAATGAGGTGCAAACTTGGATAACTCTACAAACTTTGCCTCGTACTAAGACACCGTCATGTTGTTTTGTTCTAATCGATGAACTCCACTTCCTTCATATGACGAACATTTTCGGAAAAGTATTTGTCATTAAATAGTTTTCAAACGTCTCCAAGACATCTTGAAAAGTGGTGGATGGGTACCCTTCATGACTCCCACCAATTGAGTCCGCTTCGCCACGGAACATAAAGGTGGCGAATGGAACCTCTGTTCCTCGTGCATCCCAAGACATCGAATATCTTGGTAATTTGCTTGACCCATGTTTCCGCCGTGATTGGATCGGCTTTCCCTTAAATTCTGGTGGTCCCAACTCTTTGAAGCGCTTGTTTGTGACAACCCGTGAATTACTATCATTTCCTCCTCGTATTTTGAACACGAGTCTCCTAAATGTCGATTTTGCATGAAGCGCAAAAAGCTTCTAAACATCCCTCGTTCATCATCTCGTCGGTGGTGTTTGTTCACGGGAGGAACATTGCCAAACTGCATGAGCATCTCCACGATCTCATTTCCATTGTTAATATTCTCATTCGACATTCTCAAAACATCATCATAAAATAAGGGTTAATTAAGGAAATCAATATATCACATAATATCCTTATATCTTGACCAACTAACAAATAAGCTCGGGTAGGACACACTAGCGAAGGATTTACTCATCTCTCCCTCCTAATTCTATTCCCCGATCTCCGCCTTGGAGATCATATCCCTAAGCTCGATACAAATCATGACGCCCCAAAATAGGTATACATCACCCATTCTCGAGTTGTCAATACATGGTACAAAAACAACTACAACTTTATTATTACAACAAGAAATTGTGAGTTTGAATACAAATATTATCTTCTAGACAATATCTATACTCAAATAAATCCTCATCGCATTTATTGATACATTATTTTACAAAATGGTGAGGACTACTAAACAACTCTCTCTAGAACTTTCATTCCATACCAGGCTCGTACTCGCTTATATTCTCGCCTCCCGAGAAGAAAAATGGAACAAAAAAGGAAAAGGGTGAGCTCAACTAGCCCGAAAGAAAGAATATTATGACTAAGATAATATACAACAAATTATCGTTGGTCTTCAACAGGAAAAATCTAATAGAATACAATAGACAACAAATTTTAAATCAATATTCATAATGAATTAATAATTCATTAGAAGAGTTAAGTAGAGAATGCAAACTACTATCTTCTATATATGAATTTAAAAGTTCATCGTCATCTTTTATCCCCTGTAACATCAATTAATATATATCGGAATCAAATATTCATCTTTGCACTACTGAGCCAAAGATATTCATCGATTAGTCATGTTCATCTAAACACTGTTCATCTTTTTGACTACAGCCAAAGATATTCTTGAAATCATTCATCTTTGCACTACAAAAAGCCAAAGATATTCCATAATATCATCATTTAAGATCGAAGATGATGAAAATATTTTTAAAAAGCGAATCCAGTGAAACAAAATGACAAGGATTAAGGATTAAGGATTCATACTTTGTTTTATCCACGTCCAAAAATACCTCAAAAATAATCACAGTGGTGTAAAATTCAAGAATGATCAAAACATAGATACAATCAAAGCTAGTATCCAGAATAGATATTTTGGACGAAAAGAAAATTTTTCATTTTTCGATGAATAGTGCCGTATTCGTGAATAGTGTCAGTATCGTGAATAGTCGCAGTATCGTGAATAGTAACTCAGACACCAAAAGTTCCAAATTTGATAAAACTTGGATCAATATTTCAACATAATGATATTGAAGAAATAATATCATTCTGAAAAAATAATATCCCTTACCTCGAAAGACAAGACTTTAGTTGAAACAGGATATAGGTTATGACTTGAACTTGCATAGTATAGCAATACTCAAAGTATACTCAAAATACTCACAAGAATACGCTCGATAATGTAAAGAGAGAAACTTCAGTTTTCGGTGTGATTTTCAATTCTAACCTAAGCACCTATTTATAGGAAATTGCTTAGAACACCAAAGCGTAAAATTTAATATAATAATATTATATATATTACAAATTCTCTACATTACTTAGCATCTAAAATCAGCAATCTTAACACATGTTAAATGAGTCCCAACAATGTAAAAAACGTTTTTGTAATTAAAAATATTTTAAACTTCAGAACTTCAATAATTCATAATAAATAGCCCTTTTATCAGAAAATTTGAATCTCGCGTCTTATTATAGGAAATTCAATTCTCTACAACTTTGCAGAAGAAAGTTTTTCGAAATTCCAAACAGAAATTGAGTGAAATCCACAAACGGGCAATTTTACAGGCTATAATCAAATTTCAGTCAATAAATGGGGTCCACCGACATGTTTAACATGTTTTAAACATTTATTATAACAAAAATACTCTTCCTCCTCGTATACTCATATATTCCACATTCGTTGTAAAAATATCCTCATTATTATATTATTAAAATATAATAATACATTTAAATGAATTATCTTATCGAGAAAAGATAAAATTTTAATTTTCAACAATTGTCACATTAAAATTTTTCTCCATCTATATCCACATAAAATCAATATTTTCCTCATCATATGAATCAATAATTAATTATTCACAAATAATATTACGAATTACAATATTGACAACCAGCGGTTCAGGAAAGGGGCTTTCAATAAGAAATTCTCTCACTTCGGGCGGCGTAATTAGGTGACCAAACCTCTCCTTAGGCAGAACTTTCTAGACATTGCCAATAATGTTATCTAATAATATTATTGAGATAATATGAATTATTGCATCGATAATGAAAAAATCATCGTGTAACGACAATTATTGAAACAACAAAGAATATAAAATATCAACGCAACAATTATTAAATCATTAAAATCTTGAACAATAATTACTGTAACCATTATTAAGTAGTGCCTTCTTACGTAAGAATCAATAATTGGTGTATATCTGGCATGCTTCTTGTGTTTTAACCATAGAGTATTTTAACAAGATTAATTCGGTAACAACTACTGTTGTTATTTTTAAACCACTTATATTTGTCGTTTTCTTAATCCAATCGCTTTTAGTTATGGGCCCACAAAATATTTGCGTCGTAAATGCACGAATATTCCCAAACAAAGAAGAATATTCCACGACCAAACGAATATTCCCCAACAACAATGAATATTTTATAACCACTTGCTTATTTTGAAATATTTGCATATTTTACCCATAACTATTCACATTAATCAAATCAACCCTTACTATTTCAAAATAATAAATAGAGAAAATTAAATTTCATTAATAATAAGTTGGGGTCTTACATTATGTAACTGATGATATGGTTTATACAATATATATAATCAAATACGATATGATAACATCTTATTACATAATCAACACATAATCTTTACTCCTTTTTCTACTACAAAGCTTTTACAGAACATAAAAGCCATTTTTATGAAAAACATAAACAACGTAATAAAATTTAAGTTTAAGGGTTTACCCTTGATTGCTCTGCTTGGAGTACACAAGGTTGATCACAACTTACAATCTCTCACAAACCTTCTCTTTTACTTTCAAAATTTCTAAATTCTCTCTATAATTTGCTTTGAAAACTTAGAAAATAGGAAGAAGAATAATACGACGTATTAATAAAAGAACTGATGCACAGAGTGGATGTCAGTTACCCAGTAATGGTTAACTGCTTTCAACCTCTTCTAGGGCCTCGTTTGGCAAACCTTAAATGGTTCAAAATCATTTAATTTAATAACTCTTTTATCTTATAGTTTAATAATGTCACATCCAATTATAAAATAAATCAATTATCTTATTTACTTTAATTTAAATAAAATATGATAATTTGTCATTAATTCACATAGTCACATAATTAATTTCTTATTTATTAATTATGTCAAATTATTAAATCTCTAATTAATTATTACATTAATTAAAATAACATTATGCTTATTAAATATTTCGTTTAATTCAATAAGCTCATATAAATACATACTTTGAATAATAAATATTCTCCACATTAATTTAATAAATATAACACATATAATTAAATTAATCTACCACAACTTCATCAATTAATTATTTAATCTAATAATTAAATTATCAAAAATATTTATTTAATTCAATAAATATTAAAATTAAATTACAAAAATCTCGTTCGTCACATCTTTCCCCCCTTAAAAGGATTCTGTCCCCAGAATCATGACTCAATAAATTCTTCGTTTAATTCAATAAGCTCACAAAAATACATACTTTGAATAATAAATATTCTCCACATTAATTTAATAAATATAACACATATAATTAAATTAATCTACCACAACTTCATCAATTAATTATTTAATCTAATAATTAAATTATCGAAAATATTTATTTAATTCAATAAATATTAAAATTAAATTACAAAAATCCCGTTCGTCACAAAAGATTTCAGTCAGGAAGATTCAACCAGCAGAAGGCTCAATCATGCAAAGCATATCATATGAGAAGAATCCTCAAGGAAGTTCACATCAAAGGATCATCTAGCATTAATCATGAGGAACTTATTACAGAATCAGAACTCCACAAGCACACACTGACAAGGAAGACTACGTTCGTAGTGCTGTCAAATGATCGTAGAGTGATCAGTCCTGAAGATATCCATGTCTATGATATAAGGAGATTTAATTGATAGTGATGATTCCAGTCAGAAAGAGATATGCAAGACTACCTTCTGATACACATGAAGAAGAAGAACTCACATCTCTCTGAGAAGACAGTATCAACCATGGGGGAGTAGTGACCTGCTAACAAAACAACAGCACTGAAGGTATCAGAAATACACTACGAAGCAATGTACCAGTTACAGAGTCCCAAAACTTTGTGGCTGATGAACCAAATGAAGATCCATAGTCAGTAGGAATGCCTTAAAACGTACTACTGATAACCTTGTCAGCCACCCAACTCAAAATCGTGAAGCGCCTACAAATCAAGCACATGATCGTAGTATAAGAGCATGAGGACACCACGATTACAGCCAATGCAAATGTCTAGAGTTGATTGATGTACTCCCCAGCAGAAAAGGTCAAATGAGATATCAGTGCTAACCACTTCTAAAGTTTTCCATCTGGAAAGTGCCTCAGGGATAAACCTGACCCTTAGTTCACTCTAAGAGGTTGGCCCTTCTTAAGCTACCTTAAACCAGAAGGAATGCTTAGTAAAGTTCATCTTAAGGACCAAGACAGTCAACGATCGTACAATAAAGTTTGAAGAGAACTCAACGATCGTAGTGCAATCTCAACGATCAAAGAAGCAGACTCGATGATCGCAGACTTCCCAGAGGGTACACTAGTTCATGAAGAGCTCTGAAGAAATAAACAAATGCTCAACTATTCAGATCATGAGGAGATAAGTTCGAATACTGGTTGGAAAGATGTCATGTAGACTCACCTCTAAAGAAGAGTGCCCAAACCTTCATAGAGTACATCCGTGGATGAGCTATGCAGTTTCAAGATGAGGATTAATGTCAAACCTTCCACTGCAGCATCTCTCAGAAGAAGATCATTGAGTCAACAAAGAAAAACATAGAGTCCATAGCTACCTCACCAAGCTACTCTACAAACCAAAAAGGTCAATGGTCAATCCACGTCATTGATGCCTATTTTCTTAAAAGAAATATCAAACTAAAAAGTTTATGGGGAGTTACAGTTTATTACTGGGCATCGTGCAACCAATGGCTGGTCGACACATCACAGCTTATGCAGAGTCAGAAGGAACTGCCATAAAGACAAATTTAAAATCTACAAACAGTTATCAAAGGTTTTCGAACCTCTCTCCCTCTCTTTTTCAAACCCTAGAATTCTCTTCATACCCTAAATCAATTAACCCTCAAGAGCCTTGCCCAAATCACATTCAACTATCTCTCATAAAACTTCCTAAATCAAATACCCATATTCTTCGAACTCTTCAAATGGCAGATTGGCGAGTAATCACTGGCATTCAGCTCGGAACTAAGACGTTTGAGAAATTCGAAAAGAAGTTCAGAGATATTCTTTAATTAGTGAATAAGGCTGGATTCTCAGAATGTCTTGAGGCAAACACTAGAATATATGCTCAATTGGTTAAAGAGTTTTACTCAAACACATCTATAAATTCTGGAACCCTTTCTACCAAGGTCAAAGGTCAGATTCTAAAGCTGAAATCGTCTGACATCAATCAATGCTTAGGCCTTCCTGACCTAGGACTGAAAAGCCTTGATGAGATCGACACTGAACAAGCATAGAAGATTATGGTATAAAAAAGAAACCCTAATCTGAAGGACATGAAGAAAAAGGAGTTTTTTGAAGAATTCGAGTTCCTTGCTGAGATAGTGGTCAAATGTATACTGTTCAACGATACTGAACATGACAATGTGATTGATCAACAACTAAAGATTATGTCTGCAATAGTTCTGAAGAAGCGAATAAACTTTGGAGTTATCTTGCTCGATCAAATTTCCAAATGGATGGAAAAGGATGAAATGAAGAAGTCTACAGATAAACCCCTTACAAAGGTTTTTCATTGAAGACTCTTGAGCATTGTGCTGAAGAAGAAATTGGGAAGCAAGATCAAAGATGATGAGGGAGAACCACTAAACGTCCATAAAATCATATCTCCACAGCTGTTTGTATACTGGAAGAAAAATCCAAAGGAAAATAGGAGGCTAATAAAAACTGGGAGCAGCAGCAAGGTCTCTGCAAAGAAGAGGAAGGAAAAGGAGGTGGATAGCTCTCAATCTGATGACTCTGTACCAGTAGCAGCCAAACCAGCAAATAAGAAGTCCAAGGGTGTGAAGAAAATAGAGGCTCCACCAAGAAGTCTCTCCACTGACAATCTGCAAGCAGGAGAAGAAAAGGTCTCAACTGCAGAAACCCCAAAGAGAAGAAGTAACATATTACTCCAAGGGCCATCCAAAAAGAAAACAAAGGTGATAAAGAAGTCAGCCCCAGTTCCCCAAGAAAGTCCATCCAACAAAGAAGAGGACGTGGAGTCAGAAGATGGGAAGGGAACTAAAAGCTTTAAAATTGAACCCTCAAAGAGCAAGTCCAGCAATGAAGAAAAAGCTGAGTCTGTGAAAGAAATAGCCAACTCCGATGGTGAAGAAGAATATGCAAGCCCTATGGCTAACTCTCAGAGCATCCACTCTGATGATGAAGAAAGGTTGCAAGTTGACACAACTGCACCTTCTACTGCAAATGCTCCAACAAGCTCAAAAGATGTTGAGTCCGAAGAAGAAGGACATGCCCCTACTGTTGCTGAACATCAAGGAAGTCTGTCTGATGATACAGAAGCTTCAAATTCTGAAGAAGAAGAAAAGTCTGACTCTCCTATAGCTGAACCTCCAAGGAGAAGAAAGAGAAATAGACTGCTTGCTAAATCTATCCCAAAGAAGCAAGGAGAACCCTCTACTGCAATCATTAAAGTGAGTGATGATGAAGTTGAATCCAAGGAAGAAGATTCTGAAGAAGGTACTGATGATGAAAATCAGCAAGAAGGATTCACTGATGAATCTGATGAAATGAGTCAGCATGATTCAAGCTCAGAAGGTGAAGAAATGGAGAAAGATTTTAGCTCTGAAAATAAGGAATCAGAGGGAAGTCTACAAAGGTCTGACTCTAGTTCAGAACAGAGAGAAGGTGGAATAGACTTCATGTCTGAAGAAGAAGAACCAGAAGATTTTCACATTCCCCACCTTGTTCATCACAAGAGAAGAATTATAGTGGAAGTTGATGAAGAACCATTAGAGGTGCTTCCTGGCAGATGGATTAATCATGGAAATGGAAGGTTAAATATGGTAATGATGACCTTAGAAAACTTTCTCAACAACCATAGAGCCATGAAGCTGGACACTTCAACTGTGATATATGAGCCTGAAGCTAAGAATCATGCAATAAGATGGTTTTACTCTCATATGCCATGGGTAAAGGCATCCCTAACTAAAGACAATAGTTATCTCACATGGGTCATCTCTCACCTTCCCAACATAGATTTGGTGGCACAGAACTTCCCAAGCGTAAAGAAGTTTGATACAATGATGATCAAAGATCGGCCTCACTACAAAGTCTACCGACATGCTGGAAATCACTACATTCCTTATGATCGTAGAGTAGGTTCTGATGGCAGAAGGATCATGGCCAAGGAGATGATCGTAGAGTCTTTTCACTCTACCATTGAAAATGATCAAGTTTAGTTTGAGAAGCTTTCCTCTGCCCATGCACAGTTGTCTGACATTCCTTCATCCTCCAACAATGATTGACACTCAACGATTTTTACTTAATGATTTTTCAAAATCTCACTGCTTTAAAAAATCTGTCCAAGAATGAAAATCGTAGAGTTCAATCTGGTGCTCAACTAGAGGCTACCCAACCACATGACTAACCTCCTACGGAGCAGGAGTTACTAAAGAATTCTGATGAGTTGGTCAAGAAGATATCTATCATCACTGAAGAGGCAAAGATGTTGACAGAAGCAGAAGATAATACGGTTCAAGACAGACTCCAAGCCACCATGTCTGATATATCTCTCAAAATCAAAGAGAGAGAGAGAGATCAACTCTATCTAAAGGCTATATATGAACATTAGGCAGAAGCTCTACGAGCACAGAAGGCTAATGAAGAGCACATCCAAGCCCTCTCTGATAAGATTGACAATCTAAATCAGTCTTTATCTCTACAACTTGAGCTGAGCCAACAAGAACTCAAGATTGAGGTTAGTAACTCATCTAACCTGATGGAGCAACTTATGTCCAATATGGAGCATCTTTCAAAAATGATTAATGACAAAAAAGGGGGAGAAAAAGAGGTATAAAAAGAGGCATTCAAGGAAGAACAAGGAGAGCAGAAGAAAAGAAAACAAGAAGGCCAAGAGAAAGGCAAAGAAGAAGACAGCAGCTGCAGAAGCTGAATCATCATCTGAGGGGGAGCCAAAGGATGATGATCCTATGAATGCAGAGTTTGAGGGGGAGCCAGAAAAAGAAGAAGAGCATGAATTTGAGGGGGAGCTGAGAAAAGAAATGAAGTCACCATCCCAGGGGGAACAGGAGCAAAAAAATCAAGCAGATAAGTAACCAATCGATAGTCATTATGGAAAGAGGCATGGAGCCAAAGAGGTACATCTCTAACTAATTAGGTATGTTCTGGATCCAGGATATAAAGTTTTATAGCTTATAAAATTCAATATTATTATCAATGACATTCTTGATTATCTGTTTTAGAAATACAACTGCTCACTGTATGTAAGATTCATTCATATCATGCATATGCACTTATTGTTTTTGTCATAATCAAATAGGGGGAGATTGTCAAGAATAAGCATATGAATGATATTCCTATTTATATAATTTGATTATGATATATATTAATGAATATGCAAGTATGCTTGCATCAAGAAAAGCTGTAAAGTCCTTTGATAGATAATAGAAAAATATGTACAAGGACTTAGAATGAATTGATCAAATGTGTTAGGTTGATCCTATATAAGCAAAACATCTTTGTAAAGTCCTTAAAAAGAAATGATGTACAAGGACTATAAATATAGAAAGATCAAGCTTGTTAGATTGATCTTATAATGTAATAGATAGGATTGTTTGATCGTCAAGCACTGCACCAAAAATCGTAGTTTGCCAGGAGAGTCAAGGAAAACTCGATAGCTATCAAGGCGGAATCGTAGTCTGCAAGATAGTAGATCTCGTAGTTCGTCGACTGGCAGGAGAGACGAGGAAGGATCGTAGTGTGTCGAGAAGAACTTCCTCAGAGCCGTAGTCTGCTGAGGAAGTTATGTTCAAAATCATAAAGACAGCCTGTCTACGAGCCGACCTAGAATTTGCCGAAGCCAAGTCAAGAATCGTAGACTACACTCGGAGTCGTAGAGTCTACTGATCATATCAGAGGCAGAGATCGTAGTCAACCAAGATTAGATAAACACAACTATCATAAAGACAGAAATCGTAGAGTGTCAAGATCCGATCTCATAGTCGTAGTGTCTGCACAGCCGAAGCTGAATTGTAGAGTGCAGAACTAAGGCCTTAACAGATGTGCTCACAAAGCCAAGGCAGAATCATAGAGAAAACACGATTCTCAACAAATGAGCACTCCCAGAATATCCAAAGTATGAATCCTCTAGTTTGAGCTGCAAAGATACATCCCACCTAAAGGAAACCAGAGAGCACTCAACGAATGGCATGCAAGCTAACAGAAGATCTAAGCACCAATCCAATCAACATCCAGATTGAAATGTGAAGCCATTCAAGATGAAGTCTTCCACAAGTTGATCAAAAGAAGACTTCAGTAATTGACTAAGGAAAGTCAGCAAGTGCAGTGGATGTCAAGTAAACAGAAGACAACAATCTTGGAAGTATACAGGACTGTAGTGTTTTCCAAATAAAGAAGGAACTGATGGAGTGTACACAAGGATACTAGTCAGCCTATGAAGAACAAGGCTAAATTGATTAAGCATTGGGTCAGTCCATTGATGATAAGTGAACGGGAGATCACAAGGAGAAAGCAAGCTGGGCATGCCACAAATCTGAAGTGTCTTGCTATTCAAGAGATGCCAAAACAAGGAGTCAAGCCATCAGTATCTGAGAGCATTTGAGGCAAACAGAAGTATTAAAGCACTGCATAAGAGAAGGAAGAGGTGTTCTACATTGAAGATCAAATGAACACTCTTCAGGATCATAATGCTGTCTCAACCTGTCAATGAGCAACATTCAACAAGACACTATGATCAGGTCCAAGAAGATATGTATCAGGATAGTACAGTTCGGTCAACTGGAGATTGAAGCATTGACAACGGTTCAATCTGAAGATTGATATTCGAACAGAGCTTATTGAGAGCATCGATGCAAAAGGACAACCTCTGATCGAGAAATCAGAAGGAAGAAATAAAGTTGACTACTTGCCCGAGACATCAAAGTGACATCTCTGACATGGTAGGTGAAACAGTAAACTGCAGTGTCAGAAAGTCATAAAGGAGATGTCATGTCATATCTGCTGTCTACACCAAATAACTCGAGATCTGCAAAGCAATTCAAATTGCTTTCAACGGCTATATACAAACGGGAAGATTGGGAAGGAGTATAAATCAACAAGAGCTTCAAAGATCAAAAGCTACTAATAATTGATAAGTTACAGAATCGTTGAGTTGTTGGAATGCTATTGTTGACTCTACGAGTTCCACCAGAGCTTAACAAAACAAGTCTCAGTGACAGTGAGACTACGAAGGTGGAAGTGATGCGGCTTTGAAGAAGAACTTTAACAGACTAAAGCTTCACTCAACAAAGATGAGAATGCCACTGAAGATGGCAGCTAAACTGAAAGCCGATAAGGACAAGAAGATAACATTCAAAAGAGTGGCAGGGCATAGAGAAGATCCAGAGAGCCACTCTACGAATCACCATGAACCTAAAGCTGAACTAGAACAAGTGCAAAACCATGTCTGCCAACCTGTCAAGAAGGGTTCAGGGAATGGTGATGGTGCACAGCTGACATCATTTGAAGATGAGCAGAAAATAATGAAGATCAGTTGCACCAAAGAAGACGTGGTCCATACTCGAAGCAGAATACAAAGAGGGCCACACCAAGCTACTAAGTACAAAAGATGTTCAAGCTTAAAGACATCTTAGCAGCTCAGCACCAACAACAACAAGAAGCCAGGGCCTGAGGGGTCCTTGTCCGGAGGGACTAAATGAAGTTCCAAGCATGCTGGGCTTGAAGAGTTCCGAGGGAACTAGAGAAGTTCCAAGGCTGCTGACATTGAAGTGTTCTTAGTGAACTGAAGTTGCAAGGCTACTGGCCTTGAAGGAATCTTAGTGATTTAGGGTGCTGCCCTTCCTTAGTGGAAATCCTGCTAGTTGAAAGAAGAAGAGTGGATTATGAGCTTGAGTCTCTGAACCACTTTAAATCCCTTGTGTCTTTTGTGACACCCCCAAATTCGGGTACTTCAATTCTCATATGATTTGGTGTTCACTATACAAACATCATATATTTAACTACCCATAATAAATGAAAACATAAATAGATAGAAATAAATCCTCTCCTTAAGGAGTTACATCATCTGAAATAAGTACAAATATCCCAGGTCATAGTAACCTTAAATCTCAATTGCGGAACATAAACAAATAATCGTCTTACACAACATTAACATAAGTCTACAACAGAAATACATCATCATATAAACAACAAGTCTTCATCACTTGTTAATCTTGCCCTTGCCTTTGCTGGTAGAAGGCTCGTTGGACCTTTCGTTCTTAACTGCAATGGTATTATTACGTAAGAGTGAACACAATTTCCCATAAGTATAATAATGAAATAACAATATAATAACATGCGAGTGAATCAAAGACTTCTGGAATAAAACTCAACTTTTGAATCAAGAATAAATAATAAGAATCAAAAGATTTCTGAGGGTCATAAGACCTTGAACTATGTCCTAGGTTATCAAGGGTTATACTTGAAACCTTTAACAGTCATAAGACTATGGACTATTCTACTCGTACTTTAGAAATTGACCCTTAGTACCATCATTATTCACAATATCTTAACGCTAACGCATAAGAAATCCCTATCTGAGGGTTGTTCATCTCTCATTTGACATTAGAGTCCGCTTTGAAAAGGAAGTTTGGTTTGGATAATTCAATAAGGGTTCTAAAATTTAGAACGTTCATCAACTATGGACTAGTCGAATCAATAAGGGTTCACTAGTCTAACAAGGTTCAACAATAAATGGTATTTAATTCGAATAACAACCTCAAGAGGTATACAATAGAACAAGTATTGTATAACATAATCATACTTTGAAAAGATTAATAATCTTTAATATAACAAATTGAACTTAATTAATAATAATGAGAATTTACTCGATGTACATTTATAAACTTGAATAACAATAACAAGTAGGGTTAGGAAACTTGCCTCGTGCGTAGATTACACGTTAATTATACACGTTCCTTGATTTAATCCTACATACCATTTACATTCACAATACCAGTCAATTAATGTAACTAGTCATTGCAAGTTTATTCTTTGGTCTAAACTCTGGTTATGACTATACTTAGTCAAATCACCACACTTATTGTCACATAATTTACACTTCATGAACAATAAGTTAACTATGCGTTTAATAATTCAATCCACACGTAAATGCGTTATTGACATGTTAAGAAGTTATTTTAACATCTCATTATACGTCTAACATATTTTTATGTACATTAGATTAGGTTACTATCACATTCCTAGATTTGAATAATTACAATTTTCATTTCTGGACAATCTGTAGAGTGGCGTTGCTGCGCCACTGTTAGGCATGGAGCTGGCGTCGCGGCGCGACGAACTAGTACCAGTTCTGCAATTCTCAAAAAATTGCAGAACATGGCCAAAACCTCCAATTAATAAATTCTTACACGAATTTAGTCATACACAAACACTGTAATACACATATAACTACTACTCAACCCTTCTAGCATGATTTTAACAAGTTAAAACACATAATTTATAGAATCAAAACATGTAATTTCACTGTTCTTGATGTTCTTCAAATTTTTGAACACAAAACATAAAAATCAACACTATGGGTTCGTTATAACACTGAATCTATTCATTTGAAGTTTTTTTCTTTGTTTTAACATGCATAATTATATACAAGTATAAAATTTATGATACAACATATGATTAACGTATTAAAATTGCATGTAAGGGCCATATGGCCATATTTCGTACTCTGTATTTTGAAGAAAATATATACGACATGTTTTTGTGAAACTGATGTTATGCAAATATACAATATATAGTAAAACATGATATGATAACCTCTAATTACATATATAAACACATAATCACTTCCCTTTCCAATTATATAGATTTTAACAGAACTTGAAAACCATTTTCATGAAACTTTAAATGATATAAATAAAAAATTGGGTTAAAGAGGTTACCCAAAGCGTAGAGTGTAGATTAGTAGGGGAAACCTTTCTCAGATGCTTCTTCAATCACTCACTCACAATTTCCCTCAAAAGTTCTCAATTTCTCTTTGTGAATTGTGTTGCCAGACTTCAAAAATAAAAGACTTAACGAATAAAAGAAAGAAGACGTATATAACATTTTGAAAACTGATGCAGTTATGGTCAGTTAACCCAGTCATGGGTTAACTGCTCCCAACTTCCCTAAGGCTCCATTTGGCTAATCTTAAAAACTTAATCCCATTTAATTTGATAAACTTCTTATACTATAGTTTAATAATGTCACACCCATTTACACAATAAATCAAATATCTTATTTAATTTAATTTAAATAAGATATAATAATTTCTCATTAATTCACATTGTCACATAATTAAATTTCTCATTTATTAATTATGTCAAGTTTTTAATTCTTTAAGTAATTATTAAATTAATTAAAATAACATTATGCTTATTAAATATTTCATTTAATTCAATAAGCTCACCTAAATACATACTTTGAATAATAAATATTCTCCACATTAATTTAATAAATATAACACATATAATTAAATTAATCTACCACAATTTCATCAATTAATTATTTAATCTAATAATTAAATCATCAAAGAATATTTATTTAATTCAATAAATATTAAAATAATTATTACAAAATCTCGTTTGTCACATCTTCCCCCCTTAAAAGGATTCTATCCTCAGAATCACGACTCAATCAATTTGTCCCGTTAAATTCTCTCCCCTTACAAAGATTTTGTCCCCAGAATCGCTTACACAAAACTAAGTAAATAATTGATGGTAGTTCTTCATCATATTCTCTTCGAGTTCCCACGTTGCTTCTTCAGCGTTGTGGTTCCTCCAAATTACCTTAACAGAAGGTATTACTTTATTTCTGAGAACTTGTTCTTTTCTGTCGATAATCTGAACATGAATCTCTTCATAGGATAAGTCTTTCTCAAAATGTAGGGGTTCATATTCAATTACATACTTGTAATCGGGTTTGTAGAGTCATAAAATGGAAATATGGAAGACATTGTGGACATTCTAGAGTGCTGGAGGTAAAGCTACCTCAAACGCAACTTCTTCGATCCTTCGCAGTACCTCAAAGGGTCCAATGAATCTTGGGCTTAATTTCCCTTTCTTTTCGAACTTGATCTTTCCTTTCTAGGGAGAGACCTTCAAAAACACATAACTACCCAATTCAAACTCAACATTTTTACAGCGTGGGTCGGCGTATTTCTTCTGCCTATCTTGAGCTGCTACCAGTCTTGTTCGGATCACTTTGACTATTTCTGCTATCTGCTGTACTAATTATGGACCTACTAATCGTCTGTCACCAACTTCATCCCAGTATAGCGGAGTTCTGCACTTTCTACCGTATAACGCTTCATAAGGCGGCATGCCAATACTAGCATAGTAACTGTTGTTGTAGCCAAACTCTACGAGCGGTAGGTGATCATCCCAATTTCCTTTAAAGTCCATGACACAAGCTCTTAACATATCATTTAATGTCTGAATCTTTCTTTTACTCTGCCTATCTGTCTGAGGGTGATATACCGTACTCATTCGCAATTGTGTACCCATGCATTCCTGTAGACGTTTTCAGAAGTTCGATGTAAAGCGCGGATCCCTATCGGAAACAATTGACACCGGAACTCCATGCCTTGAAACAATTTTTTTCACATATAACCTTGCCAACTGATCTAAGTTGAATCTGATTTTGATAGGAAGGAAGTGTGCGTATTTCGTTAATCGGTCAATGATAACCCATACTGCGTCATAGCCTTTTTGAGTTATCGAAAGACCAACCACAAAGTCCATCGTAATATGTTTCCATTTCCATTCTGGGATCTCCAACGGTTGTAACAATCCACTTGGCCTCTGATGTTATGCTTTCACTTTCTGACAAGTCAGGCACTTGGCAATACACTCTGCAACATCTCGTTTCAGATTTGGCCACCATAAATGTTGTCGAAGATCTTGGTACATCTTGGTACTACCAGGGTGAATTGAATATCTTCAGCTATGAGCCTCGCTCAAAATGTCTTCTTTAATATCTGTTACTGGCAGTACCCAAATTCTGCTCTCGAATCTCAATATTCCTTCCTTGTCCATCTTGAATATCGGTTCAGTTCCTTCATATATCTTTTTTTTCACCTTTTTACATTCTTCGTCCTGAAGTTGAGCCTCCTTAACTTTATTCAGTAGGGTTGTACCAGATTGCATCTAGAATAGCTTCTCGTCAATCTCCATAGGATACTTCACTTCCAACTCCAGTTTCTCCATTTCTGAAATTAGCTCCTCATGAGCGGTCAACATCATCAATTTCTCCCTACCCTTTCTACTTAAGGCATCGACAACCACATTTGCCTTACCCGGATGGAATAAAATCTCACAATCATAGTCCTTAATTAACTCCAACCACCTTCTTTGGCGCATATTCAAGTCCTTCTATGTAAAAATATATTTCAGACTCTTGTGGTTTGTATATATTTCACACTTCTCCCCATAGAGATAGTGCCTCCAGATTTTCAAAGCAAAAACCACTGCAGCTAACTCCAAATCGTGGGACGGATACCCCTTCTCATAATCCTTCAATTGACGTAACACATACGCAATGACTCTGCTGTTTTGCATAAGCACACAACCAAGTCCTTTATGCGACACATCACTATAAACAACAAAATTTCTTGTATTGTCCGGAAGAGATAACACAAGTGCCGTACTCAACCTCTTCTTAAGTTCTTGAAAGCTTTCCTCACACTTCTCTGTCCAAACAAATTTCACAGCTTTTCGAGTTAAATTCGTTAATGGAGTTGCGATCTTGGAAAAGTCTTGAATGAATCTTTCGCAATATCCTGCCAATCCAAGAAAACTTCATACTTCTGACAGCGTTCTCGGCTGATCCCAGTTTACCACGGCTTCGACTTTGGATGGATCCACCAAAATTCCGTCTTTATCAATCACATGTCCAAGAAATTGTACCCGCTCAATCCAAAATTCGCATTTCAAAAACTTGGCATACAACTTCTCCCTTCTTAAAGCTTCTAACATTAACTTCAAATGCTCTTCATGTTTTTCCTTGGTTTTCGAATATACCAAAATATCATCTATAAATACCACTACGAATTTGTCCAAGAACGGCTTGAACACTCCATTCATTAAGCCCATAAATGCTGCAGGAGCATTCGTTAGACCAAATGACATTACCAAAAATTCGTAGTGACCATATCGTGTATTAGAACAACATCTTGGTACATCCTCTGGCCTCACCTTCAGCTGATGATAACCACTCCTCAAGTCTATCTTGGAAAAGTATCTCGATCCCTTCAATTTATCAAACAGGTCGTCGATCCTCGGTAATGGATATCTATTCTTAATAGTGATCTTATTCAATTCTCTATATTCGATGCAAAGCCGCATCGTCCCGTCCTTCTTCTTCACAAACAACACCGGCGCTCCCCACGGCGATACGCTCGGTTGGATGTACATCTTGTCCAGTAATTCTTATAGTTGTACCATCAATTCTTTCATCTCTACTAGTGCCATTCGGTACGGTGCCTTCGATATTGGAGTAGTTCTTGGTGCCAAATCGATCACAAATTCAACCTCTCTATCTGGCAGAAGTCCTAGCAAATTGTCCAAAAATACGTCTACGAAGTCCCTCACTACTGGTATCTCCTCTAGTTTCGGATTCTCTTTACGACTGTCGATTATGTAAGCTAAATATCCTACATAGCCTTGTCTTAACAACTTCCTGGACTACATCATCGTTAGACAACTCACTTGTCTAGGCGACTTGCTACCATAAAACACAACCTTTGATAGAGTCATAAGGTTAATACGCTTCTTTTGGCAATCAATTACAGCCCCGTAATTGAATAACCAGTCCATTCCCAAGATAACATCAAATTCCCCAAGTCGAATAGGGATAAGATCTACATTCATGATATTACCCTTAATATCCACTCTACAGTTCTTATGTACCTACTTAACATGGATTATTTCTTTATTGAGAATTTCTATGTTCATGGGATGTTCTAACTCGTCCTTATGCAATTCTAAGTTCTTAGCAAAGTCATCGGATATAAATGAACAAGTAGCACCCAAATAAAATAATACATAAGCATTAACTTTATTGATAGGAATAATACCTGACACCACATCACGAGACTACACTGCATCCTGCACCGTTATGTTGAATGTCCTGGCGGTAGGTCGGTTGGTTCTTTGTTGGTCTGTGATAGTCGGGGACGCTTCCACCGGGCATTTCCTCTATTTCCTCCTGATCCTGCCTCTCCAGATCCCTTCTTAGGACAGTCCCTTGCAAGATGATCCTTTGAGCCACAAGTGAAGCAGACACCCTTCTTTGGGTTAGGACAGTTAGGTGCTATGTGTCCTTCCTGACCACAATTATAGCACACTCATTTACCCTTCATACACACTCCCAAATGAGTTTTCCCTTAGGTCGGGCACGCTTCGATCCTCTTCTTCTGACCTCCTTGATGATTTCTAGTTGATGAGTTGTCAGACCACCTTATCTTCTTATTATTACCACCTCCCGTGTTACTTCCACTAGCCTTGTTGATTCCTTCATTTTCACTCTTCTTCCTCTTCTGATCCTGATTATATTTGGTTACCGCATCGCTTCCACCTTCAGCGAGTATGGACGTCTTCAGTTGAAACAACGACACTTTACTATACAACCAACGCTTCAGTCCTTGTTCAAACCTTCTTGCTTTTCTCTCATCTGTGTGCACTTGATATGTGGAAAACCTAGCCAACTCATTGAATCTTTCCACATAGTCTGGTACGTACATATTCCCCTGTTTCAACTCCAGAAACTGGACCTCCATTTGGTTCTGCGAGCTGGTCGGGAAATACATCTCAAAAACATCTCCTTGAACCTCTCCCAGGTAATCACACCTTCTCCTCCACGGACCTTGTTTGCTTACCACCAATAACTGGCTTCAGATTTCAACATAAAAGTCGCGCACGCAGTTTTCTGGTCCTCTCTGACTCAGGTGACATCAAAAACTTTTTCCATCTCTATAACCCAAGTTTGAGCCTCGATCGGATTCATGGAGCCTTTAAACTCTGGCGGTCCCACCGCCTTGAAATCCTTAAACATCGTATTCAGTGGAGCTTGAGGTTGATTATAAATCGCTCCTGTAACAACCCGGAATTTTGGATTATCTTGAATTTAGGTTTAAAGAATTAGTTATTAATAAAATGAATTTTTATTAATACTATTTTGTGCTATGTGTTTATTAATTGTTCTATAACCTAGAATGATTATTAATAGGGAAGATTCTGGCTACGAGCTAGACTGAATGAGTAAGAATTTTCAAGATGAAAATAAAATTTTTCCGGGAACAAAAATATTTCCGGGGAAAAAAGACGAAATATGCACTATTCACCCGACGAAACCTAAGGATTAGGGTTTGAATAACCTAAGCCTTTCCGAGAGTTCGGTATGTCAAAATGACATTCCGTCGAAAGATTTGACGATAATATATCGTGAAAAGTTAAGTAAGTCGATAAAAGTTTTTCTCGAAAAACATGCAGAAATCGGACGAAATAAAAACGACGAAAAGTACTGCTGTGTACTTTTCATTCGTTTAGCTACGTTAGGGGAAAATGTGAAGGAAAACGCTTAATGTGGAAAAGTGTTTTTCAGTTTTTCGAAGATCCGAAGAATACATAAAAGTTAATCGGTAGTGGAAAGATGAAATATCCAAAAATATTTGGATTCCGAGAATCGCAGTTTTCGAACTGTCGGATGAATTCCGAATTATGGAAGCACGAAGTTTACAAGGGAAGATAGCTAAGGAGGTAGGGCGGCCACTTGGCCACCAAGTAAACTTGGTGGCTAAGTTATGAATAGTAAGGAGGTTAGGGTGGCGAAATAACTAAAATGCCCCTAGCCTTGGTTTTCTATATAAACAAGCTTAAGCTCATTTGTTTGATGGAAACGTTTCAACCAACACTTGAGAGAGAAAGAGAGAGAGAGAGCTTGGATGGGGGAAGAGAAGGAGAAGAATGAGGAAAAGCTAGCCGTGTGCACGCTTTGTCCGACGGAAGGAGATCAAAGGAGAAAGGTGATTCAAAACCTAGTTCTTCTAAATTTTCTTTAAGTTTTTGTGTTCAAAAACATAACTTAATGAAGATAAGAAGTAGATTAAGTTAGAAAAGATTTTATATGGTTGAAATCATAAGAAAATGAAGAAATAAGAATTAGAAATTTATTTTATAAATTTCTTAAGGAAGTATAAGATTCGTAAGGATTTTGAGCGATCCGAATGAATCATCCTTACGAATCTTATGAATGAGTAGGTTAAATAAGTAAGGAATGGTGTTCTATAACATCAAATTCCAAGAAAAAGTAGAATCGTAATCCAAAATATCGATTAAAATGAAGAACGAACGAATAACGCGAAGAACGTTGTTGATGGACAAATTTAAAACCATCGTAGTGTAATTGTTGTTGATGGACAAGTTTAAAACCATTGCATATAAGTTAGTTTCTTATTGCTTGGTTAGGAACGGTGGAAACGTTCATGAAGAATGGATTAAAATGGAGCTATAACGAAGTTATGGCAAAATTTTCGTAAAAGACGAACGAGAATTTGAAAGTTAGTAAATGAACCTAAACGTGTAGGGTTTCATAAGAATGTAAGAGAACGTATAAAACGTGAGTCGTGGACTCAAGAACAAACGAATTCCGAGTTCGGATGACCGAATTACGGACGAACGAACAAAGAATGTTAAAGACGTTAAAATGAACGAAGAATGAAGATTAAGCCAATTGAATGGCATATTAATGGATTCAGAACACAGTTCTATCCAAGGGTAATTGAAGTACATAAGATAAGGAATAAAATGGCTTTGGAACGACCTCGTTTCGAGTTATAACGAAGAAGTTATTAGATTTCGAAATTAACGTCTCAAGCTTGTAAAAGACTTAGAAATCAGCGATAGTTGTGCCTTGGAGGTCGACGTCGCGCAATGCGTAATGATGTCTCGAAAGCACATCGCAAGAGTTCGCCACTGGGGACGAACCATAGTAGTACAATTTGTGAAATAGCAAATACCATGTACATGCGATCTGAAAATCTTCGAGTGTGGGCCGCAACGCGCCCATTAATAAGGACTTCGGCCATGGCATGGCTGATTCGGGAAGAGAGAGAGAGTAGTAGGTCATGGCAAAATACGAGAGGAAGGGAAGGGCACGCAAGCATGGCGCGGTGAAGCAAGAGCAATGCCCAGAAATGAGATTTTTATTTCTCTAGAACTGGGGGATGTGCAAGAAAGAAGTATGAACATGTAGTTCAATTAATGTAACCCTTAATCAAGTGTTTTAAACCTATAATAAAGGTTTAACGAAAAGATTAAACGAGAATAAAAGACAAAGAATGTAGATGCGGGTTGCGGAACCGATGTCCGGGGACCGTAGTCACAATAAACGAACGTGAGGGATTGCTATGGTTATGATTCCTTAGACGTTGGTTGACGATGTTAATGTATAACATTTTGATGTTATGACATGGCATTGAGAGATGAATGTAAAGAGCATAGACACTGTGAACGCAATATTGTTACGAAGAACGATCAGTCTTAGCATATAATGATTTGTATGGCTTCGACATTATGAAAGAATAATGAACATGGGGTTCATGGGATGGATAACGATGAATGCAATTGAAACCTTGAGTAAAGGTTGAGTGAGTGATTAAGAGACGAGCAACATGAACGTCGAATACGTAAACGATCCTTGTGAATCGTAGTTGCGTCAGACGAACATTCTAAGTATACCCTGGTTGTACGACTTAGACGTTGACAAAGGTAGTAAGTAAGATACGAATGGTATCAAGAGAGCCGTAGCGAACGGTAATAAGATTACTGAAAGCCGAATATAAGTCGGATGAGAATGTTAGAATGAAATGTAAGCGTTGAACACTTTAGCGGACGTGAAGGTTGAGTGTACGCAAATATTAAGCGGTAGAACCTACACCCCGTGTATGGTTTGGACAAGTAGGATAGTGAAGACTATTGATTAAACACGTGAGCGGTGAAGAAGTGAATTAGAGAGGTATGTATAACGTAAAAGAAGCTAGAGTTAATGATTATAACTTGGATGATGCTCGAGTCGAATGAAGGCAAGGCGTTGTAAGATAAGAATAAGGTAACGAAATGCTTAACGCTATAAATGCGTACAATGAATATGAAATGATCATTCTGAGTATACAAAAGACTGTATGACTTAGACGATGATAAATGAATCCTGAGGTATGGCAATTAGTTGCCCGAAAGCCATAAGGAATATGAATTTAACTTAACGAACATTATAGTTTAATAGTTCAGATAAATTAAGGTAAGTTAGGTTGTAATACAATCGTAACCTTTGATGGTTGACATATGGGAGCCGGGCTAAACAATTCCTTCTGAGAGCGAAGGTATATACAAAACTGGCAACCGATCTAACTCACTGTGATGGCAGTGTAGATGAGACAGGAACTTGTTTATTGGTTGTTTGTGGGAAACCACTCAGAGTACCATATGGACTACTAGCAGAGAAGCAATATGTGCTGAGTCCTAGAGAAGTATAAGAAGAAGATAAGAATGCAAATCATCGAAGATGATGAACATTTTGAGTAAGACACCTCCGTATGTCATAAAGCCGTAAAGCGGTAAAGAAAGTTGGTCGCGTAAACTTAGTTGTAAGAACGCGAACCCTAAGAAGTAAAGTAAAGTAAACTAATGCGTAAGTCAAGTATATGACTAATTGGTACACGTGTTATTTCCTTATGTGCTGCATAGGAATTAGAATGAGCAGTTCAGCGTAAACTATAAGCTGTAGCTGTGCGTAAGGAAGTTTCCTGACTTCATTCATATTTTTAAATGAATGCTAGTTTCTAAAACTTCTCAGATGTGGAACTTGAGAAGTTTTGTCTATGTGCGAATGTGTGATATTTGTACAAGGTGGTAGAACGTATGAGGCCTTGTGCCACAATGTGAACACTTCGGTGTTTCTGTGAGATCAACTTTTCTATGTTTGAAATGTTCAATAAAATAATGTTCTATTTATACATGAACCATTATTGTTAAGTCTGTGCTATTGATTCTAGCCAGACAGAATGTGCATAAAAGAGAGTAGAGAATGAAAGTATTTCAAAGTGCATGTAACTAATGTTTTAAGATGATAGGAATCAAGACTATTCCTATTATTCAAGCTGCTTCATAGCCTTTGTTCGGTTATTGAAGTCTAAAAAGAATGTTTAAATTCTTGAAGTTGTTTGTTCAACTGTTACGACTTGCTGGGCAATTGAATGCTCACACTTGCTTTTAATGAAAAACATTTTCAGCGAACGATGTTAGAAGAACTTAAGGATCCTGTATAGATCAAGCTGACGGTATCCAGATGAAGTATCATTCAGAATGTGAATGAGCGAGAAGATCAAGTGAAGACTTGTAATGTAGAAAGATGAGAATTAAACTATAGAATAGTTTAATGAATGATTATGTATCCTTGGTGGCGGATAAAAGTCACTCGTGCAAGATGTAAATAATAATGTAATTATCATTATTTGTAATGAGAAAAGCTATAAGGTTTTAGAACCTGGGATTTGAGAATGTATGTTGTTATATTTCAGTATATAATGATGTATGCAGAATGAATGATGTACTAGTGACGTACGGAATCCGGGTGTGAAGATAGACCGGATTTCGGGGCGTTACAAGTTGGTATCAGAGCCGATAGGTTATAAATCCTAGGTAAGAGTACCTAAGACTATAATTATAGAGAGAAGGATAAGAAGATCACCACGTGATCATAGTAAATCGTAGTAACAGATGAGCTGTTAAACGATGAATGATTTATAGCTAATGCTATGAATGAATGATACTACGAAGTAGTACGGGAAAAAGAACTTAAATTGAGTTGTAAAGGATAGTATACGAATTAAAGAAAATTCGTATTAAGTAAAGAGAAAGTTAGAAGTTGTAAGATTTCAATTGAGGACTCATGTGATGGCTGAGTTGTATGAATCTTTGTATGGGCAGAGGTTTGTGCTTGGTGTAACAACCACTCAGTTTATTACAGTGATAATCATTGAAATTTGTCGCGCTATCAAGATGTATATGACGAGAAGGTGAATCTTTTCTCATGTATATACTTGATAGGTAGAAAATGATAAGATAGGTGCGGGTTCTTGAAACTAATACTTATGAAAAGTTTGTAACTCATAGTTATATGCTATGTTTCTGAGCCCTAAGTATATGGATAGTCCTTGATTTGTTCTTGGATTACATATTGCGAAGATAAGTTCTTAAACACATATGGTTGTGGAAAGTTCCTAAACACATAAAGTGTGGTAAGTTGATGAACTATACTAAGGTATAGGAATGTTTTAACCGAAAGTAAGTATTTTTGAGAGACTTAGCATTGAAGGTGCTAGAGAAGATTAAGTATTGTCGCAAGTAAGACAATGAAGGAAGATGGAGAAAAGGATATTCCAAGTCATCTAGCTATGCTACATTTCAAAATTTCTTGAAATCGTGCTGATGTGCGCATTTTGAAAATGAAAGTATTGGTTCAACTTTTGGAACCAATGGATTTTAAAAGAACTATTCTTGGTATGTCTACGCTAATTGTTTAGGCTAGACAGAAATTAATTTAAAATATCAAAATGAATTTTATATCATCATTGCATTTGATGCAAATATGGTAAAAGGATGGAGTTATTAATGCAATTAAACCTGGTGTTGGATTTGATCGTAGGATCAACAACCTGCTATGGTATAATGTATAATGACGAAGTCATAAACTGACGAAGTCCTCAATGTACTGTGAAGAGTGCGGTATCATGACGTTATAAAACGTTTTGATGTATTGCGAAAGAATTTAAAGAAGTAGTCGATGTCAATTGAGTTGACTAGACGAATGTTTCAAGTTGATATCCAATTTATTGGTATGGTCGAGGCTATTTGATTTGGCTAAGACAAATGGTATGTCATGATTAAAAGAAAATCGAGCTTTCTTTGAATAGCTATGCCGAACCAAATTGTTTGGTGCGGAATCTAAGTTTGAGGTGAACATACGTATGAAAGAGGTAGTTTACTATCTTTGTGATTGTAAACTTACCATGTAAGAAAGGTTTACGGCAGAGGCTGTTTAACCTAGTAAGAGTTCATGGTCAATTTGACCCCTCAGTAAAAGTATGAAATGTTTTAAAGGAATCTTTATATTCCTCGTTATTCCTTTCACTTAATGATTCTTGATAAGTTATGAAGGGTAGGGAATATATGAAAGATAAGAACTTCTTTGAAGAGAAGTTGAGAAGAAGGGTAAGCTAAAATTTCGAGGACGAAATTCTTTGAAGAAGGGGAGAATGTGAGGACCCGGGTAAGGGTTTGGTTTTAAGAAATTCCGAGGACGGAATTTTTATAAGGATGGAAGAATGTAACAACCCAGAATTTTGGATTATCCAGAATTTAGGTTTAAAGAATTAGTTATTAATAAAATGAATTTTTATTAATAATATTATGTGCTATGTGTTTATTAATTGTTCTATAACCTAGAATGATTATTAATCATGTGGATTCTGGCTACGAGCTAGACTGAACGAGTAAGAATTTTCAAAACGAAAATAAAATTTTTCCGGGAACAAAAATATTTCTGGGGAAAAAAGACGAAATAGGCACTATTCACCCGACGAAACCTAAGGGTAAGGGTTTGAATAACCTAAGCCTTTCCGAGAGTTCGGTATGTCGAAATTGAAAATAATATGCACACAAGCCAATCATGTTTGATGATAAAGCATATACTTTGTAACAATCTTATTCATTTATTAATAAAAAGTATTAATTTATTAAAGGCTTTTAATTATCTACATGATGTTGTTTTATAATATGTGATAAGCCCATAGTTTTAAGCAATGCTTTTAGAATAATGATGATGATCATTCTAATGAGATCTAAATTCTTAGAAAGCTTAAAACTAAAATAGTTCCAAATCATTGGATTACTAAATTAGGGATTAGTGAATCCAGGATAGATTGGGTACATCGTTGCTTGCTCATTGGATGAGGATGATTGATCTCATGATCATCTGTGTGGAGACACTAAAGCAAGTATGTAGGTGCTTATTAGAGAATAAGTTCACTGAACGTGGCTCGCTAAGGAATACCTAATGGAGTTTTACTTGCCTATCAATAGGAATTCCTGTAGTGATAGTAGTACAAGTGATCCTTGGACTTGAGATCATCATAGTATCTTGTGTATGATGAGTTATACTTTGACTTATTCCTTAAGACCCTTAGGGTATATCAAAGGGTATGCTTGGGTATAATAAGTTGTACATGGAGATAATGTATGATCAATAAAGAATCTACCACTTCTAATAAAAGAAGAGAAATGTCCTATGTGATTCGATAAATGACAACCCGGTAGTCCTTGGCCAAGGCAGTTTAAGAATTAGAAAGGAGTTTCCAATTTGTATTATTTGGAGTTGTGCATTTAAGAGTCGAAATACATATAATTAAATAAAATAAGACTTGACATTAATTCCATGTCTTATATTTAATTGGAACATTGTATGGTGGAAGGATTGAATTGTACGGTAACTATTTACTCAAAGGTTCTTTAATGATTAATGTTGAAATCTATATTATCTGGAAAGTCGTTGATCGCTAGGGAGGCTTATCCATATTGTAGAATAAATATTATTTATTTAAATAAATTAATTGTTTAATTTATTTATTTAAATAAAATTAGAATTGTTCTAATTGATTTATTCACAATAGGTTTAATATGGAGAACCTAAAGGGTCACACCATAAAAGGAAGAATAATTATTTAAGAAGTTAATGGCATAATCGTAATAATATGTTATGTATATTTAATTTAATCTATGGTGATAGAATAAATTAAATAGCTTAATATTTATTATTTAATATTTTAGAAATATTAAATATAAATTAATAAGAGGAGTCTTATTAATATTATTACAATTATTATTATTTTAATTTCTAAAAGAGTTTAGGAATTAATTTAATATAAGTCTTTCTCATTTATTCCTAATTGGATTAGGAAGAAAAATTAGTTAAATGAGTTTAATTAATTATCCCTAATAAGATTAGGGAGCTTAATTAATTAAAAGAATTTAATTAATTAAATAAATCCCAATTCCTTAATTGTTAAGGTGGGTTGCCCACATCTATAAATAAGAGGAGTCTTATTATGGGTGATGTGGTTGTTGACTTTTACATATACGTAATAATTCTAATAGTTGGGAGAGTACGCCTTTTCTATAGAGATAGAAAAACTAAGGTTTAGCCAATCACCCATCTTCTTAAATCCTTCTTCTTCCTTGGTGGATCACCTCTAGAGGCCAAACACTTGGGTGGCTAACGTTGATCAAAGGAAGGAACCAAACCCGATGGATTCAAGTTGAACGCGAAAAGGATTGGAGGTGAACTTGTACCTGAGGAAGCTCGGATCTTCAAGGGTATGATTCTTGTTCTTTCTTTTTCGTTTAATTAATAATTGTGCATAAAGGTTGATCCGGGTATATGGTTTGTAAAATTTTTAAACTCTGATTTTATTTCGCTTCCGCTTATTTTTGCAATTTGATTGCGTTCTTGAATATTACAAACCTAACAGTGGCATCAGAGCCAAACCTTTATGCGAATTATTAATTGTTTTAATTTGATATTATATTGATATGTGTTTAGAACAATTTAATTGTATAAAATTTAAATAAAAAAAAAAAACGGACCGAAATAATGATTCGCCAATCCGGATTTTTTTTTTGCTGAAATCGGTACTGTTATTAAAAGGGAGCATAATTTTGGAAGCACGTGACCCATTTTAAAAGTAACCATGCTTCATGCGGATATGGTACACGTGACTATTTTTTTTTTTTTTAAAAGGGCATTCATGTGCACGGAAACAAGGAGGTGTTTATATATATATATATATATTATATATTAACGTAATATATATTTATATATATATATATAATAATTTTATATAATTAAAATAAAATATTTATTTTAATCTTAAAATAAAAAGTTTATTTTAATTTTAAAATAAAAAGTTTAATTTAATTTTAAAATTAAATTTCGTGCTAACTAATTAGAGTTGGAATTGGATTCCATGATAACTAATTGGAGTTGAAATTGGATTCTATTTTTCTTAAATAAAGGAGTTTATTTTGATATGAAATTAGATTTCATATTATTCAAAAATAAAAGGTTTATTTGTGAATAGGAAAAAGAATTAGTCTTTCCTTAAATAAAGGAGTTTATTTAGATATGAAATAAGATTTCATATTATTCAAAATAAAGGAGTTTATTTGTGAATAGGAAAGATAATACGTGTTTCCTTTAATAATTTTTTTTTTTTATATATATGGAATTGGATTCCATAATTAATTAAAATAAAGGAGTTTATTTTGATTAAAATTTTGATTAAAATAAAATATTTTATTTTATTCAAAATTGGATAAATCAAAATAAAATAGTTTTATTTTGATTTAAATTTGGATTAAAATAAAGGAGTTTATTTTGATTCAAAATTAGATTTTATACTAACTAAATTTGCCCATTGAATGATATCAATATATATATTAAATGTTTATTATTCATGAGATGAATGTTATTTATTGATGCATATGATGATGTGTATGATAATAAATGGGATTGATTATGGACTATTGACCAATGTGATTGGATTTTATTTTAGTTGGATGCATGAATGTATGGGTTTTATTAAATGAGGTCTGCGTACCTCGTCTTCTCTAATTTTTTCTTAATATAAATTCTATCTCCCTCCTATGCACTTCCCCTTGACTGCTGATCAAGGTTTCTATTTATTTTAAATAGTTTTGTAATAGGAATAGTTAGAATTAATTTTGAAGAATTGGAGATCAAGGAACAAGGAGCGCTTGAAGACCCGTTTGTAATGGAGCCCGGGTTTAAATGTAATAGTTATATTTAAATATTATTTCTTGCACCCCTAGGGTTTGACCTTTTGGTTCACTTGGTGGCTCTAGTGAACCAAACTAGAATAAAAGTCCATAATCAATCCGGGTAGAATATAGTATTCTATATGTGCATGCTTATACTATATATATATTATATATTATGCAAACATGCTTCGCATGTTCATTAATACGACGCGTATTTTTATATATATATATAAATGCTGCGCTAAACAAGATGAGACAAATTAATAACAAACCCCTCAAATTTTATATTAAGTCCTAAGCGTTCAAAGATATTTGGAATATCGAACGTCGCCTTCTAGCATGATAAAATTAATAGAGTATTAAATATTTAATATGCGTTTGTTGTTTCACCACAAGGCAAGTATTAAGTATTTAAGATGTTAATTTATCACATTTGATGCTTATAAAGAAAATTGAACAATATTGTTTTGTTGTGTCACCACAAGGATGATATTTTTCTTTTTTGAATATATGGAGTGCTAGGTCGGACTTAACTTGGATCATTTTTATTCGGATGTGCCACCACTTGATCAAAATAATCTAAGAGGCAAAAATACAAGGAGTTGCATAGTTGATGTAATTGACAAAAGTTGTCTACCTATTTATTTATATATAGTTTGTTGTGTCACCACAAGGCTATATACATTTGAAATGGGATCCTTATTCTCACTAGCAAATCTTTAATTAGATTTTGTCGAACTATATAAGTGAGGGTAATATAGTTTGAAGAAAATAGTGGGAGATACCAATTTAAAACAAGACCTAAATTATTTTGGTAATTAATAAAAGAATGTATGTTAAAATGTTGTTAATTACAAATTCATTTACAGAATTTTACAATGTCTAAATTACTATCACCGCATGAAGCATATTAGATGCTAAATTAACGAATAATCAATTAAACGGATTGGTTAAGGAATTTGAGAATAGTTCTCATATTTGAAAAGCTATCTTATGTCCTTAATATCGCCTATCCTCGCAATGGTTGCGCATAATGCCTCCGAGGAAGAGATTGCTACTTTTAGAAAGTGGCAAGATGATGCATGATTAGCTCAATCGCATCATGCTCGCATCCACGAGTAACGAGCTTCAAACACAAGATGAAACTATGGATGCTCCTATTATATTCCCGCACATCAAGTAGTTGATGGTGAAGAAAGTAGGACTAATAGATATCGGATATCTAAGGAGCTCTTCCGATCTAGAATGACCGATGACACTACAAAGATGCATAAAAGTCCTTAACATAATCAATTTGATTGATCAATTAGGACAACGGGTTTTGTCATGGATGGAGAGTTGAGCCAAGATTTGATCTTGCACTCACCCCGGACTCCTTTCACAATTGTTGTGAATTTTTCATATGAACAAGCTAGATATCGACTTTCGTTGATTTGCTTAACATGTTGAAAAATGATGAGAGTCACTTTTCAATCAAGAAAGACCATGTCTTCTTGGTATGGGCCAAATGATCTTCGAAAAAAGAAGAGCGATTCAAAGAAGGTATATAGAAAGGCATAAACAAAGGATAATAAGAACAAAAGCGATATGGATAGCAAAGGAGTTTGCTTCCACCGCTATAAGCACGGACATTTGGAAAGAAAGCGCAAGAAGCATCTTGCAGAGGCTAACCAAAGAAGCTTAGTGAAGTTTTGGTTACAAATACAAATTTGTTTATGATTTAAAATAATTTTTCTTTAAATCAATGTTCTACTTGGGTATTGGATACCAACTTTGGTTATCATAAATATAGATTTATGAAAGGACCAAATGTAAGTAGAAAGTTAAACAAATATGTGACGCCCCAAAATTAGGTATACGCCACCCATCTTGGATCGCCACTTACATGGTACATAAATTCAAATACAACTTACTAATATAAGCGTAGGTGTACAATACGACATAAAGCGTGAGATTGAATACAAATATTGTCTACTAGATATTATACAAACTCAAAAGGAGTCCTCATTACATGACTATTATCACACTATTTTCACGAATAGTGAGGACTACTAATGCTATCCTCTAGACCATTACTTCGTTCCCCGACTGTCCCGGCTATGTTCTCATTTCACAAGAGAACAAAGTGAAAGAAAGGGTGAGCTCAACTAGCCCGAAGAAGAAATATTATGACTAAGATAATGCGTAATAAATTATCATTAGCCTTCAAATGATGTTAAACCGATAAAATACAATAGACAACCAGTTTAACTGCAGCAGAATAAGCAATCCATTAAAAGAGTCAAGTAGAGAATAAAGTCTACTATCTTTTAGGTTTTAAAAGGTTTTCATCAATTTTTATCGCTAAGACTCAGCTTAATAAATAAACCACCACATCTAATTATCCCTGTACCACGGTCAAGGATTTTCATCAAATTATCAATGGTCATGACTATACCGAATCACCCCCGGTCATAATCATACCAAAACTATCCATCATCGCATTACGTGCCCATCGAGGACTTTTGTCACATCATTTATATCAAGTCATGATTATACCGAATGATCCTCGGTCATAATCATACTAAGTTCATCTATGCACGTAAGCCAAAGATAACATAATATAACATGAGGATGATGATAATAACATAATAATTCAATAAAACAAGTTCAAGAATTATTTAATCCATGAATTATTAACGTCAAATTGTCAACATGACATCAAGCCAGAGAGTAAAATTCAAGAATGATCAAGAATATTTCCGTGAAAAGATATCTTGGATGAAACGCAAATATCAAGGATATTCTACTAATTTCATGGAGTATAGAAGTCAAAGTTTTAACCAATTGGGTATAATAAAGAATGGAATAACAAAAGAAATCACCATGCATGCGGATTGCATGAGACAAAGTTATTCAATGAGAATAATAATAACGGAACAGTCGGTGAAATTCACATCGATGGATGTTCCAAATGAATAATAAAGATGGAACCGGATCCGGTGTAAAACACACGAGATAGGATATTCCAAATGTAATGATAAAGAGCGGAACCAGTCAGGTGTAAAACACACAGAGCATGTGATGTTCCAATGTATAATAAAAAAAGCGGAACGGTCTGTGTCCTGTAAAACACATGATGAGGATGTTCCAAGCAGAATAATAGAAGAATGTCACCAAGTATAGGGTAAATTGGCGATATCAAAGTTATTCCAACGTAATAATAAGCAATGGAATAACATAAGGATTTCACCAAGTATAGGGTGTCTGGCGTATACGAAGTTATGTATAGGGTATGCCACTTTTACAGGTTATTCCAATAGAATAATAGTGAATGGAATAACAGAAGTTCTCTTCAAGAAGAAAGAATAACACCCCTTACCGTAAAAGAACTGAATATAGAAGTAGTGAAGTAGCAGAATACTCTTCTTCTTTCTATAATTTTCTCTCTATAGCTTCTCTCTATAATTTCTCTCTCTAGAGTTTCAATGAATTCGTAAGAAAATAATGAAGGAATGAGCTTCTATTTATAGGAAAATGGAATGCATAGTAACTAATCCATGAACGGTCCAGATTGATTTACTTTAATCTGACGGTCCATATTTAAAGAAAATCTTTTAAATAAAATATAATATATTCTATTTATATAAAAACATTTTACTATGCAACACACTATGCAATACTATGCAAAACACTATGCAAAACACTATGCAACACTATGCATAATAAAATATAATATATTCTATTTATAGAATAACTTTAATAAAGTATTCTATTTTATATAAAAGATGTTTTACATTTTATTACGTTAATAATACTGAATAAAACAAAACGTCATTATCATTATAATAATTCATATTATTAATCGATAATAATGGAATCAAACCGAGTGACTTCTCACATAAGCATCAATAATCAATACCGGTGTGCTACTATGCAACCACACGTGACATCGTACTTTTACTACGAGAGTAGTTCAACAAGAACCACGGTAAAACTTCCGCCGTTATTTCAATAAAATATTTTTTGTCGTTTTCTCAATCCGACAATAATTACATTGTGGGTCCACCAATGATTGAGTAGTTATACGAATATTCCTCGCTAAACCGAATATTCCCAGACCAATCGAATATAATATAACCACTTGCATACTTTGCAAAATTTATAAATACTACCCACAACTATAATATTATCTCAAATTCACACCATAATATTAAAAATTATTTCGACAAAATTTAAATCTTTATTGATAAAATCTGGGGTCTCACAATCTCCCCTCCTTATGGAATTTCGCCCTCAAAATTAAGGTACGTACCTGATATGATAAAGAGGCGAGGATACCTTGAATACCTTTATATTTAAAATATTAAATTCATCTTTGCAATCCCAGGCCAAAGATATTCATTAACAATTCATCTTTGCACTCAGCCAAAGATATATAAGCTATAAAACCAATAATCACTGAGACTTAGCTTAATAGTATCACGACCACGAATTATCCATGCACTCTCTTCGGCAAGGATATTCGTGTTTTCAATCTGATCATGATTATACCGAGAATAATCCGTGGTCATAATCATACCAAGTCTATCAATGCACTACTGACCAAAGATGACTTTTACCACATCCATGAATTAATATTTCATTCTTTGAGACTCATTTCAATAATTAATCCATATCATCGAATCATCCCCACTTTCTACATGTGCCAAGAATATTCATTAGTATCACGACCACGAATTATCCATGCACTACTACCAAAGATAATTGTGTATTCATTAGTATCACGACCACAAATTATCCATGCACTACTGACCAAAGATAATTGTGTATTCATTAGTATCACGACCACAAATTATCCATGCACTACTACCAAAGATAATCGTGTATTCATTAGTATCACGACCACAAATTATCCATGCACTACTACCAAAGATAATTGTGTATTCATTAAGTATCACGACCACGAATTATCCATGCACTACTACCAAAGATAATCGTGTATTCATTAGTATCACGACCACAAATTATCCATGCACTACTACCAAAGATAATTGTGTATTCATTAATATCACGACCACAAATTATCCATGCACTACTACCAAAGATAATTGTGTATTCATTAGTATCACGACCACAAATTATCCATGCACTACTACCAAAGATAATTGTGTTTTCAATTACTGGTTATGATTATACCTAACAATCCTGGTCATAATCATACCAAGTCCATCTATGCACTACAGCCATGTATGATGACTTTCAACATAATATAAACATGAGGATAATGATATAAAGAATCAATCAAATGAGATAAAGGATAAATATTAAACATTTATAATATAATTTATCCAGATTCAAGAATATCCCCATGTTATCAATCACTTAATAATCTCATAATCTAATAATTAATATTATAATAATATTTTAATCACTTCTTAAATTTATAAACAATTTATCTCAATTGTTTACGCTTTACCATATAATGCATTTAATCATTCAAAAATGTCATACTCATAAGATATCATCACCAATTATCAAATCTCTCAAAAAATATGCATATACTCTATATAAGATTCTCTAGCGATAAAATCCTATTTTCAACTTTTCTACTTCATATAACATATTTAACTCATATGTTCAGACTAAACTATTTTCATGAAAAATACAAAATCAGTCCCAAAAATATTTCTTTTCTGGGATTTAGCATAATATAGTCCCATGATGAAAATATATTTTTCTCGGAATTTTTAAAATTCATTTACTATTTTTCAAAAATCAATTTCTAATTAATTTCTTAAGAAATTAGCTACCTCAAGTTTAACTCCAAAAATTCCCAAATCTTGGCAGGACCTTACACATGTTAACGTGAGCTTCTAGTTTAAATTTCATGGTCATGAGGAGTTATAGACTTTCCGGTTATAGCGTTTTTTAATCGGAAAAACCTAAATATTGAAATAGTCATAACTTGCTCATTTTAAGTCAGAATGAGCTCATTTTTGGACAGGAGGTACTTTATACCATATACTTTCATGTCCCAAAAACCCAGAATTTTTCTCATAATTTAAGTGGCCGAAACAGTCCCTCTAAAATCATGGCAGCAGCTTTTTCGGTTTTTGCAGCTTTGCACTCCTTTGCTAAAATCAGTCCACACAAAAATCTACAACACCTTTTCCAGTAATTCCACTTGAATTAGTTAGGTAACTCATAGATCTAACTCTAGGTCTTGACCACATTCAAAAATTCAAAATATAATAGGAGATATGGTCTATTGAATTTCATGTTACGTTTTTCACCAAAATCTGATTTTCAACTCTTTGTGATTTTTAAGAAACTTTCATGTTTTTACATACTAACCAACATAACTCATCATAAAACTTACTAATACCACGAATACCCATGATTTTCATTAGTCCAATGCTTTTATTATGACTTTCATCATAAACCACGTAAACTGTTCATTTAGTTGAAGAAATATTTGAGGGTTTAAGAAATGGGTTTTGTACTGGGGTCAATACAAAATTCGATTTCACGCTCTAAGTAGGCTAAGAAGTCTTCAAGAATACGCCAGGAAATTTATTAATAATAGAAATATCATTCAAAACTGTGACTCTCATCCAAGACTTGGATAGTACGTCACATTGATACCAACTGTGACTTTTATCCCTTAACCTAGATAGCACCTCACAATGATACCTATAAACTTGCCATCTTCATTCACGATGTCGCCTACAGAAAGTCCGGCTTCGATGCATTCCACAAAAGGAAGTCAACAACGAATGGTTCGGGGCTCTTTACTTATGGCTTGATATGACAATAATTGACTTTAGTAGTTTGGTTATGAATATAAAAGCTAACAACCTTACGAAAAGAATGATGAGTAGTTAACCAATTGATTCCTAAAATACCATCAAAGGCAAATATTTTCAAAGAGATAATATCGTCAGGTAACGTGAAAGTGTTTATTTGAAACAACAAGATTAATAAACAGTGGAGGTAACGAAGGTTTCTCCTAACGAAGTTTCAACCAATAAGTTAAAGTCTAGCTTCTTCGGAGTCAAATTTAAATGTTGAACGCAAGCAAGCGAGATAAAATAATGGGTAGAACCGGTATCTTATAAGGTATAGACTTCGCAAGAATTTATAATTAACTAACCCGTGCTAACCCGTTCGAGTCACTTACTTTTTAAGAAGTCATGAAAAACGCTCTTCATGAAACCACCGACTTTGTTTTATCCAGTATCCGCCTTTGGTGCCACCGCCCCAATTTGGACTTGACTTTGGTGCAACGACAAAATCGAGCTAAATGACCTTCTCTTCTTGAAATTTCCACTTCTATTATCTTGGCCATGATTACCAATCAAGTGGTTACCATTCTTGGCATGATAATTTCTCCCACGATGGTCATCATTGTTCGATGGTCGTTATCACTGCAGATGATTATTATCGTGTTGTTGGTCGTTACCTTTTGGTTGGTGACTCATTATCGCGCTCCAATAACCGAGCCCTATTCACAACATCTAAATACAAACATTATCACAAAACAAGGGTTAATTAACATGCAACATATTATCACTATACTCAATGACCAATCAAATACCAAATAAACTTAGGGTAGGTCATACTAGCGAAGGAATTCCCGCTCTCCCTCCTAGTACTATTCTCACATCTTAGCCAGGATCATATCCTAAGCTCGATACCAAATGTGACGCCCCAAAATTAGGTATACGTCACCCATCTTGGGTCGCCACTTACATGGTACATAAATTCAAATACAACTTACTAATATAAGCGTCGTGTACAATACGACATAAACTGTGAGATTGAATACAAATATTGTCTACTAGATATTATACAAACTCAAAAGGAGTCCTCATTACAAACTATTATCACACTATTTCACGAGAATAGTGAGGACTACTAATGCTATCCTCTAGACCATTACTTCGTTCCCTCGACTCGTCCCGGCTATGTTCTCATTTCACGAAGAGAACGGTGAAAGAAAAGGTGAGCTCAACTAGCCCAAGAAGAAATATTATGACTAAGATAATGCGAGAATAAATTATCATTAGCCTTCAAATGATGTTAAACCGATAAAATACAATAGACAACCGGTTTAAGCTCTGCAATGAATAAGCAATCCATTAAAAGAGTCAAGTAGAGAATAAAGTCTACTATCTTTTAGGTTTTAAAAGGTTTTCATCAATTTTTATCATTTGAGACTCGACTTAATAAATAAACCACCACATCTAATTATCCCACGTACCACGGTCCAAGGATTTTCATCAAATTATCAATGGTCATGACTATACCGAATCACCCCGGTCATAATCATACCAAAAACTATCCATCATCGCATTATGAGCCATCGAGGACTTTTGTCACATCATTTATATCAAGTCATGATTATACTAGAATGATCCCTCGGTCATAATCATACTAAGTTCATCTATGCACGTAAGCCAAAGATAACATAATATAACATGAGGATGATGATAATAACATAATAATTCAATAAAACAAGTTCAAGAATTATTTAATCCATGAATTATTAACGCCCAAATTGTCAACATGATCTTTAAGCAGTAGAGTAAAATTCAAGAATGATCGGAAGAATATTTCCGTGAAAAGATTTGGATGAAACGCAAATATCAAGGATATTCTACTAATTTCATGGAGTATAGAAGTCAAAGTTTTAACCAATTTGGGTATAATAAAGAATGGAATAACAAAAGAAATCACCATGCATGCGGTATTGCCAGATAGACAAAGTTATTCCAACAGAATAATAATAACGGAACGAAGTGGGGTGAAATTCACACCGCAAGCGAGGATGTTCCAATGAGAATAATAAAGATGGAACCGGATCGATTGTAAAACACATGAGATAGGATATTCCAATGAGAATGATAAAGAGCGGAACCAAGTCCGGTGTAAAACACACATGCATGGATGTTCCAACAGAATAATAAAAAGATTTTAACCAGTCCGGTGTAAAACACATGCGAGGATGTTCCAATGTAATAATAGAAGAATGTCACCAAGTATAGGTAAAATGGCAGATACAAAAGTTATTCCAATGAATAATAAGCAATGGAATAACATAAGGATTTCACCAAGTATAGGGTATGCAGCGTATACAAAGTTATGTATAGGGTATGCCACTTTTACAAAAGTTATTCAACGAATAATAGTGAATGGAATAATGAAGTTCTCTTCAAGAAGAAAGAATAACACCCTTACCGTAAAAAGAACTGAATATAGAAGTAGTGAAGTAGCGAGAATACTCTTCTTCTTTCTATAATTTTCTCTCTATAGCTTCTCTCTATAATTTCTCTCTAGAGTTTCAATGAATTGTAAAGAAAATAATGAAGGAATGAGCTTCTATTTATAGGAAAATGGAATGCATAAGTAACTAATCCATGAACGGTCAGATTGATTTACTTTAATCGACGGTCCATATTTAAAGAAAAATCTTTTAAATAAAATATAATATATTCTATTTATATAAAAACATTTTACTATGCAAACACTATGCAATACTATGCAAAACACTATGCAAAATACTATGCAACACTATGCATAATAAAATATAATATATTCTATTTATAGAATAACTTTAATAAAGTATTCTATTTTATATAAAAGATGTTTCGTTTTATTACGTTAATAATCTGAATAAAATAAAACGTCATTATCGCTATAATAATTCATATTATTAATCGACAATAATGGAATCAAACCGAGTGACTTCTCACATAAGCATCAATAATCAATACTGTGTGCTACTTATGCAACCACACGACATCGTATTTTTACTACCTGAGTAGTTCAACAAAGAAACCACGGTAAAACTTCCGCCGTTATTTCAATAAAATATTTTTGTCGTTTTCTCAATCAAACAATAATTTTGTCATGGGTCCACCAATGATTGAGTAGTTGTACGAATATTCCTCGCTAAACCTAATATTCCCCACCAATCGAATATAATATAACCACTTGCATACTTTGCAAAATTTATAAATACTACCCACAACTATAATATTATCTCAAATTCACACCATAATATTAAAAATTATTTCGACAAAATTTAAATCTTTATTGATAAAATCTGGGGTCTCACAAAATATAAGTAATCTTATGTGTGGGAAATGAAGCAAAGGTTGCTACATTAGCCATAGAAACTTATAGTTTAGCAATGCCTACGGGCAAGTCTATTAAGTCAATAAGTTGTTATTGTATTCCAGTTCTCGTTGGAAACATTATTTCCATTTTATTGTTGGACAATGACATCTTTGGTATTATATTTAAGAACAATTGTTGTTCTATTTATAATAATAATGTTTTGTATAGAACTGAAATATTACTTAATAGATTTTGTATACTTGACTTACGTGGAAAATTATTTTTTAAATTGAACAAAATAATATAAGAAAAGGAGATGATCATTCAAAGAGTTGAATATATGTATTTGTTGAAATACAAGTGTGAATTATTTGAAAGGTTCAAAGAATTCAGAAGTGAAACAAATTGGCAAAGTATTAAGATTCTTTGATTAGATCAAGGAATAAATACTTGTGCAATAAGTTTCTAGATCATCTCAAATGATTTTCTCATAATGGACACATCCCGATACGTAATAATTGATTGATGTATCCGAATGAAAAATCGTACCTTGTTGGACATGGTGCATCCATAATGATTTTACCGACATTCCAAAGTATCCTTTTGGGATAATGTCCTAGAAATGGTCTGCATATCTACGAAAATGGTAACCTCAAAATCCGCCCCAAGACTCCATAAAAGTTATGGGATGGGGAGGATTCTAATCTTAAGTATGTTAAGATAAGGGTTGTCCAACTTATGTGAAAAGGTTTCAAAGGATAAGCTTGGGACAAGATTTGACAAGTACAATTTGTGGGACATCCTAAAGTAAGTTTAGGGTATATGTTCTATAATCCTACTTAGCAAAAGGTGTTTGTTGCGAAACACGCTGCCTTCTAAGATAAATGTGTTTATCATTGAAAGGGCTAGTGGGAGGATAATAGATCTTGAAGAGTTCAAGAACCACAAAACACCATAAGTCAAATAAGAGGAACTCCGTAGATGAACTCTATCAGACAACAACTGAATCGTAAATCTGGAATAGTACCAAAGATACCTGGGAGGTATGGATTCATCATAGATGATGATGATGAGGTACACATCATAGAAGATGATGATCCAGTTACATACGATGAGGTAAGTGTTGTAGACACTCAGAGAAATGGATTAAAGCAAGTTTCTCAAATATGGAACATTCGTTTTGATGAGGCAATCAATAGAGTTTGATTTTATCAAAAATAAGAATGAACGTAGTGTGTACAAAAGGGTCAGTGGGAGCATCGTGACATTCCTAGTACTATATGTTGATATACTACGGATAAGGAATGACATACCAATGCTACAATCAGTAAAGATAAAGTTGTCTAAACATTCCTCCATGAATGATTTGGAAGAGTATCTTAATTGGGGATATAAATCTATATAGATAGATTTAAGAGGATGCTCGACTTAACCCAAGGAACGTATATTCATTTGATGCTAAAGTCGTTTAGCATGGTAAACTCCAAGAGATGTCTCATGTCGATGAGCTATGGAGTGTATCTCTCTTAATAGTCCCCCACAGACTCCTGAAAAGAGAAGTCGCATGAGTGACAATCATGTATGCAATGAAATGTACGAGACCCGATGTTGATCGGTCATATTATGGAGAAGTTCACTATGAGTCGGTGAAAACATCTTAAAGTGCTTAACCAAGCACTAAGGATGTGATCATATTCATGGTGGGTCTTAATTAAAACTAGAGGGCTTAATGAGACTCAAGTTTTCAGATGCACCAAGACGACAGAAAAATCCACTTTAAGGTAAAGGGTTACCTTGAGCAATTGGTGCGTTGAATTGGAAAGGTTCCAAACAAAGAAAGAGTTCTTTGGTTTAGTGATAAAGACAAAGTATATAGCTATAAATGAAGCTGTAAGTTGATTGTTTGGATAAAAAGTTCATTACAGAACTAGGAATAGTTCCTAAGTCTCATCTTGGATCTAAACATGTGTTGTGACACTTTCACTTGATTATAAGAATCATTGAAAGATGGGAAATCACTATAGAGATGGTGGACTCTCAAGAACAACATTACATATCCATTAACTAAAGCTTATCCAACAGCAGGATAATCGTCATTTAGAGAAAAAGAGTATAAGATACAATGACGATTAGCTTTAGTGCAAGTAGGAGATTGAATGTAATATGCACACAAGCCAATCATGTTTGATGATAAAGCATATACTTTGTAACAATCTTATTCATTTATTAATAAAAAGTATTAATTTATTAAAGGCTTTTAATTATCTACATGATGCTGTTTTATAATATGTGATAAACCCATAGTTTTAAGCAATGCTTTTAGAATAATGATGATGATCATTCTAATGAGATCTAAATTCTTAGAAAGCTTAAAACTAAAATAGTTCCCAATTATTGGATTACTAAATTGGGGATTAGTGAATCCGGATAGATTGGTACATACGTTGCTTGCTCATTGGATGAGGATGATTGATCTCATGATCATCTCGTGTGGAGACACTAAAGCAAGTATGTAGGTGCTTATTAGAGAATATGTTCATCGAACATTGGCTCGCTAAGGAATACCTAATGGAGTTTTACTTGTTCATCAATAGGAATTTCTGTAGTGATAGTAAGTACAAGTGATCCTTGGACTTGAGATCATCATAGTATCTTGTGTATGATGAGTTATACTTTGACTTATTCCTTAAGACCCTTAGGGTATATCAAAGGGTATGCTTGGGTATAATAAGTTGTACATGGAGATAATGTATGATCAATAAAGAATCTACCACTTCTAATAAAAGAAGAGAAATATCCTATGTGATTCGATAAATGACAACCCGGTAGTCCTTGGCCAAGGCAGTTTAAGAATTAGAAAGGAGTTTCTAATTTGAATTATTTGGAGTTGTGCATTTAAGAGTCGAAATACATATAATTAAATAAAATAAGACTTGACATTAATTCCATGTCTTATATTTAATTGGGACATTGTATGGTGGAAGGATTGAATTGTACGGTAACTATTTACTCAAAGGTTCTTTAATGATTAATGTTGAAATCTATATTATCTGGAAAGTCGTTGATCGCTAGGGAGGCTTATCCTTATTGTAGAATAAATATTATTTATTTAAATAAATTAATTATTTAATTTATTTATTTAAATAAAATTAGAATTGTTCTAATTGATTTATTCACAACCGGTTTAATACGGAGAACCTAAAGGGTCACACCATAAAAGGAAGAATAATTATTTAAGAAGTTAATGGCATAATCGTAATAATATGTTATGTATATTTAATTTAATCTATGGTGATAGAATAAATTAAATAGCTTAATATTTATTATTTAATATTTTAGAAATATTAAATATAAATTAATAAGAGGAGTCTTATTAATATTATTACAATTATTATTATTTTAATTTCTAAAAGAGTTTAGGAATTAATTTAATATAAGTACTCTCATTTATTCCTAATTGGATTAGGAAGGAAAATTAGTTAAATGAGTTTAATTAATTATCCCTAATAAGATTAGGGAGCTTAATTAATTAAAAGAATTTAATTAATTAAATAAATCCCAATTCCTTAATTGTTAAGGTGGGTTGCCCACATCTATAAATAAGAGGAGTCTTATTATGGGTGATGTGGTTGTTGACTTTTACATATACGTAATAATTCCAATAGTTGGGAGAGTACGCCTTTTCTATAGAGATAGAAAAACTAGGGTTTAGCCAACCACCCATCTTCTTAAATCCTTCTTCTTCCTTGGTGGATCACCTCTAGAGGCCAAACACTTGGGTGGCTAACGTTGATCAAAGGAAGGAACCAAACCCGGTGGATTCAAGTTGAACGCGAAAAGGATTGGAGGTGAACTTGTACCTGAGGAAGCTCGGATCTTCAAGGGTATGATTCTTGTTCTTTCTTTTTCGTTTAATTAATAATTGTGCATAAAGGGTGATCCAGATATATGGTTTGTAAAATTTTTAAACTCTGATTTTATTTCGCTTCCGCTTATTTTTGCAATTTGATTGCGTTCTTGAATATTACAAACCTAACAGAAATGACATTCCGTCGAAAGATTTGACGATAATATATCGTGAAAAGTTAAGTAAGCCGATAAAAGTTTTTCTTGAAAAACGAGCAGAAATCAGACGAAATAAAAACGACGAAAAGTATTGGTGTGTACTTTTCATTCGTTTAGCTACGTCAGGGGAAAACGTGAAGGAAAACGCTTAATGTGGAAAAGTGTTTTTCAGTTTTTCAAAGATCCAAAGAATACATAAAAGTTAATCGGTAGAGGAAAGATGAAATATCCAAAAATATTTGGATTCCGAGAATCGTAATTTTGAATCTGTCGACGAATTAGAATTACTAAGCACCTAAGTTTCAAGGAAGCTAGCTAAGGAGGTATGAAGACTTGGCCACCAAGTAAACTTGGTGGCTAAGTTATATGAAATAAGGAGGTTAGGGTGGCAAAATGACTAAAATGCCCCTAGCCTTGGTTTTCTATATAAACAAGCTTAAGCTCATTTATTTGATGGAAAAGTTTCAACCAACACTTGAGAGAGAAAGAGAGAGAGCTCGGATGGGGGAAGAGAAGGAGAAGAATGTGGAAAAGCTAGCCGAGTGCACACTTTGTGCGATAGAAGGAGATCAAAGGAGAAAGGTGATTCAAAACCTAGTTCTTCTAAATTTTCTTTAAGTTTTTGTGTTCAAAAACATAACTTAATGAAGATAAGAAGTAGATTAAGTTAGAAAAGATTTCATATGATTGAAATCATAAGAAAATGAAGAAATAAGAATTAGAAATTTATTTTATAAATTTCTTAAGGAAGTATAAGATTAGTAAGGATTTTGAGCGATCCGAATGAATCTTATGAATGAGTAGGTTAAATAAGTAAGGAATGGTGTTCTATAACATCAAATTTCAAGAAAAAGTAGAATCCTAATCCAAAATATCGATTAAAATGAAGAACGAACGAAGAACGCGAAGAACACGAAGAACGTTGTTGATAGACAAATTTAAAACCATCGTAGTGTAATTTTTGTTGATGGACAAGTTTAAAACCATTGCATATAAGTTATTTGCTTATTGCTTGGTTAGGAAAGGTGGAAACGTTCATGAAGAATGGATTAAAATGGAACTATAACGAAGTTATGGAGAAATTTCCGTAAAAGACGAACGAGAATTTGAAAGTTAGTAAATGAACCCAAACGTGTAGGGTTTCATAAGAATGTAAGAGAATGTATAAAATGTGAGTCGTGAACTCAAGAACGAATGAATTTCGAGTTCGGATGACCGAATTATGGATGAACGAATAAAGAACGTTAAAGACGATAAAATAAACGAAGAATGAAGGTTAAGCCAATTAAATGGCATGTACGTAAGATAAGGAAGAAAATGGCTTTGGAACGACCTCGTTCCGAGTTATAACGAAGAAGTTATGAGATTTCGAAATCAGCGTCTTAAGCTTGTAAAAGACTTAGAAAAATTTTCTAGGTTTCATGCTCGGGCCGCAGTCACGAAGTTGTGCTTGAGGCCGACATCAGAAGGCGTAATAAATGTCCGAGCACACCGCAAGAGTTCGCCCGCGTAGCGTCAGACGGTAGATAAATTTGTGGCGCCACAACGCCATGTACAAGATAAAAATCTTTCGAGTGGAGTGGCAGTGGCTGCCCACTAAGTAAGGACTCGCGCCGTAGCGCCAATCCGGGAAGAGAGGAGAGAGAAGTAGGTCACGCCGCAGCGTGAGAGGAAGGGAAGGGCACGGCGTCGCAGTGCCAGTGCAGAACAATGCCCAGGAATGGGATTTTTATTTCTTCTCTAGTACTGGGGGATGTGCAAGAAAGAAGTATGAACATGTAGTTCAATTAATGTAACCCTTAATCAAGTGTTTTAAACATTTAATAAAGGTTGAACGAAAAGATTAAACGAGAATAAAAGACAAAGAATGTAGATGCGGGTTACGGAACCGATGTCCGGGGACCGTAGTCGCGATAAACGAACGTGAGGGATTGCTATGGTTGTGATTCCTTAGATGTTGGTTGACGATGTTAATGTATAACATTTTGATGTTATGACATGGCATTGAGAGATGAATGTAAAGCGTATAGACGCTGTGAACGCAATGTTGTTGCGAAGAATGATCAGTCTTAGCATACAATGATCTGTATGGCTTCGACATTAAGAAAGAATAATGAACATGGGGTTCATGGGATGGATAACGATGAATGCAATTGAAACCTTGAGTAAAGGTTGAGTGAGTGATTAAGAGACGAGCAACATGAACGTCGAATATGTAAACGATCCTCGTGAATCGTAGTTGCGTCAGACGAATGTTCTAAGTATACCTTGGTTGTATGACTTAGACGTTAACAAAGGTAGTAAGTAAGATACGAATGGTATCAAGAGAGCCGTAGCGAATGGTAATAAGATTACTGAAAGCCGAATATAAGTCGGATGAGAATGTTAGAATGAAATGTAAGCGTTGAACACTTTAACCGATGTGAAGGTTGAGTGTACGTAAATATTAAACGGGTAGAACCTACACCCCGTGTATGGTTTGACCGTAGGATAAGACTATTGATTAAACCTGTGAACGGTGAAGAAGCTGAATTAGAGAGGTATGCATAACGTAGAAGAAGCCGAGTTAATGTTTATAACTTGGATGACGCTCCGAGTCGAATGAACCGGACGTTGTAAGATAAGAATAAGGTAACGTAAAATGCTTAACACTATAAATGCGTAGAATGAATATGAAATGATCGTTCTGAGTATACAAAAGACTGTATGACTTAGACGATGATGAATGAATCTTGAGGTATGGCAATTAGTTGCCAGAAATCCATAAGGAATATGGATTTGACTTAACGAACATTATAGTTTAATAGTTCGGATAAGTTAAGGTAAGTTAGGTTGTAGTACAATCGTAACCTTTGATGGTTGACATATGGGAGCTGGGCTAAACAATTCTTTCGGAGAGCGAAGGTATATATGAAACTGGCAACCGATCTAACTCACTGTGATGGCAGTGTAGATGAGACGGGAACTTGTTTGTTGGTTGTTTGTGGGAAACCACTCAGAGTACCATATGGACTACTAGCAGAGAAGAGATGTGTGCTGAGTCCTAGAGAAGTATAAGAAGAAGATAAGAATGCAAATCATCGAAGATGATGAACATTTTGAGTTAGACATCTTCGTATGTCATAAAGCCGTAAAGCGGTAAAGAAAGTTGGTCGCGTAAACTTAGTTATAAGAACGCGAACCCTAAGAAGTAAAGTAAAGTAAAACAATGTGTAAGTCAAGTATATGACTAATTGGTACACGTGTTATTTCCTTATGTCTTTGCATAGGAATTGGAATGAGCGATTCAACAGTAAATTATAAGTCGAGTGGCATGCGTGAAGGCAAGTTTCCTAACTTCATTCATATTTTTAAATGAATGCTAGTTTCTAAAACTTCTCGAGATGTTGAACTTGAGAAGTTCGTCTATATCTTGAATGTGTGATATTTGTACAAGGTGGTAGAACGTATGAGGCCTTATGCCACAATGTGAACACTTCGGTGTTTCTGTGAGATGAACTATTCTATGTTTGAACTGTTCAATAAAAGAATGTTCTGTTTATACATGAACCGTTATTGTTAAGTATGTGCTATTGATTCGAGCCAGACAAAATGTGCATAAAAGAGAGTAGAGAATGAAAGTATTTCAAAGTGCATGTAACTAATGTTTTAAGATGATAGGAATCTAGACTATTCCTATTATTCAAGCTTCTTCGTAGCCTTTGTTCGGTTATTGAAGTCTGAAAAGAATGTTTAAATTCTTGAAGTTGTTTGTTCAACTGTTACGACTTGCTGGGCAATTGAATGCTCACACTTGCTTTAAATGAAAAACATTTTCAGTGAACTATGTTAGACGAACTTAAGAATCCTGTATAGATGAAGCTGATGGTATCCAGATGAAGTGTCATTCAGAATGTGAATGAGCGAGAAGATCAAGTGAAGACTTGTAATGTAGAAAGATGAGAATTAAACTATAGAATAGTTTAATGAACGATTATATATCCTTGGTGGCGGATAAAAGTCACTCGTGCAAGATGTAAAGAATAATGTAATTATCATTATTTGTAATGAGAAAAGCTATAAGGTTTTAGAACCTGGGATTTGAGAGTGTATGTTGTTATATTTCAGTATATAATGATGTATGCAGAATGAATGATGTACTAGTGACGTACGGAATCCGGGTGTGAAGATAGACCGGATTTTTTAGGCGTTCTGACTCAATTTAATAAGTTCACCAATTCTTTGAAGCAGGGGTTAGCATTGGCGTTGTTGTTGTTATTATTATTCATCAGTTCTTCTTGAGCTTGTTGACGGTTCTGTCTTCTTCTCGGCGGCATATTTCTGTTAAAATATATGCTTATTAGATCTTTATTAAATTCTCGAAATAGTTAAGGCTTAACTCAACAATCTAACATGCTCACTTAACACATTATCTCAAACAACTTGATATATTTATTCAAATCAAAAGTTTTAACATCAAACGATAGCATCACTAATATTACATCAACTATCCCGAGATAAAGAATCTACATGATTTAAAACATTAAAATATTCATTTGTTTATAAGGACATCGGAAATACATCTAAATACCAGATAATTTTTTATTTTATTTTTTTCACATAATTAAACAAATCCTATCACTGCCTGTTAAGGCGCTGAATAGCCTTGCTACGTTCCTCTTCCATAACGCGGGACATCGTCCGGTGATCTAGCATATACGATGGTCCTTCGAACTAAATTGGGTATCTTATAACTCGATCCTGAGCCTCATCAAATGCATTTTGAAGTGTAGAATGCGTCCCCCCAAGCTTAGCCTTCTTCGCACGACAATCCTCTTCTACAAAATCAACACGACGTGATTCTCTTACCTAGCCTTCCTCTACTATGGTCAGCCTTTCTGAGCTCTCTTTCAGTTCCTTCTTCAACTTCTCTATGTCGTCGGACTTCTCCTCGGTTTGACCCTTCTCGTGAACCAAATTCCACTCCATGTTTCCTAGACGTGTGTGAAGAGTCACAACCTCCTTATCCTTCTGCTCGATGGTAATCTGCTGAATAATCATCCGCTCAATCAGATCCTGGACAATGTCACGTAACTCTACGTTACGGTCATATAACGCGTCATACATCTCAGCATCTATGGAGTTCAGTGGGAACTCCTCTTCTTCCTCTTCCTCCTCAGGATCCTCCTCTGGATCAGTCTTAGGCTCATGCTCCTGACCAACAACAGTGATCAACAAAGATGGCTCTCTCTATACTAACTGCTCCCTGATGACATAAATGTCTCGGGGCTCCTCTTCTGTAGGTACTCGGGGTTCCTCCTCCCCAGCTCGACTAACTCCTCCAACATCCGACATCATGACAACATAGTTTCAAGTGTTAGTTACTAAGTCATACTAGTGAGCACATAATTTAACACATAAGCACATAAAGTCTTTTATTATCATCAATGAATTAAGAAATTCATTTCTTAGAACTCGATAAGAGTTTTCCATCACTATGTTCTTCCTATAAGGCTATTACCTAAGGTCGTTCTCCCACCTAAGGTTCATAACCTACAACTTTGATACCAACCTGTGACACCCCTAAATCCGAGTACTTCAATTCCCACATGATTTGGTGTTCACCATACAAACATCATATATCTAACTACCCATAATAAATGAAAACATAAATAGATAGAAATAAATCCTCTCCTTAAGGAGTTACATCATCTGAAATAAGTAAAAAAATCCCAGGTCATACTAACCTTAAATCTCAATTACGGAACATAAACAAATAATCATCTTACACAACTTTAACATAAGTCTACAACAGAAATACATCATCACATAAACAACAAGTCTTCATCACTTGTTAATCTTGCCCTTGCCTTTGCTAGTAGAAGGCTCGTCGGACCTTTCGTTCTTAACTTCAATGTTATTATTACGCAAGAGTGAACACGATTGCCCACAAGTATAATAATGGAAATAAAAATATAATTACATGCGAGTGAATCAAAGACTTCTGGAATAAAACTCAACTTTTGAATCAAGAATGAATAACAAGAATAAAAAGATTTCTGAGGGTCATAAGACCTTGAACTATGTCCTAGGTTATCAAGGGATATACTTGAAACATTTAACAGTCATAAGACTATGGACTATTCTACTCGTACTTAGGGGGATCAGCCCTTAATACCATACTGTGCACAATATCTAAACGCTAATGCATAAGAAATCTTTATACAGGGTTGTTCATCTCAGTTTGACATTAGAGTCAGCACCAAAGGAAGTTTGGTTTGGATAATTCAATAAGGGTTCTGAAATTTAGAACGTTCATCAACTATGGACTAGTTGAATCAATAAAGGTTCACTAGTCTAACAAGGTTCAATGATAAATGGTATTTAATTTGAATAACAATCTCAAGAGGTATACAATAGAACAAGTATTGTATAACAGAATCATACTTTGAAAAGATTAATAATCTTTAATATAACAAATTGAACTTGATTAATAATAATGAGAATTTGCTCGATGTACATTTATAAACTTGAATAACAATAACAAGTAGGGTTAGGAAACTTGTCTCGTGCGTAGATTACACGTTAATTATACATGTTCCTTGATTTAATCCTACATACCATTTACATTCAAATTACCACTCAATTAACGTAACTAGTCATTGCAAGTTTATTCTTTGGTCTAAACTCTGGTTCTGACTATACTTAGTCAAATCACCACACTTATTGTCACATAATTTACACTTCATGAACAATAAGTTAACTATGCGTTTAATAATTCAATCCACACGTAAATGTGTTATTGACATGTTAAGAATCTATTTTAACATCTCATTATACGTCTAACATATTTTTATGTACATTAGATTAGGTTACTATCACATTCCTAGATTTGAACAATTACAATTTTCATTTCTCGATTAATCTGCAGAGTGGCGCTGGCGCCCATTGTTAGGCTTTTTCTTCAATGCCATGACGCTGGCCTCAAGGCATGAGAGATGAGCCATGGCCATGGCTGAACCCGCATCAGCTCAGTAATTCGCGAAAAATTGCAGAACATGGCCAAAACCTCCAATTAATAAATTCTTACACGAATTTAGACATACCCAAACACTGTAATACATATATAACTACTACTTAACCCTTCTAGCATGATTTTAACAAGTTAAAACACATAATTTACAGAATTAAACTACGTAATTTCATTGTTCTTGATGTTCTTGAAAGTTTTGAACACAAAACATAAAAATAAACACTACGGGTTCGTTATAACACCGAATCTGTTCATTTAAAGTTTGTTTACTTTGTTTTAACATGCATGATTATATACAAGTGTAAAATTTATGATACAACATATGATTAACGTATTAAAATAGCTTGTAAGGGCCATATGGCCATATTTCGTACTCTGTATTTTGAAGAAAAATATATACGACATGTTTTTTGAAATTGATGTTATGGAAATATACAATATATAGTAAAACATGATATGATAACATCTTACTACATATATAAAAACATAATCACTTCCCTTTCCAATTATAGAGATTTTAACAGAACTTGAAAGCCATTTTCATAAAACTTTAAATGGCGTAAATAAAAAATTGGGTTGAAGAGGTTACCCAAAGCGTAGAGTGTAGATTAATAGGGGAAACCTTTCTCAGATGCTTCTTCAATGCCTCACTCATAATTTCCCTCAAAAGTTCTCAATTTCTCTCTGTGAATTGTTTTGCCAGACTTAGAAAATAAAAGACTTAACGAATAAAAGAAAGAAGACGTATATAACATTTTTAAAACTGACGCAGTTGTAGTCAGTTATGTGACGCCCCCAAAATAGGTCCATTCCATCCAACCCATTATGAGTCGCCAAATACATGGTACAGAAATAACTACAACTTTATTATTACAACATATAAACTGTGAGTTAAATACAGATATTGCCATCTAGACAATATCCACACGCAAATAAATCCCATCATAATTATTGATACATTATTTTACAAAAATGGTGAGGACTACTAAACAACTCTCTCTAGAACCTTCATTCCATACCCCGACTTGTACTCGCTACATTCTCGCCTCCTGAGAAGAAAAATGGAACAACAAGGAAAAGGGTGAGCTCAACTAGCCCAGTAAAGAATATTATGACTAAGATAATATACAACAAATTATCGTTCGTCTTCAACAGGGAAAAAAAACTAATAGAATACAATAGACAACAAGTTTTTAAACCAATATTCGCAATGAAATAATAATTCATTAGAAGAGTTAAGTAGAGAATGCAACTACTATCTTCTATGTATGAATTTAAAAGTTCGTCGTCTATCTTTTATCCCCGTAACATCAATCAACATACATCCGAATCAAATATTCATCTTTGCACTCTGAAGCCAAAGATATTCATCATTGATCATGTTTATCTAAACACTGTTCATCTTTTGCACCACTACGCCAAAGATATTCTTGAGAAATCATTCATCTTTGCACTATGTGCCAAAGAAATTCCATAATATCATCATTTAAGATCAAGATGATGAAAAATATTTTTAAAGAAACGAATCCAATTGAAACAAAATAACAAGGATTAAGGATTAAGGATTCGTGATTTTGTTTTATCCACGCCCAAAAATACCTCAAAAATAATCATAGGGTGTAAAATTCAAGAATGATCAAAACATGGATACAATCAAAGCTAGTATCCGTAATAGATATTTTAGACGAAAAGAAAATTTTCATTTTTCGGTGAATAGTCTTGTCAGATTCGTGAATAGTGTCAGATATCGTGAATAGTGCCGTATACGTGAATAGTAACTCCGACACCAAAAGATAGAAATTCCACAAAAAACATCTTCACGCTTTCGTGAATAGTACTCGTGAATATAAGAATCGTGAATAGTAACTCATGAATAGTAACTCGTGAATAGTAACTCATGAATAGTAACCCCAGACATGAAAAAGTTCCAAATTTGATAAAAAGTTCCAACTAATATTTTAGCAAAATGATATTGAAGAAATAATATCATTTGAGAAGAAAATAACATCCCTTACCTCGAAAGACAAAGATTTAGTAAAAACAGGATATAGGCTATGACTTGAACTCGCATGTAGTATAGCAATACTCAAAGTATACTCAAAATACTCATAAGAATACGCCGATAATATAGAGAGAGAAAACTTCATTCTCGGTGTGATTTTCAATTCTAACCCAAGCACCTATTTTATAGAAATTGCTAGAACACCAAAGTAGAAAATTTAATAAATTAATATTATAATTTTTTCTACATCCTCCTACACATCAAGCATCTGAATTCAGCAACATGACATGTGTTAAAGATGCCCACTAAACACAAAAAACGTTTTTGTGAATATAAATATTTAAAACTTCCAAAAATCAATTATTTCGGAGCTTCGAAACTTCAATAATTTATAATAAATAGTCCTTTTATCAGAAAATTCGAATCTCGTGACTTTTTATAGGAAATTCAATTCTCTACAACTTTGCAGAAGAAAGTTTTTCCAAATTCTAAACAGAAATTGACCGAAATCTACAAACGGGCGATTTTACAAGCTATAATCAAATTCCGGTCAATAATTGTGTCCACCAACACACAAAATATGTGTTAAACATTTAATGCCACAAAAATACTCTTCCTCCTCATATACTCATATATCCCACATTCATATATAAAATATCACCAATTAATATATTATTAAAATAATATATTTAAATGAATTATTTTATCGTAAAAAGATAAAATATTAATTTTCAACAATTGTCATTTTAAAATTTTTCTCCATCTATATCCACATAAAATCAATATTTTCTTCATCATATAAATCAATAATTAATTATTCACAAATAATATTACGTAATCACATTATTGACAACTGTGCGCTTCTCAGAAAGAGGGGCTTTCAATAAGAATTTCTTCTTCATGGCGTATGCAATTAGGTGACCAAACCTCTCCTTGTATGTAACTTTCTAGACATTGCCAATAATATTTTCTAATAATATTATTCAGATAATATGAATTATTGCTCCGATAATGGAAAATACGTGTAATGACAATTTATTGAAACAAAAAGTAATATAAAATATTAATGCAAAGCAATTATTGAATCAATAAAATAAAATATCGCACAAGTAATTATCGTAACAATTATTCGAGTAGTGTCTTCTCACGTAAGAATTAATAATTGGTGCAATACGTGTGTCTTTGTTTAACAACGCCATTAGTGTGTTTTAACCACCGGGTATTCCAACAAGATAATTCAGAATAACTACGCCGTTATTTATAAACAACTTATATTTGTCGTTTTCTTCATCCAATCGCTTTCCGTTATGGGCCCACAAAAGATCGTGTTGTCGCATTTAATATTCCGACAAAGATTTAATATTCCACGACCAAACGAATATTCGAGACGATAATGAATATTTTATAACCACTTGCTTATTCGAAATATTTGCATATTTTACCCATAACTATCCACATTAATCAAATCAACCCTTACTATTTCAAAATAATAAATAGAGGAAAATAAATTTCATTTATTAATAATTTGGGGTCTTACAACCTCCCCTCCTTATGAAATTTCGTCCTCGAAATTGACGTACGTACCTGGTGTTTCAAAAAGATGATAATACCTCACTTTCATTTCCGTTTCCAACTCCCAGGTCATTTCCTCAATAGCATGGTTTCTCCACAAAACTTTAACTTGTGGTATGACCTTCGTACGTAGGACATGTTTTTTCCTATCCAAGATCTTGACAGTACCTCTTCATACGTTAAGTCTTCTATTATCTCGTCTCGGTTCTAACTCAACGACGTTAGTTCGGGTCGTCCACATATTTACGTAACATCGACACGTGAAAAACGTTATGAACACAGCGCCATACTTGGCGGTAAAACGAGTTTATAGGCCACGGTTCCTATTCGATCGAGAATTTTAAATGGATTAATAAATCAAGGTTTGAGATTTCCTCACCTCACCGATTCTCTCGCTTTTGAAATAACAACTTCTTGCACCTCCTTCTTCAAATTCATCACTCCCGTGTGTAGCTTGAACAACTTTAACTTTATCGATTAAAGTCGATTATACTCAGATATCGTTACGTGGGTAACTAGAGTTTTCATCTCCATCTCTATTATTTGTAAATTATACTGAAATGAGTCTTTGACAATATCGTACTCAGACTTGTATACGATCTTCTACTCAACACGCCACCTACCACGTTCGCTTTTTCCAGGATGGCATGGTCGTAACATGTCTTTGAAATGAGTCTCCTCTTGAGTTCTTCAAGCTCTTCCCACATTCCTTGCTCCATTCGAATTTTGTATCTCTACGAAGTCACCGTTAATGGAATAGCGATTCGAGAATATCCTTCAACGAATCTCCGATAATAACCAACTAAGCCTGAAAGCTACGTATTTCGATTCACCGACTTAGGTTGTTCTCAATCGTGACTCATATCCCAACCTTGGATAAGACGTTACAATGACACCTATCGCTTAAATATCGCATTTAATATGGTGTCCCCTACGAGAGTTCGGGCTTTGCATTCCACAAAGGAAGTCACCAGATAAAGGCTCAGTACCAAATTTATAGTTGAATTTTTAACTCCCTCAAGTTCAATAGAGCCATTCGATATGAGATTTTAGAAATGAGTTTTGTCTACGGGTTCAAAGTCGATACAAAATTTAATATCATCTTTGGGAGTAAACCAAGAAATTCTTCAGAAATACGCCAGAAAAATCAATAACAACATGAGGAATATTATTCAAATCGACGTGTCTTTATTCAAATCTATAACATGGACTAAGAAAACTTGACATCCATAATAAACGGATGACTTCATGGCTTGATATGAAAATTTTTTTGATCACAATGGTTTGATTGCTTGAATTGAGTAACAAAAGTTGCTTAGAATATGAAAACTAACAACCTTACGAAAGTAATCAATTTCGGCGTGATGAGTAGTTAACCTTAAAATCACATCAAAAGCAAATATCTCTATAGAAATAAGGTTACTGTGTGTAATGTGATAGTGCCAATCAATCAAGCAAGATTTCTAAACAACGGATGTAATGAAAGTTTCTCCTAATGGAGTCTCCACAGATAAAGTCAAAGTCTAATTTCTCCAGAGTCAAGTTCAAACGTTGAACGCAAGCAAAGAGAGATAAAAGAATGGGTAGAATCCCAGTATCTAGTAAGGTATAAACTTCGCAAGAATTTATAATTAACTAACCCGTGCTAACTTCGCTCGTTCCTCGATTTTGAATGGCCACGACAAACGCTCTTCCGTGAATCGTTGACTTTGACTTTTCTCAGATCCGCCTCTGGTGCCAACGTCCCCAACTGGACTTGATTTTGCTATAGGACAAAATTGAGCTATGTGACCATCTTTTCCACAACTAAAACATACCTTGGAAGGCTTTGAGCAGTTTGACCTTATATGTCCCTCCTCTCCGCATCTCGTAGCATCTAACCGGGCGATCGTTCTCTTCCCCTAGAATTTGTTCTTTGGTGTCGATGTCACTTTGACGCGTCTTCCCGTCATCGTTAAATCTTCTCTTTTTAGATTGGACATCTCTTTCCATAATATCAACGAGTCGTGCGGCTTTTACCCATGCATCACTCATTCTCACTCGTTCAGTTATTTCTTCTTTCAGCTCAGATTCCAACTTTATCATCTTATACTCTGCCAAAGAGTGCTTCTGTTCAAGCATCATATATCGGGTAACACAAGCTTGAATCGTTGCATCCTTTTGCTCCACGACTGCCTGCAATTCTTTAGTCTGCTCTTCTAACTCATGAATACGATTTTGCAATTCTATATTTTGATCATAAAATACCTCTAATAAACTCTCTTGTGTACCTCTTCTTCCTCTTCTTCCTTACTCTCACCGTTACCTCTGCGACTATCTCTAAAAAACAATCAATTCTTCACTCACCACATGGATATCTCTAATTCCTTCTTCACCGACATCACATTATCACGGTCATATTAGAGGTGTCTCCACGATCTCATTCACTCCATTGTTAACGTTCTCAGCCCATTCTTTAAAAACTATCATAAAACAAGGGTTAATTAAATAAATTAACAAATCACATAATACCCCTATATTATGACTCAACCAACAAATAAGCTTAGGTAGGACACACTAGCGAAGGATTTACTCGTCTCTCCCTCCTAATTCTATTCCCGATCTTCGCCAGAGATCATATCCTAAGCTCGATACCAACCGTGACGCCCCCAAAATAGGTCCATTCCATCCAACCCATTTCGAGTCGCCAAATACATGGTATGTAAACAACTACAACTTTATTATTACAACATATAAAGCGTGAGTTAAATACAGATATTGCCATCTAGACAATATCCACACGCAAATAAATCCCCATCATAATTATTGATACATTATTTTACAAAAATGGTGAGGACTACTAAACAACTCTCCCTAGAACCTTCATTCCATACCCCGACTAGTACTCGCTACATTCTCGCCTCCTGAGAAGAAAAATGGAACAACAAGGAAAAGGGTGAGCTCAACTAGCCCGAAAGAAAGAATATTATGACTAAGATAATATACAACAAATTATCGTTAGTCTTCAACAGGAAAAAAACTAATAGAATACAATAGACAACAAGTTTTAAACCAATATTCATAATGAAATAATAATTCATTAGAAGAGTTAAGTAGAGAATGCAACTACTATCTTCTATGTATGAATTTAAAAGTTCGTCATCTATCTTTTATCCCGTAACATCAATCAACATACATCCGAATCAAATATTCATCTTTGCACTACTGAGCCAAAGATATTCATCGATTGATCATTTTCATCTAAACACTGCTCATCTTTGCACTACGGCCAAAGATATTCTTGAAAATCATTCATCTTTGCACTACAAAGCCAAAGATATTCCATAATATCATCATTTAAGCATGAAGATGATTAAAAATATTTTTAAAGAAACGAATCCGGTGAAACAAAATAACAAGGATTAAGGATTAAGGATTCGTACTTTTGTTTTATCCACGCCCAAAAATACCTCAAAAATAATCATAGGGGTGTAAAATTCAAGAATGATCAAAACATGGATACAATCAAAGCTAGTATCCGAATAGATATTTTAGATTTAAAAGAAAAATTTTCATTTTTTGATTGAATAGTGTCAGATTTCGTGAATAGTGCCGTATCACGTGAATAGTAACTCGACACCAAAAGATAGAAATTCCACAAAAAACATCTTCACGCTTCGTGAATAGTACTCGTGAATAAGAATCGTGAATAGTAACTCATGAATAGTAACTCGTGAATAAGAACTCATGAATAGTAACCCCGACATGAAAAAGTTCCAAATTTGATAAAAAGTTCCAACCAATATTTCAAAGATAATGATATTGAAGAAATAATATCATTTGAGAAGAAAATAACATCCCTTACCTCGAAAGACAAAGATTTAGTCAAAAACAGGATATAAGGCTATGACTTGAACTCGCACAGTATAGCAATACTCAAAGTATACTCAAAATACTCATAAGAATATACTCGATAATATAGAGAGAAAACTTCAGTTTCTGGTGTGATTTTCAATTCTAACCTAAGCACCCTATTTATAGAAATTGCTTAGAACACCAAAGTAGAAAATTTAATAAATTAATATTATAATTTTTTTCTACATCCTCCTACGCATCAAGCATCTGAATTCAGAAACATGACATGTGTTAAAGATGCCCACCAAACACAAAAAACGTTTTTGTGAATATAAATATTTAAAACTTCAAAAATCAATTATTTTGAGCTTTGAACTTCAATAATTTATAATAAATAGTCCTTTTATCAGAAAATTGAATCTCGCTACTTTTTATAGGAAATTCAATTCTCTACAACTTTCAGAAGAAAGTTTTTCCAAATTCCAAGCGAAATAAATTGAAGAAATCCACAAAGCAGGCGATTTTTTAAAGCTATAATCAAATTTCGATCAATAATTGTGTCCACCAACACACAAAATATGTGTTAAACATTTAATGTCACAAAAATACTCTTCCTCCTCATATACTCATATATCCCACATTCATTATAAAATATCACCGTTAATATATTATTAAAATAATATATTTAAATGAATTATTTTATCGAGAAAAAGATAAAATATTAATTTTCAACAATTGTCATTTTAAAATTTTTCTCCATCTATATCCACATAAAATCAATATTTTCCTCATCATATAAATCAATAATTAATTATTCACAAATAATATTACGTAATCACATTATTGACAACTGTGCGGTTCAGGAAAGAGGGGCTTTTCAATAAGAATTTCTTCATCTTTAGCCGCAATTAGGTGACCAAACCTCTCCTTAGACAGAACATTCTAGACATTGCCAATAATGTTTTCTAATAATATTATTCAGATAATATGAATTATTGCTCCGATAATAGAAAATACTGTGTAATGACAATTTATTGAAACAACAGTAATATAAAATATTAATGCAGCAATTATTGAATCAATAAAATAAAACACTGAACAGTAATTACTGTAACAATTATTGAGAAGTGTCTTCTTACGTAAGAATCAATAATTGGTGCAATACTGTAATGCTCTTGTTCAACAACGCAGTATTAGTGTGTTTTAACCACCGGGTATTCCAACAAGATAATCAGTAATAACTACGCAAGTTATTTATAAACAACTTATATTTATCGTTTTCTTCATCCAATCGCTTTTCCGTTATGGGCCCACAAAAGATCAAGGCCGTCAGCACGAATATTCCCCGACGATCACGAATATTCCACGACCAAACGAATATTCTAAGCGATAATGAATATTTTATAACCACTTGCTTATTCAAATATTTGCATATTTTACCCATAACTATCCACATTAATCAAATCAACCCTTACTATTTCAAAATAATAAATAGAGGAAAATAAATTTCATTTATTAATAATTTGGGGTCTTACAAGTTAACCCAGTCATGGGTTAACTGCTCCCAACTTCCCTAAGGCTCCATTTGGCTAATCGTAAAAACTTAATCCCGTTTAATTTGATAAAATTCTTATACTATAGTTTAATAATGTCACACCCATTTACACAATAAATCAAATATCTTATTTAATTTAATTTAAATAAATATAATAATTTCTTATTAATTCACATAGTCACATAATTAAATTTCTCATTTATTAATTATGTCAAGTTATTAATTCTTTAATTAATTATTAAATTAATTAAAATAACATTATGCTTATTAAATATTTCATTTAATTTAATAAGCTCACATAAATACATACTTTGAATAATAAATATTCTCCACATTAATTTGATAAATATAACACATATAATTAAATTAATCTACCACAATTTCATCGATTAATTATTTAATCTAATAATTAAATTATCGAAGAATATTTATTTAATTCAATAAATATTAAAATAATTATTACAAAATCTCGTTTGTCACATCTTTTCCCTTAAAAGGATTATGTCCTCGTAATCACGACTCAATCAATTCGATCTCTTGCTACATCTTTTACTTTATGTCATTTACATTATGTACTTAATCGCTATAATGCTATGTATGTATTAGCGCTACCAATTTGAACTAACTCTAAGAATAATGTATGTATGATTATGAATATATCAAAGAAGGGGATCTTTTACTTATTCCGCTATTCTTGAAAAGATTCTTATGTTTGTCATATGCTAATTCATTAGCAATACAAAATAAAAGAGAAAAATATTTGAGATTAAAAAGGATCTATTCAACCCCCCTTCTAGATCTATTGTGTGCCTACTAGGAACTAACAGTATTGATGTAATACTACAAGTGTATAGCACTTTTTGGGTCAGATCATAACACATCAAGAAGATATAAGCCTTTGAACAAGCTGTCAGAGATGTTCTTCATTTTCTGGGTTACCTAGAAATGAAGAACAGTTCGAGTAACCACTTTTGGGCTTCCATAACTTGCAATCTATGTAATGTTTTGGTGTTCTTAGGGTTCTAGATTATAGTCCATATGTAAAGGAACAGATCTATCACATTAAATTAATCTAACAACATCATAACTACCATATATGATCCGTTCAAACCATGTAAGAAATAAGTCTCTTAAGTTTTCTAGGTTACCCAGAAAACACCATTCGTGATCATTCTGCCTGGTTTGACTAACCACTATCTTAATAATGTTTGATGTTTTAGTTATCTAAAGGCATAAGCATGTAGTACATATAACGTATTACAACTTAAATACAAAAATAAGAACAAATTATCAAACAACTAAAAGATCAAAGCCCCTAAACTTCTTGTCAGAGCTTTCTGGGTAAGTTATGGGTTACCCAGAATTTGCTAAGTTATGGCCGGTCAACGAGGATTGACCACCCATAATTTACAATCTATACCAGATATAACCTTGATTCAAGTTCCAGAACAAAGTCCTCATGACATATTACAACTACAAACTTTTAAAATACTAAAAACATTAACAGACACAGATCTATGAGGCCTGACATTCGATTATCAGACAACATTTACAAATTTTTCCAAATTTTTGAAATCTTCAATTTCGTGCATCTAGATGTTATAGATCCACTATATACCAACCCAGACCACTGATTAACACTACATACAACATATTTAAACACAAAAACACATGATCTAACATATCATTAAAGATCAGATTTGGTTTTAGGGTGTATACCTTACTTTGTTAAATCTTAATTCTAGGGTTCCTGATATGTTCTTGGTGTGTTAGGAGCTTGATAAGGAACTGAAATACTTATGATTTTCATGGGTCTAGAGAGTGAGAGACTTGGTTGAGTGTTGGTGAACAAATGGGACTAAAATGTGGACTTTTCTCTCTCTAATTCCTTGTATATTTTGATTCAATGGACTTAGATGATGCAAGGTGTCACTTAGCTCAGATTTGGCTGAGATATGAAGCACATGTGATCTAGAGTTAGCCACCAACTCAATTATATGGCAAGATCTACACCATCCAATTAAAGAATTAAAAAAATGGCATTTTGGTCTTTTTGCTCACATTTTTAATGGCAAACTTGGAACTTGACTAACCCTTAGGGTTTGACCCTTAGGGTTTAACCCTAAGGTTTTGAAAAATTTAGTTTCTAGGATTTTTTAATTAAGGCTTGAAATAGAAATATTAGGCTTTCTAATTTTAGAAATTATGATTTATTAATTGTATTAGGGTTTTATAATATTATTAGGGTGCCCAAATTATGGATTAGGGTTTCCTAATAATTATCTATAATCACATAATATACACATTTTCATTTAAATACCAACATAATCGATTATTATGTTAATATGTAAATACAATAAGTAATTAAATTCTTAACATATATTCATATAATTATGTCAATAATCATAATTATATTTAAAATCTATAGTCATAGATCAAATTAATATACTTACATATATTTGAATACAAACATAGTTAATACTAATATTTAATATTCAAATTTCTTAAGAAAATAATTTCTTATTATTCATAACTTAAATATACTTTCCTTATAAATACAATTATACAATAATTGTATTAATCATGAATACATAACATAGATCAAAATTTAGGGTTTTGATCTATATTCACACTTTACATCCTATATACCATTATTAATTAAGTTAAAAAATTTACTTAACTAACTGGATAAATTCATATAACAACATAATTATTATAATAATTTTAATGAGTATTTCATATATTATATAAATAATACATTAATCATATTTTCATGGAAAATAAATAATAAAACATTTTACTACAAAAATTAATTTATTATAAGAATATAATTAGTAAAACTATATTTTTCACTATTATACTTAAGACGCGTTTTACTTAATACACCATCGAACTTTTAATTTTTGGATTACCCCATTAAACTAATTAAAATTTTTAATTGGGTCATTAAAGTCTAAAATAGTTGACAGACGTTAAAGTGGTACGACATGGTACGATGTGGCAAAAAATAAAAATAAAATACTTATGTGGCCAAAAAAAAATCAAAATAGATTTTTAAAAATATTAATATTTTAAAGTTTTAAAAATAACAAAAACATAATAAAATATAACAAAAATAAAAATAAATTAAAAACAATTTTTTTTAAAAAGAATTCTATAAAAATATATTTTTTAAAACCAGATTTTAAAAAAAAAATAGAATTCTATAAAAAATGTTTTTTTTTAAAAATAGTTTTTTTTTAAAAAAGAATTTTTGAAAAAATAGATTTTTAAAAAATAAAATTCTAAAAAAAATATACTTTTTAAAAATCATATTTTTTAAAAAATAGAATTTTTAAAAACAAATTATTTAAAAAAAAAGATTTAAAAAAAAGAGAATTTAAAAAACAGATTTTTTAAAATGGAACTTTAAAAAAACATATTTTTGAAAAAGCGAACTTTTTAAAAATTGATTTTTTTAAAAAAATAGCTTTTTAAAAAATCTCCTTTTTTAAAAACCGCTTTTTTTAAAAACATAATTTTTGAAAAACTATTTTTAAAATCTATTTTTTTAAAATTTGTTTTTAAAAAAGTCCAGATTGTTTAAAAAATCTGCTTTTTTGAAAAGAATTTGTTATAAAAAAATTCAATTTTTTTAAAAAATATGTTTTTAAAAAAGTATTTTTTAGAATTCTATTTTTAAAAATCATTTTTAAAAAAATCATTTTTTAAAAAAATCATTTTTATAGAAATCTATTTTTAAAAAATATATTTTTATAAAATTCTATTTTTTTTTAAAAAATCTATTTTCAAAAAAAATAAATTTTTTAAAAAAATCTTTTTAATTTTTTTTAATTTTTTGTTATATTTTATTATATTTTTGTTATTTTTAAAACTTTAAAATGTTAATTTTTTTTAAAAAAAATTGTTTTTGATTTTTTTTTGCCATATAAGATTTTTTTTTTATTTTATTGCCACATCAGCGCCATGTCAGCGCCACTTTAACATCTGTCAACTATTTTGGACGGAATGACCCAATTAAAATTTTTTAATTAGTTTAATGAGGTAATTCAAAAAATTAATAGTTCAGTGGTGTATTAAGTAAAACGTGCCATGTATAGTGGTGAAAAACATACTTTTGCCGAATATAATTTATAACAATCAACAATTCTTTTCAAAAAATTTATTGGCAATCATTCATGTAATAAATAAATTTTTATTGACCACTTATACATATACGCTTTACTTGGCACATATTCCCACCTTTTGTTTAATAAATAAAAAATAAAAAATCTACGCAAAATTTCTTATTTACATTTATCTAAATCTTGGGTTATTACAAATCAAGATTATTCCTATTATTCAAGCTACTTCATAACCTTTATTCGGTTATTGAAGTCTTAAAAGAATGTTTAAATTCTTGAGGTTGTTTATTCAACTGCTATGACTTGCTGAGCAATTGAATGCTCATACTTGCTTTAAATGAAAAATATTTTCAGCGTACGAGTAGAAGAACTTAAGGATCCCGTAAAGATCAAGATGATCGGTATACAAACGAAGTGTCATTCAGTATATGAATGAGCGTGAAGAGCAAGCCAAGACTTGTAATGTAGAATAGTTTAATGAACTGTTATGTATCCTTAGTGGCGGATGAAAGTCAGTCTTATAAGATGGAAAGAATAATGTAATTATCATTATTTGTAATGAACGAGGTTATAAGGTAATAGAACCTGGGATTTGAGAATGTATGTTGTTATATTTAACCATATAATGATGTATGTTTGGAAGGAGATGGAATCGTGACGTACGAAATCCAGGTGTGAAGATAGACCGGATTTCGGGGCATTACAATACGTACTTTGAATGTGACGCCCCCAAATTCGGGTATCTTCCAACCCGACAGATGGTGCTACACGGTGCTACTATTCACACATACATTCAATTGAAATACCTCAAAAGAGTGAATATGTCTTCTATATATTACAAAATAATAATTCCCTTCCTATGTTCTTTGTAACCATTATATATGTTCTTCGTCATAGTATCAAATAAATACAAAATTCATACTATACTATTACAAAGACAACTATTTGTCTGTCTTAGCCTTTCCTTTATCCTTATTGGATCCTTCGGTTCGTTCATTCTTAGCTGCATTCATTTGGTTCAAAAAAGGGTGAGCATAACTAGCTTAGCAAGTATAACAATTTCATTTAAGATATGTTTGAATCATATGAATATATATCTTCTATAACTGAATCAATAGTTATAAAGTACTATAGATAATTCAAAATAGCACTTCTCTTTTCTTTAAAATGTTTAAAAATGAATAACATCTGTTAAACCTTGATTTTGGTCCAAGACCTCGAGAATTTCATTCTTTCTTTAAAAAGGACAACCTGGCACTAAGTCCGTAAGTCCGACATTTCTTACGAGCACATCTAGGTGATCAGCTTATAGTACTCTATGTTATACAACACTACTTCATTAAACGTATTTACGTTTAAGTTCTGGAAACCTCATGTGCCTGTCGATTGACGACAAAACATTTGTTTAATCATACTCAGTCTTTCTTTGAAATCCATATCAAACCGTTGACATAAGATAGCAATATCAATAATATTTTGATAGATTAACATGAAATCCACAAAATACGTTGAGTCTAGCCGAAGGAATTGGCTTCAACTTCTTTGTACATCAATTCATGTGTCAGATACATGAATCATAAAGCTTGTCCAAAATGAACATAGACAAGGGTTTAGAACACTTGCCTTTCGCGGCTTCTACAGTTAATTCACTTCTCTTTTGAGTCTTTATAGATTCTACATCACATAATTATATAACATACCACATTAGGTCATAAACGATCATCAAGTATTGACATTAACTTATCTTCTCCTTTTTCTCGGTCTAACTATCTATATCCTTAACTAACATTCATTAGTTTAGTTAATGTTCATTGTGGCTTTATGACGTGTTGTTGTTATAAGTAATCTTATTCATTCAATGCTTAAGTAATTATATTTCAAATAAACTCAACCATTCATTCAACTTCCCCTTTCTTTATATTCATTATCATTCATTTTTTCTTCTTGCTTATTACGGGCGTTGCGGCGCCAGTTTCCATAGTATAGGTCACGTTGCAGCGCGACTCATCAGTGTCTGGGATCCGGGCATGGCGCTGCAGTTCCATGTTCATAGGCTTGGGTGGCGCTGCAGCGCCGGCCCTGAGCCCTTGAATTTTTTTTATGGTTTTTTTAATTCCAATCCTTTCCAGATTCGTAACTTAATCATTATAAGTCAGAATTAGCTTATTCAAAAGTCGTTATCTCACATATCTTGTATACTACGTTTTCATTAGGACAATTTACATTTCTGAATCCGTTAACATTAAATTCATTGTTTAAAATTTTTTTATTACGCGTTCGTTAAACGTTCGTGAACGTTCATAGCTCGTTTCTTCGTTTTAAGTCGAAATTCGACCATTCTTGAGTCCACAACTCTCAAATGCAATGTTCTACGATACGCCGTTGAAAACTAAGGTTTCCGAGTTAAACGTCGACTTTTGACTTTCATCCCGAGAATTTCACGATTTTGACGATTATCATCTAATCTCGTAAATTTTGTTATAACTTCATTACTTGAGATTTTTACTCCGTTCCAAATGGATTCATTCCATTATACATACATCCATCATATTAAACAAACATATATCATTTAATCCTACATATGATGATTTTAAACTTGTCCATCAACAATATAAGATAAATATTCATGTGTTCTTCATTAGTTCATATTTCTATGATTATGATTCTAATTGTAACATGGTTATTAATGTTTAAGTCCACTAATAGTCAACCTTGTTACTCCTTATGATACATGCTCCACCAATATCCACTTCTCTAGCATAGCTAAAAATGAAGAAATGAAGATTAACGTGACGACCCCGAATCTGAGGTCCCGAATCACCGCGGATCCGGTTCGATCATTCTAACGCTATTACTTATTTTGCGAAAGATATAAACATAAATTGTTTATACATTAAACTTACATACTTTTCCCCAAGGTCGAGTAACCTTAACTTATACAAAATTCATAAACTATCTAAAACATAACATCATTATCAAACTATACTATTATAAATTAGCTGCACATTTTATCCCAAGTTGAACTTGGCATTATTCTTTTCTTGTATCCAAACGCATTCGCCTTATCTGCAATGTTTTATCATGATATAGCAAGGGTGAGCATAAGGATTGCCCAACAAGTTTAAGTTCAATAATTTAATGATATATCATGATTGAAAGAATCTGAATAATAAGCTGGCTATAATTCAACAATATAATTGTGAACTAGCAGGAACAAATTTATGACTGAACAAGTATTATACATGAAAAAATATATCTGAACCATCTGGTAATGAAGGTGATCAGCCTTTCATACCTGAATTATACATGCAATAAGTACATAGTACAATTCATGGCAACCAGCAATGATTAACCATAAGCTTATCCGAATGAAAAAACTCTTAGTAGAGTTAAGTAAAAACAAACTTGCCTGAACCGTTGATTACTGCTACGCAATTTATAACGCTTTATCTGAAGACCTAATATTAGTAATATAGATCTCCAATATTAGAATAATATCATCACAATATAATACTATATATATATATATATATATATATATATATATATACATAGAATAACCTGAACACATAACACATAACCCTATCAGTCTATAACACACATAAGAATCAGTATCAGGTTAAACTATTTCAGTCTGACTTGAATCTGACAATATTCTATCGTACCGATGGTCTAGTCGGATAAACTTTTGAGTCTAAGTTCTATTAAACTCTGTCTAACACTTAACCGTTATCTAAGATAATTATATTATCAGTCGAAATATTTTTTGTAAGCTCGTAATAATTTTTGAATAATTATTACTATTTATCGTGAATTTTAAATCATTAAAATTGTATTTAAATGAATTAAATACCACATAATCCCTTTATCATTAATATTTATTTATTATCAAATATTAATGAAATACATGTCATAATATTATAATACATTTATAATATATCAAAGTATTTTTAATAACTTAAAATCATAATTATATGATTTTAAAACAATTAAATTCATTATCCGATAATTTCTTTTAATATTAAAATATTAATATTTTCATGACAAAATATCAAAAGTTATATGTTATTACTTTAAATATTTTTATATCACTTACATTATTTTATATGATTTTTAAAATATTAATTTATTTTTCCATAATTTATTTAATATATTTATTAAATAAACTAATTACCATTAATATTAATTAATTAATGGATTTCATCACAAAATATTAAAAGTTCTTGAAAATATCTTTAAATATTTTCTTATACCATAATATTATTTTCATGATTTTTCATGAATTAAAACTATTTTAAACATTTTATTTAATATTATAATTAAATAAATTAAATACCATTTATATTCCAAAAATATTAAATATTTATGAAATATACTTAATAATTAAGAACTATTTTTTGGAATTAATTTTGTATTTTGAATAATTAAAAAACCATTTATTTCGATTTATTTATTATAATAAATCATTTTCGGAAATTAATAATTAATTTCTTAATTAAAATGTCGCTAAAAGGGCATTAGGCGACAAATCTGTCGCTAAAAGTGTTCTTGGGTCAAGCCTAGATCTTCAAGCACTGCTAACAGGGTATGAGGTTTGACCGGTTCCAAATTGTGGATGTTTAGATTTTCTGGCCAGCTAAAGTGTTATTATTGTAGTATATGTGTAATACTACCATTATCAATCGAGTTCATAGCCAAACTACATGGTCACAGCAAGATCTAGCCATCAGAAAAACATGTCAGAGTTGTTTTTCATTTCTGGGTTTTCGAAATGAAGAAACAGATTCAGAATAAATACTTTGATCCGTAGATTCTTCTAGTTCTATTTGTTTCATGTGACGTAAAAGGTTCTATCGTAGTTTGCATGATGTGGTACCATAATATATCATCATATCCGTATAACAACAACATGAAAGAAAGATTTGAGTTTGGCCAAACTAGGTAGGAAAATCAGTTTTGAGCGAATTCGGGTTTCCTGTAATTTCAAAAAAGTGGTGGTCAACGCATGTTTGACCGTGCTTAATTTTAATTCCTGTTATGATCTAAGCGATATAATGACTTTAATATGTAGTCTACAAATCCGACTACAAGACAAAAACAAAAACATGGCCAAACAATTAAAAGACTGCAAGATCTAGAGCCTGCAAATCTTTATTAGACGGTTTTTGGGTAAATCTGGGTTACCCAGAACAGTTGGTCAATGCGGATCAACGACCTTTGATCCTTCATAACTTACCATATACACGTGATCTCAGCTTAATTTAAGATTCAGATCAAAGCCCATACAACAAAGAACAAATCTATACCACAAAATACACCAAACATCAAACACACACAGATCTATGAGGTCTGACATATGACTGTCAGACTACTATTTCCAGTTTTTTCAAATTTCATAAAATGCTAGATCCGAGGACTTTGATGTTATGGATCTGGGATTTTACAACCCAGATCACTAATTCACATCCTATTACACCTATCTAACCAATCAAATTACAACATATAACATCAAATCAAAGATTTAAAAAAATTAGGGTTCTTATACTTTTGAGGCTTTGATTTTTGATTTCTGCCTTTTGATTTTGATCTTGTAAAGTTAGGGACTGATATTGGCTTAGTATATATAACTCTCTCACTCTAACTCACAAATTTCTAGAGAGAGAAGTGCTTAGTAGAAAAAAAATGAAAGTGTATTTCTTTCTCTTAAATATATATATATATATATATATATATATATATATATAGAATGATACAATGCACTTGGTTGTGTGAAATGGCTGAGCTAGCTGATGGATTTTAGACAATAAGTCATAAGCTAGGCTAGGGGTTGGTCACCAACCCATAACTAGGACAAACTATACAAGTTAGCTAAATAAAGAATGAAAAAGGGCAAAATGGTCATTGTCCTTTTTATTTTAATGGCAAACTTGTCAAATGCTCCTAACCCTTAGGGTTTAGGGTTTAGGGTTTAGGTTTGGGTTAGGGTTTAGGGTTTGGGGTTTGAACCCTCAAGTTAGCAATTTGATTTTCTAAAATTTCCAAATTAGGTTTTAAAAATAGAAATTTAATATTTCTAAATTATAATTAGAATTTTCTAATTATATTAAAATTTCTTAATCATAACTTAAATCTTGCAAATTAGGATTAGTATTTTCCTAATTAAAATTACTAATTAAGCAATTAGGGTCAAAATGGTCATTAGGGTTTATAACACGAATTACGGTTTCTAATTGAAAATAATTTTTTCTATATTAGAAATTAGATTTTGTAATTAGATTAGGGTTTTCTAAATTTGAAATTAGGGTTTTCTAATTAATTAAGCTTTACCCTAATTAATTTTTTAATTAATATCACTTAAGCAATATAATTATCCTTTAAGTTCCCAGATTATGGTTTTACATTTCCGAATTAGGGTTTCGGATTCCCGTAACCGAAATTAGGGTTTCGGGACCGATTTCTAGGGTTTCTTATAATTCGTAAGAATTTTCTAACTGAACGTTGACGTTTTAAATATATACTTAGGGTTTATTATGAGATATCGTTAATCCTGGTCAACCTCGAATTCTTTAACCACATACTATACACATATACATAGAACATATTCACTTATTCCCTTAATCCTGAATAATTCACTTAAATCCTTCACAGAATTTTGAAATCCTCAAAATTCCTTCTTAAAAATATTAAATGCATACACTTATTTTCTGTCTAGGTTCTAATGATGAACCTTAAATTAATTAATAAAAATTTTAAACATATTCAAAATTCTCGGGTTGTCACATTCACCCCTTCTTCTAAAAATTTCGTCCCCGAAATTTACCTTACACCTTACACCATACTGCTTACACCCTTCACACACATTATCACATGCTACTTAATACACCACTCACAAGAGTAAAAATTTTCAAATTTTGCTGAGGAGTCATTTTCGCAAAGGTTTTATGGAAATTCATCTGCAAACTGTCATAACTTACAGACACAAAGGGTGATTAGCCCAATATGCCATGTACTGATCAAGTACTGTTGGTCGGAACAATTTGTTCCTCTTATCCGCCTTGGGCACATAAGCTTTCACCCCAATCTTTATCAGAATTCGCAACAAAACAATTTGGTTCGGGAAAGTTCTTTCAATGAACACTTAGAGTTTTCATAAATGTTTGTCTAGCTGAATCAAATAGCATAGACTCATATCAATAATTCAATTCAATCGAATTATTTAGATGCAGCGAAACCCCATTGGCAAATTAAAATTTTATTAAAAATATTTTTGAGAATGACGTCATGATGTCATACTGTAGTAACAGTCCGTTTGAGGATGCCGTCATTGAATGACTTTGTCATAACACATCATACTATAGTGGAACAATGATTTTCAGATCGAATTCACACTAAGTATTCCTGCATTTACAACTCCATCAACTTTTATCATCTCTGCACCAGGTTACATGGTATATGAGTGATAAATAAAAGATATTTTGATATTTCAAATCATTTGCGTCTAGCTGAAATAAGTAGCATAGACTATACTTTAAACCGTTTCAAAAATGATTACGAGTCTACATATTTTTATTTTTATTTTAAAAGCACATAGTGTGTATTTAGCTTGATGTCAAAATTTCAAAGTCTAGCATAGCTAGGAGTTTTGGAAAACTTATGTCTTCACTAATAATCATTTGTTTAAAAATCTATCTGTTCATATAATCCTTAATTCTCCCTTTACACACAAGTATACCCAGTTCGTAAAACCACATTTATGAGTCCATAAATTACCACAATCATATGAGTTTAAGAACTTGTCCTAGTCAGACCTTTAGCGTCCATTCGCTGAGGGGTTCATAAACATTTCATATAACTATGAGTCAAGCATGTCACATAAGTATGAGTTTTAAGAACTCGTACTTAATCATATATCCTCTACCTATGACCTATCTATTTGTTATACACATGAGAAAGGAATCACCCTCTTAACATGCATATATCAAATAGCGCGACACAAACATTTCAATAATTATCATTGTAAGAACTAAGTAGTTGTTACACCAAGTATAATTCCCCGCCCACACAAGGAATCATACAACTCAGCTGCCGACATGAATCCTCAATTGAATCCCCACCTAACACTAAGACCCTTCTCAATACGAATTTTATTTAACTCGTATTCATAATCCTTCCCTGAATCTGTACCAATTCATAAGATAACCCGACACTCAAAGAATCTTGTCGTAAACATTCAATCATTAGATTGATTCTTCTCCCTACTATCACCTTATCAGATCACGGGGTGATCTTATCGTATATATTACGATTTATTTCAATGTCTTGATCGTTTTGTTTTACGATCTTCTATCACTTCAATTTTAGTCTTTTAGACTCTATCTATTCTTCACTACAGTTCAACTTTATTATCAGAGTTAGGGAACTTTGTATCTTATAACTCGCTGAGATTCGTCTTTGAATCTTATCGACACACTAACTCTATTTGAGTTAGTCCTTGTCCTAATCACTGCGGTTATTGGTCACAGGTATTCCTACCTAAGCTTTATAACCAACAGCTTTGATACCAACTGTGATGGCCCCGAATCCGAGGTCCCGAATCACCGCAGATCCGGTTCTATCATTCTAACACTATTACTTATTTTGTGGAAGATATAAACAAAAATTGTTTATACATTAAACTTACATACTTTTCCCTAAGGTCGAGTAACCTTAACATATACACAATTCATAAACTATCTAACACATAACATCATTATCAAACTATATTATTACAAATTAGCTGCACATTTTATCCCAAGCTGAACTTGGCATTATTCTTTTCCTGTATCCAAACGCATTCTCCTTATCTGCAATGTTTTATCATGATATAGCAAGGGTGAGCATAAGGATTGCCCAGTAAGTTTAAGTTCAATAATTTAACGATATATCATGATTGAAAGAATCTGATTAATAAGCTGGCTATAATTCAACAATATAATTGTGAACTAGCAGGAACAAATTTATGACTGAACAAGTATTGTACATGAAAAAATATATCTGAACCAACTGGTAATGAAGGTGATCAGCCTTTCATACCTGACTTATACATGCAATATGTACAGAGTACAATTCATGGCAACCAGCAATGATTAACCATAAGCTTATCTCGAATGAAACAACTCTTAGTAGAGTTAAGTAAAACAAACTTGCTCGAGTAGTTGATTCTTTGCACGCAATTTATAACGCTTTATCCAAGACCTAATATTAGTAATATATATCTCAATATTAGAATAATATCATCATAATATAGTACTTATATATATATATATATATATATATATATATATATATAGAATAACCTAAACACATAACATATAACCCTATCAGTACCACAACACACATAAGAATCAAAGTCGTGTCAAACTATTTGGTTTGACTTGAATCCAACAAAATTATAACGCATCTACTGGCATACAATGGGACAAAATTTTGAGTCTAAGTTCTATTAAACTCATCTAACACTTAACCGTTATCTAAGATAATTATATTATCAATTGAAATATTTTTAGAAGTTTCATAATAATTTTTAAATAATTATTATTATTTATCGTGAATTTTCAATCATTAAAATTGTATTTAAATGAATTAAATACCACATAATCCATTTATCATTAATATTTATTTATTATCAAATATTAATGAAATACATGTCATAATATTATAATATATTTATAATTTATCAAAGTATTTTTAATAACTTAAAATCATTATTATATGATTTTAAAATAATTAAATTCATTATCCGATAATTGCTTTTAATATTAAAATAATAATATTTTCATTACAAAATATCATATGTTATATGTTATATCTTAAAATATTTTTATATCACTTAAATTATTTTTATATGATTTTTAAAACATTAATTTTATTTTTCCATAATTTATTTAATATATTTATTAAATAAAATAATTACCATTATTATTAATTAATTAATGAATTTCATCACAAAATATTAAAAGTTCTTTGAAAATATCTTTAAATATTTTCTTATACCATAATATTATTTTTCATGATTTTTCATGAATTAAAACTATTTTTAAACATTTTATTTAATATTATAATTAAATAAATTAAATACCATTTATAATTCAAAAATATTAAATATTTATGAAATATACTCAAAATAATTAAAAACTATTTTTCAGAATTTAAAATAATTTTTTGGAATTAATTTTATATTTTTAATAATTAAAAACTATTTATTTCGATTTATTTATTAAAATAAATCATTTTCGAAAATTAATAATTAATTTCTTCATTAAATTGTCGCTAAAAGGGCAATAGGCGATAAATCTGTCAATAAAACTGTTCTTGGGTCAAGCCCAGATCTTCAAGCATTGCTAACAGTGTTATTATTGTAGTATATGTGTAATACTACCATTATCAATCGAGTTCATAGCCAAACTACATGATCACAACAAGATCTAGCCATCAGAAAAACATGTCAGAGTTGTTCTTCATTTCTGGGTTTTCCAGAAATGAAGAACAGTTCAAGGGTCATACTTTGATCCGTAGATTCTACCAGTTCTTTGTTTGTTTCACGTGACGTAAAGGTTCTATCGTGTAGTTTGCATGACAGGGTACCATAATATAACATCATATTCGTATAACAACAACATGAAAGAAAGATTTGAGCCAGTCAAACTAGGCCGAAAAACTGTTATTGAGCGAATTCTGGGTTTCCCAGAATTCTTCAAAGCTGGTGGTCAACACATGTTTGATCGTGCTTAATTTTAATTCCTGTTATGATCTAAGCGATATAATGACTTTAATATGTAGTCTACATATCCGACTACAAGACAAAAACAAAAACATGGCCAAACAATCAAAAGACTGCAAGATCTAGAGCCTGTAAATCTTTGTTAGACGGTTTCTGGGTAAATCTGGGTTACCAAGAAAAGTTGGTCAATGCGGGTCAACGACCTTTGATCCTTCATAACATACCATATACATGTGATCTCAGCTTAATTCAAGATTCAGATAAAATCCCATACAACAAAGAACAAATCTATACCACAAAATACACCAAACATTAAACACATAGATCTGTGAGGTCTGACATATGACTGTCAGACGACTATTTCAAATTTTTCCAGATTTCACAAAATGCTAGATCCGAGGACTTTGATGTTATGGATCTAGGATTTTATAACCCAGATCACTATTTAACATCCTATTACACCTATCTAGCCAATCAAATTATAACATATAACATCAAATCAAAGATTTAAAAAAATTAGGGTTCTTATACCTCTGAGGCTTTGATTTTTGATTTCTGCCTTTTGATTCTGATCTTGTAAAGTTAGGGACTGATATTGGCTTAGTATATATAACTCTCGCACTCTAACTCCCGAATTTCTAGAGAGAGAAGGGCTTGGTAGAAAAAAATAAAAGTGTCTTTCTCTCTCTTTAATCTATATATATATATATATATATATATATATATATATATATATATATATATATATATATATATAGAATGATACAATGCACTTGGTTGTGTGAAATGGCTGAGCTAGCTGCTTGATTTGAGACAATAAGTCATAAGCTAGGCTAGGGTTTTGTCACCAACCTACAACTAGGACAAACTATACAAGTTAGCTAAATAAAGAATGAAAAAGGGCAAAATGGTCATTGTCCTTTTTATTTTAATGGAAAACTTGTCAAATGCTCCTAACCCTTTGGGATTAGGGTTTAGAATTTGGGTTAGGGTGTAGGGTTTGAACCCTCAAGTTAGCAATTTGATTTTCTAAAATTTCTAATTTAGGTTTTACAAATTGAAATTTAATATTTCTAAATTATAATTAGAATTTTCTAATTATATTAAAAATTTCTTAATCATAACTTAAATCTTGCTAATTAGGATTAGTATTTTCCTAATTAAAATTACTAATTAAGCAATTAGGGTCAAAATGGTCATTAGGGTTTATAACCCACGAATTAGGGTTTCTAATAGAAAATAATATTTTCTAGATTAGAAATTAGATTTTGAAATTAGATTAGGGTTTTCTAAATTTGAAATTAGGGTTTGCTAATTAATTAAGCTTTACCCTAATTAATATTTTAATTAATATCACTTAAGCAATATAATTATCCTTTATGTTCCCAGATTAGGGTTTTACATTTTTGAATTAGGGTTTCGGATTCCCGTAACCGAAATTAGGGTTTCGGGACCGATTTCTAGGGTTTCTTATAATTCGTAAGAATTTTCTAACTGAACGTTGACGTTTTAAATATATACTTAGGGTTTGTTACAGATATCGTTAATCTGGTCAACCCTTGACCCTTAACCACATACTATACACATATACATAGAACATATTCACTTATTCCCTTAATCCTGAATTATTCACTTAAATCCTTCACATAATTTTGAAATCCTCAAAATTCCTTCTTAATAATTTTAAACGCATACACTTATTTTCTGTCTAGGTTCTAATGTTGAACCTTAAATTAATTAATAAAAACTTTAAAAATATTCAAAATTCTCGGGTTGTCACAATTAATTGTTAAAGATTCATTACCTTTGATGTTCTAACTTGCTTCTTCTTCTATGACTAGTTGAAATAACTCTCACTTCTCTCTCAATATTAATGCTCTAAGATGTTGTTGATTTTGAACAACAACAAATGACCAACATAACTTTCTATTTATAAACTTTACAAAGTGAGGGCAAAGGAGTAAAAAGGCCACCCACCTCCTTACTATTCCACCTCCTTAGTATTCCTAACTTGCTAAAAAAGCTACCTCCTTTGCTTAGCCACCAAGTGTCCAGCCATGACTCACCATGGAGGGCCCACATGGGTTGCCCCATGGGTTTTTCTCACCTGGTGATCCATCGGTTTGATCCATGGGTTCGGTTCTTGGTTCGGGCTTAGGTTTAATTAACTTTGGGCCTAACATTGGGCTTGTATTACTTATCTTTGGGCCTTAACATATTTCACTTTGGCTTGCCAAATTCATAACCAAATCCTACTAGCCCATTAATAATGGCTTAAGCTTTTAACGTATAATCCTCGTATTCATCTCGTATACTAGTTCGTATAACATTCATCACATACATTATGCTACCTTTTGTATATACTTGTACAATACCTCGTATTATACTCGTATGCATTCCCTCGTATAATAACTTTCTTATTATACGATAATCAATTATTCAAATCTTCACTTTTCTTAACATTCTCAGACTTAGTACGCGGGCGAAAAACCACATTTGCCACAATTGAATTATTATTAGATAATCCATCCTTTCTTATCATTCTATCATTACGTATTTCTCGGAAGTTCAAAAATAATTCCCGAGCAGAAATGGATGAATAGTGTTTTTTAGAGAATTTCTCGGAAAGCTTTTATTTTCGTCTTGGAAATTCAAACACCTTAATTCTAGCACTTAGCCAGAATACTACAATATTATTCCTATTTTAGGTTATAAAATAACCTTCATCGCGCATACTCGTTATAAATAACATATATTATAATTTTATTCATTATTTATTCAAATAAAATTAGTTTACATTTTAATCCGATTTTCTCGGTTGTTACATTATATGTATGTTTGAGATTTCTTGAAATGTAATTACTTAAACATTGTATAAGTAAGGTTACTTATAACATTAAAATGTTATAAAGTCCTAATGAACTTTAACTAAATCAACGAATGTTAAAAATTTAAACAAGCGAATAGTTAGAAGGAGAAGATATGTTAATGACATTATTTATTAATTATTTATGACCTAATGTGGTATGCTATGTGATTATGTTATGTAGAATTTTTAAACACTCCCCAGTAAAGTGAAGTAACAGTAGAAGACGCTAAAGGCAAGTGTTCTAAACCTTTGTCTATGTTTATTTTGGATAAGCTTTATTATTCATGTATCTTACGCATGAATTGACATAACAAAGAAGTCGAAGCCATTTCTTTCGGCTAGACTAAACTTAGAGTATTTTGTTGATTTCATTATAATCTATCAAAATATTATTGATATTGATATCTTGTGCCAACTATTTTGGTATGGATTCAAAGAAAGACTGAGTATGAATAAACAAATGTTTTGACGTAAAGCGATTGGCACGTGAGTTTGCCAAAACTTAAACGTAGATACGTTTAATGTATTAGTGTTGTACAACATAGAGTACTATAGGCTGATCACCTAGACGTGCTCGTAAGAAATGTAGGACTTACGGACTTAGTGTCGGGTTGTCCTTTTCAAAGCAAGAAAGAATGAAATGCTCAAGGTCTTTGACCAAAATCAAGGTTTAATTGATGATGTTCATCGCTAAACATTTTAAAGAAAAGAGAAGTGCTATTTTGAATTATCTATAGTACTTTATAACTATTGATTCAGTCATAGAAGATATATATTCATATGATTCTGGCATGCTACTCGATTATAACTGTTATACTTGCTGAGCTAGTTATGCTCACCCTTGCTTGAACCATATGAATGCAACTAAAAATGAAAGGACCGAAGGATCCAGTAAGGATAAAGGGAAGGCTAAGGCAGACAAATAGTTATCTTTGTAATAGATTAGTATTACTTTTGCAATAATTTGATATTATGACGAAAAACATATGTAATGGTTACAAAGAACCTGGGAAGGGAAATATTACTATGTAATAAAGAGAAGACATATTCATTCTATTCATGTTTTTCAATTAAATGTATGTGTGAACAGTAGCACCGTGTAGCACCATCTATCGGGTTAGAAGATACCCGAATTTGGGGGCGTCATAGGTTCGTATCAGAGCTATAGGTTAGAAAACTTAATGAGGGAGAAAACCTTAGGCCATAACCTTAAGAAGAATTGAAGAAGCTAGTAGTAATTAAACTCATGATGAGTTTTAAGTGGTGAATTGAGGAAATTCATTACAAGAAGAATTAAAAGATGATGTTAACCTTAAAAATGCATTAAATGTGATATGTATTTATAACATTCTAATGTTGTTCACTAATCAAGATAATTTATCTTATTGTAGATGTTAGGAGATAACATGATGTATAGAGATATACATATGGTTAGTGAAGAGTCCGTGAACCAGATATAGATTTTACCGACACCCGTAGCTGAGATGACAATAGTGGTGGTGGTTGAGTCAGGAGATTTTGAGAACTTTGGGTTTACATCCTTGCTCGACGGAATGTCTGAGCAGGAGATGGGGGTAGTATCTTTTAATAAGGTAATACCTATAAAGGAGATGACATTGGGAGAGTCAATGAAAGCATTGTTCATGACCGTGTTGGATAGGAATATCCAGTTAAGTAAGGAGGTAAAAGAATTGAAGGAGGAGGTCCATGACATCTTGGAGGACAAGAGAGACATGGAGACGTTTTGGGAGGTGGAACATGATGAGAAAGTTTTGGCAAAAGACAAAGTCCATGAGCTAAAACATGAGGCCTTTGAGATGAGAGAGGAGCTAAAGGCCAAGAAGTAAAATATTTGTAAGATGTCCTATATTCATAGGAGTTCTCATGAAGATTATCAGTGATAAGTGGCTGAGTATCCTATGGAGACGGGGCAGACTCGGCATACGATAAGTCCAGATGTGATGGTCAGTCTTGCCGATGCAGATTATACAAATGCCATTAGACAAATGTAATCAAGTTAATAACTAGAGTAGGTTTAGATATGTAAATATGGTGTATCTATGTAGTGACGTAAAACTCTTTTTTGTATAATCAAAGGTTAGTCTTTTGTAAATCCCAATTTTGGGAAAGTAATTGTAGGAAAGTAATGTAATTAGCCAAGGATATGTAATGGTGAACGATGTAGTATTATACTACAAAGAAGAAAGCATATCAATATAAGCACTTTAATTGAACATGTTTTGTGATGAGTTTGACATATTGTTGAAAATGAATAATGACTAATTAACAAGATGAAAGTAATAATGAACTGATATTCGTTTTAACATAAAGATGCCTCCAAGAAGAAGACAACGAAATTTGGAAGTTAATGTAGATCAACTAGAAGGGGGACCGATTAACCCGATGCAGGAGTTTGTTAACTTATTAACAGTTGCCTTTAATAGAAAGGGTGCAAATATACCTGTCAATCCTGCGGTAGTACGTACTATTACGTTTAAGGATTTTAATAGTGTAGGTCCGCCGGAGTTCAAAGGAACTATGAACCCTATAGAAGCCCAAACTTAGGTGAAGGAGATTGAAAAGGCATTTGTAATTGCAAATGTCGAAGAAGGGTAGAAGACTTCTTTTGCCACCTACATGATGAAGGGAGAGGCCAACTTCTGGTGGGAGGAAAACCAGGTCAGAGCTGGAGTGGAGAATTTAACGTGGACACGGTTCAAGGAGATATTCTTTGAGAACTATTTCCCCACGAGTATGCAGGGTAGGATGGAGATGATATTTTTAGAATTGAAACAAGGGGATGTGATTGTTCCCCAATATGCTGCCAAGTTCAATGAACTGTAGAGATTTGCTCCACATCAGGTGGATACGGAGGTCAGAAAGGCGAGGAGATTCGAGCAGGGCTTGAAACCCTAGCTCTATAGCCGGATATCAGTGTTTCAAATCAATTCCTTTGGAACCATTCTGGAGAAGGCAATAATCTCAGAGGGTTGTAATGAGGCTTTAATCCAATACCACAGAGAGAATAAGAACAAGAATAAATTAGATGGGGAGTGAAAACTGAGGGACCCATGGGAGTGGCAATGGACGAAAGAGGAAGATTTTTAACTCTGTGAATATTTGAGTAAAATAAGGAGATCCTAAGAAGAGGATGGAGGCATGTAAGAACTGTGGGAAGACTCATTTAGGAGTTTGTCTTAAGGGTAAAGCCGTGTGCTATAACTGTGGACAAGAAGGGCACATTTCATCTAACTATCCAAGTCCGAAGAAGAATCATGGATGTTTTGTATGTGGATCAACTGATCACATAGCGAAGAATTTCCTGAAGAAGGGGATGGATGGTAATAAGGGCACTAGTAGTGGTAAGTTAGCTATTAGTGGTCCAACTCAGTCGAGTAGACCGATGGCCTGCGCCTTTAATATGACGGCCCAGGATGCAGTTGCATCAGGAGATGTAGTTACATGTATTATCCCAATCAACAATATAAATTCTTATGTGTTGCTTGATTCGGGTGCTACTTGTTCTTTTATAGCATGTGATTTTACTAGAAGATTAGGATTACTTCCCGAAAGATTGCATATACCTTTAAGGATTAAGGTAGTAAATAAAGAAATAATTCATGTTGAACATATTCATAGGCATTGTTATGTAGACATAAGTGGTTATAAATTGTCAGTAGATCTAATACCGATAAAGTTGGGAGAATTCGATGTAATTCTCGGGATGGATTGGTTGTTCAACCATGGTGCAATTATAGATTGTCAAAACAAATGTCTAAACCTTCGAACGTTGAAACAGCCTAACATAATGTTTTACAGTAGTAAGTCGCTGGGACGTTCGTGTTGTCTTACCATGACACAAACTAGGAAATTACTAAAGAAGGGATGTGTGGGTTATTTGTGTCATGTTGCTGATACCCAGAGAGTGGGAGCAACAATGGAACAAATACCTATAGTAAAAGAATTCGTGGATGTATTGCCAAGCGAATTATCAGGTCTTCCACTAGATAGGGAGATCGAATTCGTAATAGATATTGTGATAGGAGCGGCACCAGTTTCAAGGGCACCGTATTGTATAGCGCCAGTAGAAATGAAGGAACTGATGGTTCAACTACAAGAACTGTTGGGTAGGAAACACATTCAACCGAGTGTTTCGCCGTGGAGAGCACCGGTATTATTTGTAAAGAAGAAGGATGGATCATTGAGGCTTTGTATCGAGTATCGAGATTTGAACAAACTAACGATAAAGAATAAATACCCATTAGCCCGGATCGATGATCTTTTTGATCAATTGAAAGGGGAAAAGTATTTTTCTAAAATAAATTTGTGAACGGAGTATGATCAGTTAAAATTTAGGAAGGAGGATGTACCTAAGACGGCGTTCAAAACTCGTTACGGCCATTATGAGTTTTTGGTAATGTCGTTGGGGTTTTCGAATGCACCAGCTGCATTAATGGATATGATGAACATAGTGTTCAAACAATATTTGGACAAGTTCATTGTAGTGTTTATCGATGATATTCTAGTCTATTCTAAAACGCTAGAAGATCACGCTGAACACCTAAGATTAGTGTTGGAGACACTAAGGAAGGAGAAGTTATATGCAAAATTCACTAAGTGCGAATTTTGGCTAGAAAGAGTGTAGATTTTGGGATACGTTATCAACCAAGATATATGGAATTTCAGTGGATCCAGCAAAGGTTGAAGCAGTGATTATTTGGGAAAAACCGAAAAAAAGCAAGCGGTGATCATCATAACGAACGAGAAATTTGTAATTTAATTTAAATATTTATTGAGTTAAATAAATATTTTAAATAATTTATTTATTGAGGAAAATAAATAATTGATGAATTGTACTGAATTAATTTAGTAACTAAATTAATTAATGTTAATTGAATTCAATAATGATAATTTTATCTGAAGGAAATTTATTTGAAGGATTTAAATTAAGGAAATAATTAAATTAAATCAATTGTTTAATATTTAAGAAAATGATCAAACTAAATAAATTTTTTAATGGAAATAGATAAATTAAATAAAGTGAAGTGTCTAGTTTATTAATTGAATTAGATATAAAATTAATTGTTATTTATAATGGTAACTATAAGAGAAATTATTTTAAGTACTGTTATAAGTTATTTAAATCAAATTAAACTAAATTATTTAAATTATCTAAAGTGTGACAATTGGAAACTATATAATATAAATAATATAATAATAATTTGATTTGGTGGAATGTTGTTTAGCCAAACAGGGACTTGTGTCCTTTGGCATTATTGCAACTGACGCGTCTTTTTATTCTTCTAACTGAAAGGCTACGTAGGAGATTGATTATGTTATGTCTACGCATTCTATTTTTCTCTAAGGCTTAGCTAGATATCACAGAGTGTTGAGAGAGCTTGAAGGAAGAGAACTCAATAATATTGGCTAGGAGGAGAAAGGTTTTGGAAAAATGATTGCTATCAATTGCTTCCAGTTAAGTAAGGAGGTAAAAGAATTGAAGGAGGAGATCCATGACATCTTGGAGGACAAGAGAGACATGGAGACGTTTTGGGAGGTGGAACATGATGAGAAAGTTTTGGCAAAAGACAAAGTCCATGAGCTAAAACATGAGGCCTTTGAGCTGAGAGAGGAGCTAAAGGCCAAGAAGTAGAAGATTTGTAAGATGACCTATATTCATAGGAGTTCTCATGAAGATTATCAGCGATAAGTGGCTGGGTATCCTATGGAGATGGGGCAGACTCGACATAAAATAAGTCCAGATGTGGTGGTCAGTCTTGCCGATGCAGATTATACAAATGCCATTAGACAAATGTAATCAAGTTAATAACTAGAGTAGGTTTAGATATATAAATATGGTGTATCTGTGTAGTGACGTAAAACTCTCTTTTGTATAATCAAAGGGTAGTCTTTTGTAAATTCCAATTTTGGGAAAGTAATTGTAGGAAGGTAATGTAATTAGCCAAAGATATGTAGTGGTGAACGATGTAGTATTATACTACAAAGAAGAAAGCATATCAATATAAGCACTTTAATTGAACATGTTTTGTGATGAGTTTGACATATTGTTGAAAATGAATAATGACTAATTAACAAGATGAAAGTAATAATGAACTGATATTTGTTTTAACATAAAGATGCCGCCAAGAAGAAGACAACGAAATCTGGAAGTTAATGTAGATCAACTAGAAGGGGGACCGATTAACCCGATGCAGGAGTTTGTTAACTTATTAACAGTTGCCTTTAATAGAAAGGGTGCAAATATACCTGTCAATCCTGCGGTAGTACGTGCTATTACGTTTAAGCATTTTAATAGTGTAGGTCCGCCGGAGTTCAAAGGAACTACGAACCCTATATAAGCCCAAACTTAGGTGAAGGAGATTGAAAAGGCATTTGTAATTACAAATGTCGAAGAAGGGCAGAAGACTTCTTTTGCCACCTACATGATGAAGGGAGAGGCCAACTTCTAGTGGGAGGCAAACTAGGTCAGGGCTGGAGTGGAGAATTTAACGCGGACATGGTTCAAGGAGATATTCTTTGAGAACTATTTCCCCATGAGTATGCAGGGTAGGATGGAGATGAGATTCTTAGAATTGAAACAAGGGGATGTGATTGTTCCCCAATATGCTGCCAAGTTCAATAAACTGGAGAGATTTGCTCCACATCAGGTGGATACGAAGGTAAGAAAGGCGAAGAGATTCGAGCAGGGCTTGAAACCCTGGCTCTATAGCCGGATATCAGTGTTTCAAATCAATTCCTTTGGAACCATTCTGGAGAAGGCAATAATCGCAGAGGGTTGTAATGAGGCTTTAAGCCAATACCACAGAGAGAATAAGAACAAGAATAAATTAGATGGGGAGTGAAAACTGAGGGACCCGTGGGAGTGGCAACAGACAGAAGAAGAAGGTTTTTAACTCTGAGAATACCTGAGTAAAACAAGGAGATCCTAAGAAGAGGATGGAGGCATGTAAGAACTGTGGGAAGACTCATTTAGGAGTCTGTCTTAAGGGTAAAGCCGTGTTCTATAACTGTGGACAAGAAGGGCACATTTCATCTAACTATCCAAGTCCGAAGAAGAATTATGGATGTTTCGTATGTGGATCAACTGATCACATGGCGAAGAATTTCCTGAAGAAGGGGATGGATGGTAATAAGGGCACTAATAGTGGTAAGTTAGCTATTAGTGGTCCAACTCAGTCGAGTAGACCGATGGCCCGCGCCTTTAATATGACGGCCCAGGATGCAGTTGCATCAGGAGATATAGTTGCAGGTATTATCCCAATCAACAATATAAATGCTTATGTGTTGCTTGATTTCGGTGCTACTTGTTCTTCTATAGCATGTGATTTTACTAGAAGTTTAGGATTACTTCCCAAAAGATTGACTATACCTTTAAGGATTAAGGTAGCGAATAAAGAAATAATTCATGTTGAACATATTCATAGGCATTGTTATGTAGACATAAGTGGTTATAAATTGTTGGTAGATCTAATACCGATAAAGTTGGGAGAATTCGATGTAATTCTCGGGATGGATTGGTTATTCAACCATGGTGCAATTATAGATTGTCAAAAGAAATGTATAAACCTTCAATGTTGAAACAACCTAACATAATGTTTTACAGTAGTAAGTCGCTGGGACGTTCGTGTTGTCTTACCATGACACAAACTAGGAAATTACTAAAGAAGGGATGTGTGGGTTATTTGTGTCATGTTGCTGATACCCAGAGAGTGGGAGCAACAATGGAACAAATACCTATAGTAAAAGAATTCGTGGATGTATTTCCAAGAGAATTACCAGGTCTTCCACTAGATAGGGAGATCGAATTCGTAATAGATATTGTGATAGGAGCGGCACCAGTTTCAAGGGCACCGTATTGTATAGCGCCAGTAGAAATGAAGGAACTGATTGTTTAACTACAAGAACTGTTGGGTAGGAAATACATTCAACTGAGAGTTTCACCGTGGAGAGCACCGATATTATTTATAAAGAAGAAGGATGGATCATTGAGGCTTTGTATCGACTACCGAGAGTTAAACAAACTAACGATAAAGAATAAATACCTATTAGCCCGGATCGATGATCTTTTTGATCAATTGAAAGGGGCAAAGTATTTTTCTAAAATAAATTTGTGAATGGGGTATCATTAGTTAAAATTTAGGAAGGAGGATGTACCTAAGATGGCGTTCAAAACACGTTACGGCCATTATGAGTTTTTGGTAATGTCATTTGGGTTGTCGAATGCACCAGCTGCATTCATGGACATGATGAACATAGTGTTCAAATAATATTTGGACAAGTTCATTGTAGTGTTTATCGATGATATTCTAGTATATTCTAAAACGCTAGAAGATCACACTGAACACTTAAGATTAGTGTTGGAGACACTAAGGAAGGAGAAGTTATATGCAAAATTCACTAAGTGCGAATTTTGGCTAGAAAGAGTGTAGATTTTGGGACACGTTATCAACTGAGATATATGGAATTTCAATGGATCCAGCAAAGGTTGAAGCAGTTATTATTTGGGAAAAACCGAAAAAACCGACAGTGATACTGTAACGATCGAGAAATTTGTAATTTAATTTAAATATTTATTGATTTAAATAAATATTTTAAATAATTTATTTATTGTGGAAAATAAATAATTGATGAATTGTGTTGAATTAATTTAGTAACTAAATTAATTAATGTTAATTGAATTGAATAATGATAATTTTATCTGAAGGAATTTTATTTGAAGGATTTAAATTAAGGAAATAATTAAATTAAATCAATTGTTTAATATTTAAGAAAATGATCAAGCTAAATGAATTGTTTAATGGAAATAGATAAATTAAATAAAGTGAAGTGTCTAGTTTATTAATTGAATTAGATATAAAATTAATTATTATTTATAATGGTAACTATAAGAGAAATTATTTGAAGTACCGTTATAAGTTATTTAAATCAAATTAAACTAAATTATTTAAATTATCTAAAGTGTGTCAATTGAAAACTATATAATATAAATAATATAATAATAATTTGATTTGGGGGAATGTTGGTTAGCCAAACAGGGCCTTGTGTCCTTTGGCATTATTGCAACTGACGGGTCTTTTTATTCTTCTAACTGAAAGGCTACGTAAGAGAGTGATTATGTTATGTCTACGCATTCTATTTTTCTCTAAGGCTTAGCTAGATATCACAGAGTGTTGAGAGAGCTTGAAGGAAGAGAACTCAGTAATATTGGCTAGGAGGAGAAGGGTTTTGGAAAAATGATTGCTATCAATTGCTTCCATAAACAAGGATTAATGTATATTGTAATTCTAATATTTTGTGTTTTGAGTTCTCTGTGGGAATTTCCTATGAATTATTAAGTCACGTGAATGATGGTTTGTATATATGCACTTATAGGTTTGTTCATGTAAACATGTTATTTGTTATCAAATTCATTAGAAATTAGGTTGAGGAAGAAAAGGAAAATCACAGTGTTTGTGTTCTTATAATATGGCCATAGAAAGTACCAAATTTCTTGTCCAATATGTGATGTAATCTGTAATTTGTTGGTGGATTGTGATAATATGTTAAGAAACGAAAACAACGAAGTTTAAATCATGACAATTGATCAAGAAACGAGTTCATAGTGATCAAATTCATTAAAAGTATAAAAATAAGGAAATTTGGGGAAAATATAGTTTTTGATTCTCAAAAATGGTGTTTATATAATGTTTTGTATATAGAATGGTGTTTAGTATGTGTAACTATAATATGACGAAGTGAAGATGTTGTAATTCGGTAGAATTGGGATTTTATGGCCAAAGCAGAGTCCTTTTGAGCTTCTCGAAAAAACCGGTGTTGAGGCGTGACGCGGCGCTATTCATGATGCATGGCTCTCTCATGTGCGCCATGATTGATGATTTATTACTCATGGCACATGAGTGGTCTCATCATGAAAGATAGCTTCGTTAATTGCAGGTCATGTGTAATGGACTTGGGTTAGTTTAACATGCATATAAAGGGTACTAAAACATTAAGTGAATTATAATAACAGATTCCAATGAGTTATATTGCAAAGTGTAAAGATTTGAAATAATGATTTAAGTAAGTTCTAAAATGAAACCAATTGTGATGTTTTTAAAGTTAGATACGAATGATTAAGTTATGTTGGCTTGTAATGAGATTTTAGAACTCTTAAGTATGTTAACCTAAATGGTTAGATGCTAGGTTAGGGTTATGACCTAAATGATGGTTTAATACCCATAGTGTTAATATTCATGCGATTAATTGTTGTTGCAATTTCAATGATATATGTAGGATAATTGGAGATTATTTTACACTTGTGTAGCTTACCAACAAGGCAAGTTCTCTAACTCTACTTTTATAATTGTGCAAGTTTCTAAACCTTAATTCTTTACATTGAGCAAGCTTTCGAACTTCATTTTTTCCGTATTGAATGCAAGTTTCCATTCCTATATTATTATTGTTCAAAATTGAGCAAGCCTAATCTATCTTGAATATGATTGTACAAGCTCTTATAACCTAATTCGTTATACCGAGCGAGTTTTACTTTCCTATTTATTATTGTTCAAAGCACATATTGTTCTAATACATCGATTCAAGTGAGATTGTTCTAACTTTTTGGTTATAGCATTTTGCATATATATCATGTTTATTCAATTATATACTGTTGATATCTGATCTTTGACTTTGATAGCTTTCTTCAGTTATACACTATTGTATTAAACCTTTATTGTTGGAATTTGAATAACTGTTCTAAAATTCTAGAAACACTGATAAGCTAGTTCCAAACTAAACTTTCTTTAGTGCGGAAATTCTAAATTCAAACTGAGACGAACAACCCTAATATAGGGGATTTTGTACGTGTAACGTTTAGATGTTTGGGCACAATACATGGTACAAAGGGCTGATCCCCCAGAGTACGTTAAGAAGAGTATGTACAGTCTAATTACTGTTAAGGTTAAGCTAATAACACCTAAATATCGTGGATATAGTTCGTGGTCTTAAGACCCTTAGATAATTAAAGTTCGAACTTGTTTTCTATTTTGATTCATAGAACAAGTTCTTTATTATTTAGTATTCGTTGTTCACTCTCATGTTGTTATTATACTATCTTTATGTCAGTGACCAATTGCTTGCTCACTCTTGCAATTAAATAATGCAGCTAAAGTTGAAAGAGGTGATGATCCATCTACTAGCAAGGGAAAGGGCAAGATGTCTAAGTGATGGAGAATTAGTTAAAGTTTATTTAAATGCTTGAAGTTTTATGACTTGTTTTATTTTATAATGTATTCCGCAAACTGATGTAATAATTTTAAGGTAGATTACCTATGATTTATTTTGAGATTATGATGTAACCCTTTAATGGGAGAGAATTTTGTTTAAGTTATTTATTTAATGTTTTATCCTTTATTATGGGTAGTTAGATATAATTATTTTGATAGTGAGCACCAAATTCGGTGGAAATGAAGTACCCGGATTTAGGGGTGTCACAGATACGGAGTTTCCTAGGGTTAGCGGGATACTATCGAAGATTTATGCAGGATTTTTCTAAGATAGCTACTCCGTTGACTAATTTGATAAGAAAGACAGTGAAGTACGTGTGGACTGAGAAGTGTGAAAACAGTTTTAAGGAACTGAAGAAAAAGTTGAGTGAAGCACTTGTATTATCCTTACCCATTGATATAGGGAATTTTGTAGTTTATAGCGATGCTTCGTATAGAGGACTAGGTTGCGTGCTCATGTAGCATGGCAAGGTCATTGCGTATGAATCACGAGTTAAAGGATTATGAGAAAGTTTATGTCATGATCTGAAACTCGCAGCGGTGGTATTTGCCTTAAAGATTTGAAGGCATTACCTATATGGAGAAAATTGTGAGATATACACGGACCATAAAAGTCTAAAATATATCTTCACACAAAAAGACTTAAATATGAGACAAAGAAGATGGCTGGAGTTAATAAAGGATTACGATTACGATATCATGTATCATCCAGAAAAGAAAATATGGTGACTGACACCTTAAGTAGAAAGGGTCGGGAAAAGTTATCTATGTTAACGGCTCAAGCTGAGTTAAAAACAGAGATGGCTAGAATGGAGTTAAAGGTAAAATTACCGAGTAAATCAGATCAGAAACTATTCACAGCGGAGACTTGACCTACCATTGTAGAGAGAATTAAGGAGGTACAACTCAGAAGTGATGAGTGTGATCAGATGAAGAAACGACTAACAGATGGGAAAGAGATAAAGTATTATCTTGATAATGAGGGGTTATTAAGATTTGAAGGAAGAATTTGGGTTCCGAGTGAAACAGAATTGAAGGAAGAAATATTACAAGAGGCTTATAGTTCAAGGTACTCGATTCATCCTGGTAATACTAAGATGTATCAAGACCTTCAACAGAATTTTTGGTGGTCGAACATGAAGAAAGAGATAGCAGAATATGTAAGTAGGTGCTTAACTTGTCAAAAAGTTAAGGCCAAACATCAACGACCAAGCGGCTTGTTACAGTCATTGGAAATTCTGGAATGGAAGTGGGAGCATATCATAATGGACTTTGTGGTAGGACTTCTAATAACACAGAAAGGATACGACGCTATTTGGGTAATAGTGGATCGTTTGACAAAGTCGGCTCAGTTTTTGCCAATAAGAGTCAAATTTAATTTAGATCAGTTAGCTAAACTATATGTTAAGGAGATCGTTTCAAGACATGGATTACCAGTTTCGATATTGTCAGATCGTGATCCACGATTCACATCAAACTTTTGGAAAAGTCTACAAGAACAAATAGGAACACAGTTGAAGTTAAGTACAGCTTATCATCCACAGACAGATGGGTAGAGCAAAAGAACAATTCAGACTTTAGAAGATATGCTAAGATCTTGCATCATAGATTTTAAAGGTAGTAAGGATGATCATCTACCGTTAGGCGAGTTTGTTTATAGCAATAGTTATCATTCAAGCATATGTATGTCACCTTACGAAGCTTTATATGGGCGGAAGTGCAGGACACCACTGTGTTGGGATGAGGTGGGAGAACGCCGAATGCTAGGACCTGAAATGGTACAGTAAATAGCGGATATAATAAAGTTGATAAGAATGTGACTGGTAGCAGCTCAAGATAGACAGAAAAAGTATGAAGATCCTCATCGAATGAGAAGAGAGTTTGAAGTCGGCTCGTACGTGTTTCTAAAGTTATCTCCCTCGAAAAGAAAGATACGCTTTGGGAGGAAAGGAAAATTAAGTCCAAGGTTTATAGGACCTTTTAAAATATTAAAAAGTATAGGAGATGTGAAACCCAAAAACCCTAATAAGATTTGGTTATGTAAATTCAGTTATATTAATAAAATTTCTCTGTTCTGAAAGTGTTTTGTGATATTATATACTTTGTTTGACAAATTAGGTCAAAGAAATTTTCGTCCGAAAATTGATGTGCTTGACATGTAGTGCTTAAAAATTTTCTTCTGAAAACGGACTTTTTGGTATATGTATTTTCACAAGCTACTTTGTCGTGCTTACACTGACAAAATGATTTGTCGTGCTTGTTAGGATTAGTGAATAATCTAAGTTAAAAACCCTAGATTACAAACCCTAAACCTAATTTTCAAACCCTAACTAGCTAGACTAAACCCTAATTAGGTTATCCTAACACCTAATCATGATTGCTAAACTTTAATTAGGTACTAATAAACATCATGAAACAACTCTAATCATTAAAAACAAAACCCTAATCAAGATTAAAGAGGATTAGGGCATAATTAAGCTACTAATTTGATCAACTAGCTCACAAGTAGGTTAGGAGTCATCAATACAAGTTCCAACACAACACATGACATGCTTTCAAACTCCCAAGAACCATCAGAGTTATAGATCAGATATTATGGGAGACAAGTAGGTGATTAAATGACCAAAAATCCTAGTTTGGAAATTCTATAAAAGGCAGCCTTAGTTCAATGCAAACTCAAGAATTTTACAAGCCTATACACTCCTATAACCTACCTAAACAAGCCTCAGTGATAGCAACAACAGATTCAGTAGCCAGAAATCAAAATCAAGCAAGAAAAGGTGCAAAACCTAATTTTAACCTAGATCTTTGATGCTATGTTTAATTTGTTCCTTAGATATTTAGATATATGTAATAACATGTTAGAAAGTATGCTAAGTTGATAGAACATGTTTTCATAACATCTAGATACATCAAAATAGTGTTTTAAGCAAACTGGAAATTTTGGAAAAACAGGTTTGACAGTCGAATGTCAAAGCCTATAGATCTGTGTATGTTAATAGTTAGGTTTGTTAATTGTATGTTAATTGTAGTATTACATGTGTTCTTTAATCTGGAAAAGAAAATAGGTTCATTAGAACCATATATTATAAGATATAGGTGGTCAAAAGTGGTTGACCGATCACAAAGTTCTGTTTTTTGGGTTACCTAGAAAACTTAAGAACAGGTTAAACCAGCTACTTTGACCAACTTTTTAATCGCTTTCTGATTGTTGTTATGATGTCTATATATAATGAATTGATACCTTGATATACATAATATATATTTATGACACTCAAACATTTAATCAATTCATAGGATTACTGGAATTAATGGTCAAAAGTCGTTGACCGAGCATGACTACGTTTTCTGGGTTGCCCAGAAAACTGAAGAACATGAAGAACAGCCTTTGGCTGTACTTTGACCAACACAAATTTAAACCTTAGAATCACTATCCAAATCAGTGTTACATATATGTACCTTGATATATAGACTACCCGGTCAGGATCAAGAGCATTCTCCTTAAATAGCATTCCTCCTTAAATAGCATTCTTAATTAAAACTACGTCGTTTGGGAGGGACGCGGTGGCGTTTTTGTAAATACGCGGTGACATTGTATTTATAAAAATGCCACCGCGTCCCTCCAAAACGACGTAGTTTTAATGTAAGAATTCTATTTAAGGAAGAATGTTATTTAAGGAGAATGCTCTTGATCATTACCAATAGACTACCTATTATAACAAACAAAACACAAATCTATCACACGGATTGAAAGATCTAGAAGCCACAAAACCGTTGACCGACCATGACCACTATTCTAGGTTACCTAGAAACTCAAGAATAGCTCTGACAGTGACTTTGAGTCTCTATAACTTCTTGTTATATATAGGTTAAACCATGAAATTGGTATGATGATGTATTACTGCAGGAGTACTATAACACCCATACACTTCCAAACCCAAAATCATCAACAATAGAGAATTAGAGTAAGGTCAAAGTGGTCTCTAGGTCATGACCAACTGATTCCCAAAAATTGAAGAACACCTATAGCGACACTTTCTGTCACTATAGGACATTAGCGACAGACAGAAATATTTTCTAATAAATTAATTAATAAAAATTTGAAATAATTAATAAAAAAATATAAATAATTAAAAAATAGTTTTAAAAATTATTCTAAGTTATAATAATTAACTTTTAATATATTTACATAAATTCAATAAATATTTTATTTATTTGGATATTATTAATAATTAAGTTAATAACAAAGTATATAGAATAATTATTTATAAATAATAAATAATTATTTAAAATAATATTAATGATTTAAAAATCATAATAAATGATTATAAATTATTTAAAAATAGTAAACAAGATTTTTATAATATTCTAAGTAAATATTAATTATTTAGAAATAGAAATAAATGATTTAAAAATTATTAAAGTGATAAATAAACACTTAAAAATTGTTATAAGCTTCCAGAAATTATTATAAAAGATATATAAATTATCTAAAAAATATAATAAAGCTTATAAATAAAGTTTAACCGAGTTATTAACTTATTAATTACCCGATAAAGTCTTTAAACACCAAAACTATATCAAACTTAATTCGAGCATAAATAATTTATGTATTTGAGTATTGTTATCAATACTAATGTGTTAGATTTATATGAATGAACATCTTAGGTCTTTATTAACGAATCGAGTATCATTGCTTGATTGATCTTCGCTCAGGCAAGTTACTAAACCCTATTTTAATTACTTAAGCAAGTCTTCTAACCTATCTTGTTATTTATACAAGTTCTCAAACCCTATTTATTCGTGGAACAAGATTCCTATCTTGAATTGCTTTGAATATGTTATACCAAATCTAAACTTGAATTGCCAATTGTTGCAAAGTTATCGCTATAACTTCAGCATAACAAAGAAATGAATTGTTTATTCATATGATATTGTTTATTGAGCATAAATTGTTGTGTCAAACCAAATTGTTTTTATAAGACATCCTATACTGAGTTGTGTGTCCCAAAAAAGAATAGATGTTGTGTCAATTAAATATTGACACTTTGTGCATGTGAGCACAATTAGGATGAGATACATACTCCTAGGATGTTGAATAGGTTGATCCCCTATCTCATATCTAAACATAATTTCTAAGTCTTTGTGACTGACAGAAATAAAAAGTCTAGAAATGGTTGAAATAAAAATTCCAAAAATGGTAACAACAATCAGTTGAGTTTTGAACAGTTATACTTCTTCAAATCATATATTGTTATAAATATAAAACCTGCTGAGCATGTTATAGCTCACCCTTGCAAATTATTCCCTTTGCAGTATTAGATGGTAAACCTGGCACATCTGTAGTAAATAAAGGGAAACGTCCCTACTTAGATTAGTTTATATTACTGTCTAGCTAAATGTAATACTTTTTAATAAGAAATTCTTTATGAAGAATCATGTAATTGAACTTTAATATATGATATATATAACATCTTTTATTTTTGCAACCGTGTTTTCTTTTCATATATAGATGTAATTAAAATTTTCAATCTAGTTTGAGATCCTTGGGAACTATTTATCTGAGTGAGGGTATTGACATCATGGATTGTTCATGTTGTTGTTGATAATCTGGATTTCAGATAGATAGATACTATCAATACTATAATATAATTCACATGATATAGACTATACATCAGAGTGAGGGTATTGGTAATATGCATTGTTCATGTTATTACTGGTACTATGAATTTCGGATAGATATATACTATTCGCAGATATAGTTCATACATCCAAGTGAGGGTATCCAAACACAACAATAGATCTCCTGGGAATTGCTATCTGTTATGGGAAATTGTGAATCTTGGATCTATGGGAATTGCATCTTGTTATAATTGTATAGTCACTCAATTAGATATAAGCATAGAATCGGATACCATGGGCATATAGATTTGAGTGTGTTATATACATTGACTAGTAGTAAACACCATATCGGATACCGTGGGAGTATAGATATGGGGGCGTTACATTAATGGTATCAGAGCAGTTAAGACTATAGATATAAGGAAGAAAAATCTTAGTATATAGTCTTCGAGTCCGTAAAAATATTAATTTTCACATAAAAATAACATTAAAAATATTATGTTTTGTGTAAATTTCTATATAAGTAATAAAGAAGTTTTATGTTATAGGATGACCAACTCCAGTGCTGAGGAAATGCCGATAGTAAACAATCCATAATAAATCGAGTCATTTATAGATAGTGATGAAGAGGATAAAGAATTGCTTCATGATCAACAATTGTTAGATGCTGAGGAAGATCCAGTAGCAGGACAATTAATGAGAATTAATGAACATGATGAAGCAATGGCATCACTAATGCAGAAGTCTGAGCATTATAATAATCAAATGAAGTTTAGGGCGCACTTAGCTGAGGGAATGTTAGAGCATGAAAAGGGAACCAATAATCGACTGAAAGTACAACTTCGCCATGCACAAAGGGGCAGGAAGGAAATACAGTCAAGGCTACTCAAATCTGCTCTGGGTACTCGAGATGTCTTCAATGATTTGCAGCGTCGAGTAGTTCGATATCCAATAGAGGAGAAGAAAATTGCCTATCTGATAGATCGATCTGTGATATGCCACATGATCCAGGATTCCTTCGATGACGTTAATGAATTCTAGAGTTTAGTATAGAAGTCTAAATGCTCTATATTAGTATGAATAAATGAGCATTTGATGTTTGTAGTTGTACTATAGCTAGTAGTGTTTATAAACTACTAGTTGTTTATGTGTGTATTTTGTGACATATGAATAAAAGATATGTTTGTGTTATATAAATTCTTATGTGGATGTTTCTTATTTTATATAAAATCATGCCACCAACCAGAAGACCTCAACGAGAGATAGATAATGATGTTAATCATACCCAACAGTTAGTAGAACTTTTGTTAGGTGTTATGAATAGACCCATAACCCACAACACTCCATTTAAGGATTTTAAATTAGTTGGTCCACCCGAATTCAAAGGTACATCCGAACCTGTCGATGCACAAATCTGGATTACCGAAATAGAAAAATTCTTCTTAGTAACCAATGTCAATAACAATCAAAAGACAACTTTTTCAACCTTTTTCTTGGAATTTGAGGCAAATTACTGGTGGGAATCAACTAAGGGTTTGGTAGAAACTGAAGTTGTACCTTGGGACAGATTCAAGGAATTGTTCTTTGAAAATTATTTTTCCCAATCTTTGAAGGATCGCATTGAAGTACGATTCCTAGAATTAAAACAAAGAGACCTGACTGTATCTCAGTATATGTCTAAGTTTAATGAACTGTCTAGGTTTGCCACTACAAAAAAATGGAACTTCAGCAACAACCGATTTTCGTTGCTAAAGGTGCAAAAATTTGTTGCTAAAGGGTTTTGGCAACGACTTTTTTGTCGTCATTGTCTTTCATCATTCTTGAATGAAGCGTTGCTAATTGTTCTGCAACGAACGTATTTTTTTCGTTGCCAAAAGTAATACATTTTGCAACGAAATTTGGCTTTCGTACAAAGACATCGATCCTTTAGCAACAAAATGTATTGTTGCAAAATAATAAAAATTTCGTTGCTAAAAACCCCATTTCGTTGCAAAAGCCTGCAAATTGGCAACGAACTGAACTATTTTTTTTTGCAACGACCATGCATTTTCGTTGCAATTGACACCATTTTGAAACAACATTTTTTATTGCATTAAATAATGAAAATTGTTGCCTAAACTTGCTTTCGTTGCAGAATGTAAACTTTTTAGCAACGATTTTCGTTGCTGATTATATTATTTGACAACGACATTATGCTGAATCAACAACGAAAATGTTTGTTGCTGGTTATTTTTCAATAGCAACGAAAGTCGTCGATTAGCAACGACACTTTACGTTTCTGTTTTTTTATATGTGCAACGAAAGCTGATATGATTTACAACGATAAAAAAATGTTGCCTTTTATATTAGTATTAGCAACAATATACTCTTCGTTGTTATTAGGTTAATTTTTTGTTGCCAAATATTATATTTTTAATGCCATTAGCAACGAACATTTGTTGCTAAATGTATAAAAAATTGTTGCTATATTAAAACTTGTTCAATGCTTTGGTAACGAATTATATTGTTGCCAAATCAAAATTTGACATTCTTTTTGTGTACCTGGCTAGCTCAATGTCCCCATAGCAAATAATGACAAAAATACAAAAAACTAAAATATTATTAACTTAATAAAATCATCCACTACATAATCATTCATTATCTTTACAATTAACCATCTAAAACTATCAAAGTTCTTCAATCAAAGTATATATCTACATATATATAGAGAGTACACTTCATAATTTCGTCCCTTGTCTTCCGTAAACGTAGCACGAAAATTTGATACCCAGTATTGTAAGGAAGGTCGTAGAAGCAGTCATCCTGCACATATTTAAAAATAATAGCAAGTCAGGAAAATGAAGCAAATAGGTCATAAGAGGCACTTAATGCCAAAATCAATACACAAAGACAATAGAGTTGCTACGTGGTACTAATATTATTAAACCAACACCTGATCTCAAGCATAGCATCCCTAGATCCTAACAATGCTTTAACAATTTGTACTTGGCTTGGTTCACTAGCCTGGCCCATCCACTATTCAAGGTATCAGCATTAGTTAGGTAAGCTTAATCATAATCAAGGCAATCTTTATAAGATAACGTGTAGCCTCCATAAGAAAATTGGAGCAAATCAAATGCAGTAAACAGAGAATAAATCAAATAACCTAGAAAATTTTCTTGTTACATATACCATGGTATACAGACATGATTAAAAAAAGAAAAAAGAAAAAACTACTAATATTTATAGTATTGAGCTTTCATTGTACATATTAAGTAGATAATATGGCAATAGTTGCAAAAAGACAATTGATTGAAAGAATTACCTCTTCTGACTTACACATGCTGCAGCTGCTGATGACGCATTTATATGCATCCCAATGTTCTTCTGCCAATTTTCTTAACAGATTCAACTATGTTTCAAGAGCTGAATTTGCATTAGACAATTTTGTCCAGGTATCTCTGGACTTTTGAGGATCAGATTTTTGCCATTTCTTGACAGCACCGACCATTGATGGTGTGGATGATCCTCCAGTTCCAGGCTCGCCTAGTAACTGGAAATGTATCATTATTATTATGCCCAACTTTAATAAGAAACATGTCAATGTAGAGATATGTAGTTGCTAGCACAAAGCTTTCTAATTATATAAACGTGTTGTGTTGTTTTGGTAGGGGGAAAACATCCCTTTGAAGCTCTGAGACCCTCTATGAGCCGAATGGGCTCAATGGTGATATAGATAAGAAATTCCGACCATTTGGCAGCCCTCATATATATCCCATTGAACCAAGACAATATTTGCAGAATAATAACTTCAAAAATTGGAAAGAGTACTTCCTATGTTTGAATTTCATGAGGCACTTTCCTTTAAAATCTACATCAGGTGGAAACTTTCTCAATTCATAGATAGATTATTGACATATAATATGTGCATAGCTGCTTAGACCAAGCAATCAAATGCATATAAACATGCAAAATACAAAATACAATGAATGTTTGTATACTTACCAGCATCATCAATGGAGGCAAGGAGAATTTAGTCCTCTCATGTGCAATACAATGAGCAGTTTGAGCTATCACATGCACCACATCCAGATCTGTAGTGTCCATTTCTTGGTTTTGATCTTCACTCAATGATGAACCACCACAAGGTAACTAAGCAATGCGGCGACCACAGCAGTTGTCATGGCTGCAAATGATCCTAGTCCAGTTTTTGCAACTTCGGGATTAGAATTTTCTCCATTTGATTCTCCGGCGTTGAAGGTAATTAAAGTAAAAGGTTTAAGGGTGGCAAATGATTTTGGAGATAAAGGGCGACCAAGGGCTTCAATCTAAGAAAAAGGGGGGCAGGGGACAACATTATCTTTACTTCAATAATATCATAAAGATCACAATTCAAATCATTACATATTAAAGAAGTCTCATGATAATCACATACAAAAAATAGTGAAGCATAAAAGCAAGTTCATATAGCATGTGATCACATATTGATATAATCAAACAAAGTTATTCCACTAATTTTTTGTCTTAAAAAGGTCGCACCTATAAACAATTCATCCAATTTTGCAAAGGTAGGCTACCTTATTTTATGCATCTAAATACAATTAATAGTCCCAAACACCAAAAATAGTTTATGCAGATTGCCCCATGTTCATATCACTTCACTATCCACACATAACTAGCATATATGCAATGCTAAAAACTATGGCATAGCTAATGCAACAACAAATGCAAATTATAGATGGAGGACATGAAGAGCCATAGCCTTTGAAGCAATGAGGACATTAAGTAGTTGATATTGAACGAAAACTAATTCTCCATGCCATAATAAATGGAAGGGTAAGTACAGATCTACAACTTAGCACTTTAAAAACTTACTGGGCAATCAACAAAAGACACATGCCTCAGTAACTTCATCCTAGAGTTCTCAAATTTAGGCACGTCACACACGGGAGCATCTTCTTTCCCACTTCAATAAGCCCTGTTTAAAAAATTGAGAATGATGAAGAGCATATGGTAGGGTAGCAGAACTAAGAAGCAAATTTGAATGCAAATATAGGAAGACAAATAGAGCTGCTGAAAAATCCAATTCAAACAATGGTATACAACATCTGGAACCAAAAATCTTGCAGACTCCAGAGCTAGTAATAGAAGTACAATCCTGATAGCATAATAAGAAAAAATATTTAAATACTTGCCGGTAGACAAAAGTGAAAATACATGAAACTTTAAATATTATAACACATGTGTACTTGCAGAAAATGAATGTTATGTGAAATGTAAACATTAGAGATTGGTCGGGAATATAGAAATGCATACATCTGTCGTAATCTGACACTGAACCTCCTCATGTAGCTCAAAATAGAATTCAGAAAACAAGAAAAAAACCCAAAACTGCTACTACCACAAGATGAAGTGTCAAGAACAGTAACAAGCACTCGACATTTCTCACCTTGCAAAACATCTTGCTGAATAATTCCCAAATTTAAATTACAAGTTCTAGTTATAGATGGGCTTTCTTTGATTCTCTTCCTGTCTATCTGTACCTGTCAATTATACAAATCACAAATGTGTGTAAATATCCAAGTAAGACTCTCTGCTCTTGCTCAACTTCACCAGACATAGAAAAGAAAATTTCCTAAACTGGGAGAATTTTCTAGTATTTGAGGTAGATAATAGAAACTTCATGTTTATTGTATAAAGGCCCACATATTTAAAAAAAAAATTTATAAGTTAATGAAATTGTACCATCGATAGACTGCCACAAAAGGACTACTTCTTCCAAGAGATAATGCCAGTAAAGTATATCCAAAACCCACCTCACCTGGTCCAGCCTCCCACAACCACCTCCCTGACTGCAAAACCCATGTCCTAAAAACCTGTGTACTTCTTCTCATTCTCACATCAGGCATCTGTTTGTGGTTTTGTTAAGGCAAAATTGCCCCTTTAAATTAACTGATTTTCTGCCCCAACTGCCCAACACAAATTCACACAACTCACTCCATGTACAAATTCACATTTGTACATGGAGTGACTTGAAATTGAAGGGTGGAGTTAAAACTCATTACCAGTTGTGCAAGGATGAATGCGATAACGAGCAGAAGACCAGGTCTTTCTGTGAAAGACCAACCTCTCGAACGAGTAACAAAAATTAAGGCCTGGTTAATGGTGTTAACTTGAAGATACACAGCAGATGCCATCATTTCGTTTAGTGCCTTTGCTTCTTCCTTATTTGACATATTATAGTGGTGCATGTTGAAGTTCTTTACATGAAAATGTTTCTGCACCCAAAAAATAAACAAAATATAGCCAAAATACAGAATGGAAAAAAATCACAAAAAAAATTCAATGGTTCAAATATTCTTTGGCATGTCTACAATGCCGTTATGTTTGAATATTGTTTGCCATTTACCATGAAGAAGTTAGTTTCATATGTTGCCCCGGAAGAACACAAAGAAATATTAGGCTATGTAAGCACCAAGAATAACCCCGGTTGCAAAAATTTCACTAAGCTTCCAACTATCGGGCATTGGAGAAGCTTTAACTCTATCTTTGGATATAGTCATGATTGTACACAAGTATAAGCTTTAAATCGGATAAATGAAACTTGGAAAAAATAAAAAAGTGTCACAAGAGGTTCAAGAATCAATTATGACTAATTACCATCATTAAGAACAAAGACCGACAAGAACCATGAAAGGAGGAAAGTCGAATTTCCGAATCATCACAAGAATATAAATCCAAGTCGCAATATACAATTCAGTTTATTTTTAGTAGTTTTAGCACATAATAAAGTTTAGGTACCATTTCATAACACTTTTCTTGAGTACTTTATCTGCTTTTTGTTGAGATAAAGTTTGTATAATATAAAAGCAGAACAAGATAAATGTTCCCAAAGTGTTCCATCAGATTCTCTATCAGATCAAAAAATAAACAATTTGATTAAAAACTACCTTGTAAGTAGAATCAGAATTATGCGAAATTAGTTGTAGTGGAATCCTTGAATAGATCACAAACACAATGTTTCTGCAAGATCACAAACACCATTATAATAATAACCATGAATGTTGTTTATTATGAAAAGCCAATTATACTAAATTGCTATTTTGCCTCAACTAGCCCAAAAAGAATACCCAAAGATTTTATAAGATAAGGTAACCACAACAGCAGACAAAATTGCACAGAAAAAACAAAAACTAAAAAGTAGAGACAAGAGCTAAATCACTATATGTTTAGCTCTTGGATACAGAGAGTAGCCTTCTCAAGATAGCCAAAGATGGCAACTAATAATCAAAGATCCACACATTAACTAACTGATAGGATATACTCATACTACGAAGTAGGTGCATGGTTTTTATTTCAAAAAAGAATTCCAATAGAATCTCAAAAGAAAAGCAAACCTTCATAAGTTATTCATAAGATATTTCATAAACACAAAAATAGGGAACACGAAATCAAGAGTAAATCGGTTTCAAATAGCACACGACCATTAATCAAGATATAAAAAAACCCACAAACAATAAATAAAGATGGATAGCCAACACAAAATAATGGAATGTGTTTAAGTAGACAAGTGAAGGCCAACAATAGTGAGGGGTAAAGTTGGTAAGAAAGTGGCCTTGGGTGATTAAAAATTTAACTCAACTAGAAGTGCAAATGTAGCAGCACTAATCTAATTTGCTTATGACTGAGAAACCAAGGGTCATCAACACACACCTGAAAATCAACCTAAAGAAACACAATGTTGAGTATAACTCACTGCAATGGATAACCACCCATAAACTAGGGATTGGGGAACAAATTATATGAAAGTATCATTGAACATTAGCAATTAACCTAAACAACAAATCCACATCTTTGCCTTCAATGTACAATCAATATAGTCGCGTAATGAGCGAGAAAAATAGAGGGAAATAGGGAATCACCTCCAGCCATACGATTCACTACCGAAGGTCCACTTGTCGGCAGCGCACACACGACCAGATGAGAAGAATCGACCGGAGGGCCAATTTGACCGGAAGGGAACGATCGTCTGAGAAGGTGACCAGATGAGAACGATCGACGGAGAAAAGAGATAGAAAGGGTGAGAAAGGAGAGAGGACTGATTTGACTAAGAACGGATGAGGAAGAGAGGAGAGATAGGGTGATTGAGAGCTGATTTTCCCCAAAAATTTGATTTGGGGAAAAAATGTTGGTACTGTTTTAAATTACAATTCAAGTAAGTTATTATCATTTTTGAAATATTAAATTTTAAAATGAATACTTTAATTACAACTATAGTAAGAATAAGAAAAAAACAATGAGTTTTAAAGTATAGTATTAATGAATGAATATTAATTTATTTATTTTTAATAAATACAATAATCAATAAACTAAATTACAATTCAAATAACTTTTCATCATTTTTGAAATTCAAAATTTTAATTTTAAAATGAATGCACTAATTACAATTAAAAATAGAATAAGAAAAAAAATAATGAATTTTAAAGTATAGTTCATTAATTCTAAATTAATTCGAACCTAACACATTTTAATAATAAAATTATATTATCCATTGTTATTGCCTCCTGTGCTCCGCATCAAGTCAGTACTTAACTTAGGAAAACTCGGAGGTAACGGGAAGGTTTTAAACCTCAGATACGAAGTAAATTATCTATTTTCCAACAAAAAAACATTTTTTGAAATACTCGAGAAAGCTTCCATAGTTGAGAGTGAAAATGAGAATCTCATCAAATTTCATCAGGAAAAGAAAAAATCAAAATGAGAAGGGGAAATACGACGGTGGAAAAGGTTTTCTCGGTTTAGCGGGTTATTATCGAATGTTTATAAAAGATTTTTCAAAAATAGCAACCCCACTAACCAATTTAACTCAAAAGACGGTGAAATACGTATTTATAGATAAATGTGAAGAGAGCTTCCAAGAGTTAAAGAAGCAACTGAGCATGGCTCCAGTGTTGTCCTTACCAGATGATACAAGAGACCTTGTAGTATTTAGTGATGCGTCACACAGAGGTTTAGGGTGTGTGTTAATGCAACATGGGAAAGTGATTGCTTATGCATCACGACAACTCAAAGATTATGAGAAGAGGTATCCTACTAATAACCTAGAGTTAGCCGCGATAGTTTTTGCCCTAAAATTTTGGAGGCATTACTTGTACGGGGAGTAGTGCGAGATATATACTGATCATAAAAGTCTAAAATATATTTTTACACAAAAGGAGTTAAACTTAAGGCAGAGGAGATGGTTAGAACTGATAAAGGATTTTGACTGTGAAATCTTATATCATCCCGGTAAAGCCAATGTAGTAGCTGATGCGTTAAGTAGAAAGAATCAAGAAAAGTTGAACATAATAACCACCAATGAAAGGTTAATAAAAGATTTCAAAAAACTAGAAATTGAGGTGGGATGTCCAACTACCTCTACCCAAAAGTTATTCATTCTAGAGGGAGTTTCGTCTCTACTTGATAGAATCAAAGAGATACAGGAAAAGGATGAGGTGTGAGACCCCAAATTTTATGAATAAATATTTAATTTTCTCTAAATAATTTTTTAATATTATGGTGTGGATTTGATATAATGTTATAGCTGTGGATAGTATTTATAAACTTTGCAAAGTAAGCAAGTGGTTATATAATATTCGATTGGTCGGGGAATATTCGTTTTAATAGGGAATATTGTACGACGGCACAATCATTGGTGGACCCCACAACGGAAGTATTGTCGGGAGGTTATATTGTTCAATCTGGTATTCGGGGTACTTTTTGCGTCAGAGTACTATTCACAAGTTACTATTCACAAGTTACTATTCATGAGTTACTATTCACAAGTTACTATTCAAGAGTTACTATTCATGAATTACTATTCACGAGTTACTATTCATGGGGTACTATTCACCCGTAAGATATATTTCTTTTTTGGTCCAAATCATTTTTGGATACAATAATATTCCATGAGGAGATGTGCTAATTTTTCAGACCGTTGGTTGAAGATATAATAGTAAATCAATATGGACCGTTGGTGGAAAGTTATAAGAGTAAATCAATATGGATCGCTGGTTTAAAGTTTTAAGAGTAAATCAGTATGAACTGTTGCTTTAAGTTTTAATAGTAAACCAATATGGACCGTCCGTTTAAAAGTAAATCAATCTGGACCATTCATGAATTAGTTACTATTCAGTCCATTCTCCTATAAATAGAAGCTCATTCCTTCATTATTTCTTAAGAATTCACTGAAACTCTAGAGAGAAACTATAGAGATAAAGAATAAAAGTATTATGCTACTTCACTACTTCCGTATTTAGTTTTTCTAAGGTAGGGAATATTATTTATTGTACTCATAAGGGGTATTCTTTCTTTCTTATTCCTGAAGAGAACTTATGTTATTCCATTCTTTATTATTCTGTTGGAATAACCTGTATACGCGGGATACCCTATACTTGGTGAAATTCTTCTGTTATTCCATTCTTATTATTCTTTTGGAATAACCTGTTTATGCGAAGTACCGCATACATAGTGAAATTCTTCTAATATTCCGTTCTTTATTAGTCTGTCGGAATATCTTGTCTGTGCATTTCGCCGGACCTGGTTCCATTATTTATTATTCTGTCGAAATATCCTGTCTATGCGTTTACGCTGAACTTGGTTCCATTATTTATTATTCTGTCGGAATATCACGTCGTGCGTTACGCGGGACCGTTCCATTATTTATTATTACATTGGGAATAACTCGTTGGTCATGCAAATCTATCGCACGCATGGTGAAAATCCTTACGTTATTCCATTCTTTATTATTACGTTGGAATAACCTATCTATGTGGATTACCACATGCATGGTGAATGATCCTGTGTATTCATTCCTTATTAAATTGTGGAAATGATCTGTATACGTGGATTACCGCATGGCGGGTGAAAATCTATTTGCAGTTTCATATATTATATTATACTCAGTTGGTTAAAGCTTTGGCTTCTATACTCCATGAAATTAGTGGAATATCCTTGATATTTGCGCTTCATCCAGTATCTTTTTATGGAAATATTCTTCTGAGTATTCTTGAATTTTACTGCACAAAGCAGTATCATGTTGACAATTTGGACGTTATTGAGTTCATGATAAATTAACTTTATAAATCTTTAAAATTTATTCTTGAACCTGTTTTATTGAATTGTCATCATCCCCATGCTTATATTATGTTGAAAGTCATCTTTGGCTTACATGAATAGATGGACTTGGTATGATTATGACCAGAGATTATTCAGTATAATCATGACCGTAATATGATGAATGATGTGGTAAAAGTCATCATTGGCCTGTAATTCATTGGTGGACAGTTGTTGGTATGATTATGACCAGGGATTATTCGGTATAGTCTTGACCATTGATGATTACATGAATATCCTTGGCCGTGGAGCAGGGATGATTCGATTTTATTTATTAAGTTGAGTCTCAGCGATATAGTTGATGAAAAACTTTTAAAATCATAGAAGATAGTAGATTTTATACTTTACTTGACTCTTCTAATGGATTGCTTGATCCACTGCAGTTAAACTTGTTGTCTATTATATTATTCTATCAATTTAACATTATTGAAGGCTAATGATAATTTATTCTACATTATCTTAGTCATAATATTTCTTACTGGGCTAGTTGAGCTCACCCTTTCTTTCACTGTTCTCCTCACTATTCTATGAAATAGTATAATAATAAATGTAATGAGGACTCCATTGAGTGTGGATATTGTCTAGATGATAATATTTGTATTAAAACTCATAGCTTATGTTTTGTCATATTTTACACGACTGTTGTATAATTAAGTTGTATTTGTATTCAGTGCCTTGTATCTGGCGACTCAAGATGGGTGATGTATACCTGTTTTGGGCGGGTCACAGTTGGTATCAAAGCTTAGGGATGTGATCTCTGGCTGAGATGTGAGACAAAAACTATTAGGGGAGAGACAGGGAATTCCTTCGCTAGTATGACCTACCTAAGTTTATTTGGTATTTAATTGGTCGGTCAGAGTATATGGATAATATGTGACATGTTAATTAACCCTTATTTTGTGGCAGTATTTGAAAATGGCATCCAAAAATGTTGGGATAAACAATGAAGCACATGAGACCGTTGAGTCAGCAACGATTAATATCCAGGATAATGTGCAACAGGAAGACAATAATCCTCAGCTAAACAATAACACCGATGAAATGATGAACGATGGGATGTTCAGAGGCATTATGCAATTCATGCAACATCAGGCGGTAGAGACTCCTGTTCATAATGCAGGTGGAAACAATGGAAACCCACGGTCGGTCACCGCTAAGCAGTTCAAGGAGCTGGGACCACCGGAATTTTTGGGAAAGCCAAAACCACTTAAGGCAGAGACGTGGTTAAAGCAGATCACCAAGATATTTGATGTCTTGGGATGCTCCGAGGAGCAAAAGGTTCCCTTTGCCACCTTTATGTTGCGTGAAGAAGCAGATTATTGGTGGGAATTTGTAAAACGTACCCAGCCTGACGCACTCAAGATGTCTTGGGAGAAGTTCCAAGAGCTGTTCAACGACAAGTACTTTCCCGAAAGTATTCGTCACATGAAGGAGGTGGAGTTTATCAAGTTGGAACAAAACAATATTACTGTATCGCAGTACAATGCTAAGTTTGCCGAGTTATCCCAATTTACATCCCATTTGGTCGATAATGAGGAGCAAATGACGCGAATGTTTCTAAGAGGTTTGAAACCCGATATACGTCAATACCTCATTTCTCACAAACTTTGTTTATATTCAGATGTTGTGAATAGGGCTCAGTTATTGGAGTGCGATAATGATTCAACACAACCAAAAGGTAACGACCAACAACACAATAATAATCGTACAGGTGGCAACGACCATCAGAACAATGATAACCATCGTGGGGAAAATTATCACGCCAAGAACGGTAACCACTTTGGTGGTAATCATGGCCAAGATAATAAAAGTAGAAATTTCAAGAAGAGAAGGTTCAATAATGATGGAAAAACAACAGCGCCAGCACCTGTTAAGGAAGGAGAACGACCGCCGGTCGTATGCTTCAAATGCGGAGGGGAGGGACATATCAGTCCAAACTATGTGATGCAGTCCAAAGTGTCGACGTCGGGATTTTTGGATGTCCCTTTCCGTTACTTGTTCTTTTGTGTTCTCATTTTGGGTGAGATTTATTTGAAAAAATAAGTGAAAATGGTCCGACATGTATAATGTCGATGATGGACTGTTAAGAGTCGTCAGTTGGTTTTTTAAATGGTTGTACCAACACAACCGAGAAAAGGTTTGCACATTGACCCAGTGATGTGACACTGTTATACGGGTCGGTAAAACAGAGATTCGTTTAGGGTCCGGGGACTTGGTTATGCGGGGGGGAGGTGTTAGGCACCCCCCGACATCCGTGTTTCCACGGTAACCACCTCTTTTCAAGAAACCGTTATCTGAAAGTTTATGTGTGGGCCAATGTGCTGTTATTTGGAAGTAGTGCGAGGCCTCGTTCACACCTATATACACAGGGTTTGAATTTATGTAAAAATTCAATTTTTAGCAAGATATGGCAGTGATGTTTTATAAAAGAGGTTTTTCAAACCCTGATGCTCAATAGTAATTGTAACCTTTTACACTCCCATTTTATTAAGCGATCGTCTTGATTAATTTTATTTGACGGATGCGAGGCATCCGTACGAAAATAATTTACAAAAATAATGCCGACTTCCTCGTGGGTATGAAAACCATCTGAGGAAATTCAGACATCGCAGAATAATTTACAAAGTCGCTACAAATTGAAAATGTCCATCACGGAACCGAATCTAGATCAATGGGATGAATCTGTGATCACATGATTCCTAAAGCATGAGAATCGCCGCAATTTGTATGAAAGTAGTAAATAGGTATATATATAAAGTCAGAATATATATATACGACATACATGATCACCAACCACGAAGCACCTCCATGGGGATCGAAATGTAAATAAAGCCGTAAGAAGCGATCAATCGCCATATAAGTAAACTCCAGGCAGGATGAAAAAAAATAAATAAATATATATATATAAGCAATAAACGCACCGGATATGAAATCCAGGTTCATCGAATAGAGTCCGACCACATGTCATATATATAAGTATATATATATAAAAGCGGTAAACGCTCCAGACCGAAGTCTAGGCTCAATCGAGGCATAACTCGATAATGTTAGTCAATATATATGTAAATTTATATAATATATATATATATATACAGACTGAAATGAAACCACGGACCGAATTTTGGGCAAAAACAAGCAACACGACTCTCAACGTGTAGAAGGGTGTGTGCAAAGATGAAGAGAAAGACTCTAAAGTGTGTGAGAAGGCTTACAGCTGACTGATAAAGAAGGCTTCTATATCTTTAGAGTGGGTAAACACTGACTCTTGTAGGTACAAAAGGGCTATATATGAGCTCACAGGTGTTTAAAAGAGGGAAAATACACTGTATGGGCGAGTGCGGAGCAAATTGTGCAGGGTTTCCCCGTCTTTTTTCTCCCCAAAATCAGCACCCCAAGCCCTCTATTTATAGGCATATTAGCCATAGGTGTACCAGAGGCAACCCGGGTTGGCCCGGGTTTTTTGGGACGGGTCGTCTCGAAGTACGTGCACTCTGGCATTGTAATGTCCACTTGAACTTTTAGCAGTGCAATCCGGGAATCCGTTTGAGGTATAAAGGACTTATTTCAGACTGCCGTTGTCGAGAGTTGTACGATGGCATGGGATTAGAGTTTGTGCGAAGTCATTAAAGATGGGACGATGCCCTCCGGTCTTCAAGCTTTAACTTTTATCCGTTACCCCGCACAATAGTCACTCGGGATTGGTTAGTCTTGTGGGACATTGTTACGTAGAGACATGACGTGGCATCATGTTGACGAGATGACGATGTTGCCCCTCACCGGTGTTATCGCCGGATTGGGCTGATAAAGTAGACGTTGCTCAGACTTCGCTGAGATTGGACTGCTGCAATTGTTGAAGGTCCTCATTGTCACCTTTGAGGTGTGCCTGTCTTCCCGATGTTGTCGCCGGGTTGGTACAGTGGATCTCATTGTGAGCGCCAAGATTAAAGCTGGTCGTATTTAAAATAAGCATTTCCGGGGTTATCTCCGAAATTGCATTCCTCGGGGTTATCACCAAGGTTGGTGGCTATTCCCATGATTGGGATTGAGACTGGAAACCTCGAGGGTCATCTCCGAGATTAATTGATCTTCTTCGGTGTGTATTCCGGTATTGTATCTGCAGGCCTCGGGGTTATCTCCGAGGTTGGATTTGGTTATTCCCAGACTGCGATCCGGGGTTTGATGCTGAACTTTCGGTAGTATCCGGTACGGATTTGGATTGTCTTTCAGGGTTCCCTCTTAAAAGACGAATCTGTCCTCCTGCAATGTTAGTAACAGTAGTATAGAAAATTTTGAGTGTCTACAGATGCCCCTCTTTATCATACTCATGCATGGCGATGCATGGGTAGGATAAAGAATCCTAGACACTTGAAACGTACCAAGACGAACATGGTACTATGGATAGCAACATGATGCAAATGTACGATGCCTGTGTACGGGGTTGTGGCCCAACACGCTGGGGATGACTGCTGGCTCCCTGTTGCTTCAACTGGGGATTGGCAATGATGACCAGATTTGATGTGTAATCTGAATCTATTAGGATGTTGATGTTGGAGTTATCACCAAATTCCTGCGTTCTTGATAACAACTTGATCCCAAAGAGTTACCTCTTATATGCAAGAGATCTATGGGGATAAAGCTTGATCTATTTGAGGATGTGTATAACATATTCCATCATCAATCTTCTTTGATAACATTGACCTTTCCTGGTTAGTATTGCCAGAACATGTCAAGTTCCTGCTGGATTTACTGCCAACAACAAATGTTGTCAGGGGTGCCTGACCTTCGTTGACGTGTACTTCACCGACATGTGAATCAACGGTTGCAAAATCCTGTGGGATATACTGTCAAGGCTGCTTAACCTTCATTGATGTGTAAATCAACGACTGAAACTTCATGGATAGATTGTCAAGGTTGCTCGACTTCCACTGTCGTGTAGATCAACGGAGCATTGCGTTGTGACCCCCGCCGGGGATATGCTGGTTACGAACAGTTGGGTGTGAAAACCTTGAATAGCTCTAGAGTTCTGATAACGTCAAGGCTGCTTGACCTCAATTGACATGTGTGTCAATGGCTTGAATGTACGTTGTAATCCCCTGCCGTGATTTCACATTGTAACCCCCGTCAGGGATCTACTGGGGACTTATGAGTGAGTACGCAATAATCGGACAACCCTCAATGCTTTGATGGGTTTACTTGCCATCGACTGAGATAACGTCAAGGCTGCTTGACCTTCGTTGATAGGTGTGTCAACAACCACCGAGCATCGCGTTATTACTCCCCATGGGAGATATCGTTGTAACCCGTCGAGACATCGACCAGATAAGGTATTGTCGTATGTGACTTGTGACAACTGGGATCATTGGTACGGTATACCTTGTATTTAGGTGACTACCGATGAGTGCTGTACAAATTCAAATTCTCATCTGAGAAGACCAGGATTGAATGCAGTTTTTCTCAATCGCGTAACACTTTTATTCTCGATTTGACCTTTCTAGTCCGTAAGAACTTCATTTCAACTTGAACTGGACCGAGCCGGAGGGGTGGGACCCCCATAGGGGAGCTGCAGGTGCACCTGCTACAGCCGCAGGTAGGCCTGCGGCCAGGCACGGATCATAAATCCTACAGGCTGGTTTTTACAAGTCATTTTGAACTTGCTTCGCGTAGAGAAAAACCGCGAGCCATCTTCAGATCTGCTGAGTTCGGGCTACTTTCTACAAATTCTGTCACCATACAAGTGTTCTACACTATCCTGGTAACGTATGCATGTATTTTTTTCCAATTTTTGTCCGTTAGATTGTGAGTTATCGCACGAAATGCATCTAAACACATAGTAGTGATTATGTATGAACAAGTGACTTGATAAAAAATATTCAACATAGTAAATGTTAGTATTAAACCATGCTGAACATAATGATGTGAAAAAATTTGACTTCTGAGACAGTCAAATTGGCACCTTTTCTGCTATTTTTTGTCCTTTTTGAGGTCCAATGAGCAAAAGGTAGAAAGGCAAATTACTCCTAGCATTGAGGTTGACCTTATGCATGATGATTTTGATTTTTAATGCATATATTATGGATATGACTTTGGGGCAGGTGTGCTACTGAATGGCCACCTAGACATGCCTATGTGCATGTGGATAGTCCTATTTTCAAAGGGGACTATGGCAAAAAATTTCCAAATGTAGGCATTGGGTAGTCATGCATTTTAACTCTATTATATGTTAAAGTAAATGCATGTATGCATATAGTCATAAATGCATTTAAAAAGCTCTAGGTAAGGAAATACCACACCCTTTCTGAGGTGATTTGGAGACTTGTTATCCAGATATTATGGATCCGAATCAGCCGAGCAGTTCTTACAGGACCGCTTCTGGCGTACGGCGGAGGGCTTTGGAAGTGCCTCATCCTCGTTCTGTCAGACAGCCTCGCCGGTTGGTGGAGGCCGTGATACGTCCTGTCCAGGTAGATGTTCCAGACGTTGAGGACGAGGAGGCGGATATTCCGATTGAAGATCCCGCTCCTGCTGTACATGTCCCTCGTAGGGAGCTTCTGACATTCAGGTGGTGAACCCAGAGTTGTTGGGTGATTTGGGAAGACATCCATCGATGTATTTACATGCTAACGAGGTATAGCGTTAGACTTTGATCTCCCTTCTTTCTTATTGAAGAGGATTAAAGGGTTCTAATGTTGATTTGCATTTCATGCAGGTTCCAGGATTTACACAGCCTCGAGGGAACTGGTTTAGCATTCACTGCATGTACCAGGCGCTTCATCCTGACAATAGAGTGATAGTGCATGAGTGGGGATTCAGGGCATTCCTCTCCATCCTTCCCCGTCGATGTCCCTAGGGTTACCTCAGGGCTTTGTCTGAACGATGGTTTCATCAGACTCAGTCACTCCATCTGTTGGATTGCGAGGTGATGATGATGCCTATGGATTGGCGATTTATCACAGGTATGGAGTTTGAAGGGGAGCCAGTGCCTTGCATGGCGAATATTACCCCTACTGCCGTCAGATCCTTATTAGGAGTTCCGACGAAGGCGCCAAAGGCGGGATCGTCTGCTCAGTCCTTTGAGCGTAGATGCTATGAGCAGGCTATTGAGTGAGCCCGTGCCTGATGATGTCAAGATCAGGGATCGCGTTCTGCGGCGATTGTTCCTGATGATCATTCGAGGCTGCTTCATAACAGATAACTCTTCCACGGTATCTTTCGCTTTGGTTAGCACCACACGCGATGTGGACCGTATAGGAGAGTATGACTGGGGCTCCTACACCTTTGCCTATTTCCTCCGGGGCATGCGCATGTACTCATAGGGTTTGACCGAGGCTTGTCTAGGATTTTACCCATTTCTGCTGGTGAGTACTTCTCTGGTCTTTTCCCATTCATAGGTTAAGAGTGTTTACTGATAGCAGATGTTTTGCCATTGTGTTGGCAGTTTTGGGCCTATGAGAGGCTCCCATGTTTGCGTCCTGTGAGTGCGTTAGGTTTAGATACCTATCCACGAGGACGACGAGGGCACCATTCTATTTTGTCGGAGGTCCCTGTAGCTGAAGGATTCACTCACTACCGCATGCAGCTGGAGTTGCTGACGGCGGGTACCATTACATGGATTCCCTATTCAGGGGAGCATTTGACTATCGGCTTTGAGGATGGACATCGGACCGAAGTCGAGTATTTTATCTCTACCAGGAGAGTTCCTCTCTTCACTGATGGAGGCTGGGAGCTCTATTTAGGAGAGCGTGTTATTAGGAGCACTACAGGGGAGATCCGTATACCGATCTTGCCTCCTACCAGGCGTCATTGGCCCGTATCACAGTCACCCGTCACTGATATCCCATTGTTGGGGGTTGACAGTTTTCCATTATCAGAGGGTCCATGTACTAAGGAGACTTTCCAGCGGTTGTGGTCCCCTCGCACTATTGGAGCCCAATTCCGCGCCACACAGTTCATAGGGGATATGGTTCCAGGATCTTTGATGATGACGGATTGGGTAGCTTGTGTCCAAGCTCCTACTCATATAACCCAGATTGATAGCTTGACCCGGCAGTTGGATCAGGCACACATATTTTTCCGGTATTTGGGCAGAGATCCAGCAGAGGCGGAGTCATTTGCTCCTTCCACCTCAGGAGCTGGCCCCTGAGACGACCCATTCAGTATGGTATTGGGTGTTGCTTATTTCCAAAGTATGAAAACTGACTGGTTCCACATCGGCATTAGCATTGATGAATGGCATGTCTCCGTGCTGAGGAATCTCCGGTTCAGTGTTGACTGTGACCAGGCTATTGTTGATGATGTATTTCAACTGTTGATGAAGAGTGGAGGGGACTGCCCCAACCATATGAATCCATTGTCATCCCAAGACTAGGTTGTATCCCGAATCTATCTTGAGCACATGGAAAGATACATATAATGTGTGAGGACCAATTTCGATTGGTACCTCAATTACTCCGACCGAATTTTGTCAGGCTCCGTCAAAAGCTTTGATGATAGTATGGCTACTCCGAATTCTGTTGAGATTGATATTCATCTTACCAAGGTAGCTATGGGTAGATATTTAGAGAGGAACCTCCATCTATTAAGACTCCAGCTACCATATATCCGGAGGACAAGACCGCAATCTGCAACGGTTTGCAATGACCGGTCCCTTCGGGCGGTATGTCATCATCAGTGAAGGATATCACATTGTTGTTGAAAATGTAATCAACCATATGTTGAAACTTTTCTGTATCCACTGATGTCGGGAGATAGGCTTCTTCTAGAACCTTTAACAAGACCTTCCGGTGATTCTCGGAAGTTAGGGCCAAGTCCAAAATTGATATTTTTTGTAGAGCTTCTTTCAAACCTAAAACTACCTTAGCTTCATTATGACCCATAGCGCAGAGGAATTTTTCAATCTTCTCTATGGGTATTTTCCCCTTTGACTTGGTGGTGGGCTTCATCACCCGATGGGGGAGATACAGTGGATTTTCCTTCGACACTGCAACAGTTGTATGTGAGGTTGATCCTTCACCTTCTCCATAATTCCATGGAACTGTGCGCAAGCTAACAATAGGATATTGTGCTCTGCACGACAAGTTAATTGGCTCGAGAGCGGCCACTTTCAAAGGATTGTTTCCTCCCTTGAGTTGAATTTTTGGCGTTGTGAGTAAGGTATTAATCCCATCAGTTTCAGTGGATATGACCGCTACCACACACTTCCACTTGGTAGGACCCAAATCCTCACTTGCCTGCAACACAGTATCGTCGTCTGCTAGGCGCAGGACACCACTGTCGATTAGATTTTGAATAAGGTGGCAGAGTGCCCAGCATTCTTCTGTGCTGTGACCGCGAGACTGGGAGTGATATTGACATACTCCATCAGAGTTGTACCGTCCCGAACGGGGCTTGATTGGAGGTAGAAGGGAATTGATCCTTCCTTCATTGATTAGCATATGGAGGATTTCCTCCATAGGTTAGCCCAAATAGGTGAATTCCCTTTTGTTGGCGAAATCCCGATGGGCTTTAGCATTTGCTCTCTTCGTAACTTTGTCCTCCAGCATTTCATTTTCTGAAAGTGACGAGGGAATATTCATGACAATAGGTAGGAGACTATATAAGCGGTAAACGCTCCAAACCAAAGTCTAGCCTCAATCGAGGCATAACTCGATATTGTTAGTCAATATATATGTAAATATATATATATATATATATATATATATAATTTATATATATATACAGACTGAAATGAAACCACGGACCGAAGTCCGGGCAAAAGCAAGCAACACGACTCTCAACGTGTAGAAGGGTGTGTGCAAAGATGAAGAGAAAGACTCTAAAGTGTGTGAGAAAGCTTACAGCTGACTGATAAAGAAGTCTTCTATATCTTTAGAGTGGGTAAACACTGACTCTTGTAGGTACAAAAGGGATATATATGAGCTCACAGGTATTTAAAAGAGGGAAAATACACTGTATGGGCGAGTGCAGAGCGAATTGTGCAGGGTTTAACCGTCTTTTTTCTCTCCAAAATCAGCACCCCAAGCCCTCTGTTTATAGGCATATTAGCCGCAAGTGTACCAGAGGCAACCCGAGTTGGCCCGGGTTTTTCGGGTCGGGTCGTCTCGAAGTACGTGCACTTAGGCATTGTAATGTCCACTCTAACTTTCAGCAGTGCAATCCGGGCATCTGTTTTAGGTATAAAGGACCTATTTCGGACCACCATTGTCGAGAGTTGTACGATGGCATGGGATTAGAGTTTGTGCGAAGTTATTGAAGATGGGACGATGCCCTCCGGTCTTCAAGCTTCAACTTTCATCCGTTACCCCGTACAATAGTCACTCGGGATTGGTTAGTCTTGTGGGACATTATTGCGTAGAGACGTGATGTGGCATCATGTTGACGAGATGACGATGTTGCCCCTCACCGGTGTTATTGCTGGATTGGGCTGATAAAGCAAACGTTTCTCAGACTTCGCTGAGATTGGACTGCTGCAATTGTTGAAGGTCCTCATTGTCACCTTTGAGGTGTGCCTGTCTTCCCGATGTTGTCGTCGGGTTGGTACAGTGGATCTCATTGTGAGCGCCGATATTGAAGCTGGTCGCATTTGAAACAAGCATTTACGGGGTTATCTCTGAAATTGCATTCCTCGGGGTTATCACCAAGGTTGGTGGCTATTCCAATGGTTGGGACTGAGACTGGATACCTCAGGGTCATCTCCGAGATTAATCGGTCTTTTCCGGTGTGTGTTCCGGTATTGTATCTGCAGGCCTCGGGGTTATCTCCGAGGTTGGATTTGGTTATTCCCAGACTGCGATCTGGGGTTTGATTCTGAACTTCCGGTAGTATCCGGTACGGATTTGGATTATCTTTCAGTGTTCCCTCTTAAAAGACTAATATGTCCTCCTGTAATGTTAGTAACAATAGTACAGAAAATTTCGTGTGTCTACACAAAGCATGTTACAATTGTGGAAAAGAAGGTCACCTAGCCCGATTTTTTCGTGCACCAAAGTCAAGTCCAGCTGGGATGGTGGTATCAAAGGCGGATACGGACAAAACAAAGTCGGTGGTTTCAGGAAGAGCATTTTTTGTGACTTCTCAAAAAGCGAGTGAGCCGAACGAAGTTAGCACGGGTTAGTTAATTATAAATTCTTGCGAAGTCTATACCTTATTAGATACCGGTTCTACCCATTCTTTTATCTCTCTTGCTTGCGCTCAACGTTTAAATTTGACTTCGGAGAAATTAGACTTTGACTTATTGCTTGAAATTTTGATAGTAGAAACCTTCGTTACCTCCACTGTTTATAGATCTTGTTGATTCAAATCGACACTTTCACGTTACCTGTAGATCTTATCTCTTTGAAAATACTTGCCTTTGATGTGATTTTAGGAGTCGATTGGTTAACTACTCATCATGATTTTCGTAAGGTTGTTAGCTTTCATATTCCTAACCAAACTGTTATGCGAATTCAAGCAACCAAACCACTAAAGTCAATCATTGTCATATCAAGCCATAAGTAAAGAGCCCCGGTCCTTTCGTTGTTTACTTCCTTGTGTGGAATACACCAAAGCCAGACTTTTTATAGGCGACGTTGTGAATGACGATGGCAAGTTGATAGGTATCAATGTGACGTACTATCCAAGTCTTGGATGAGGGTCACAATTTTGAATGATATTTCTATTGTTAATAAATTTCTTGACGTATTCTTGAAGACTTCTTAGCCTACCCCTAGAGCGTGAAATCAAATTTTGTATTGACCCCAATACAAAACACATTTCTTAAACCCTCAAATATTTCTTCAACTAAAACAAACGTAACATGTGCCAAAGACGTTGGCTTAAGCTGTTGAAGATTACGATCATATCATTCAATACCATCGTAGAAAAGCGAACGTGGTAGCTGACGCGTTGAGTAGAAGATCGTATGCGTTTACAAGTGCAAATATACGAACCCCCGTGAAGATAACAAATATACGAGTAGGATAGACTTTAATCGATAAAGTTAAAGCCGCTCAAACTACACACCCGAATCTGATGAATTTGAAGAAAAGGTTCAAGAGGGCGTTATTCTAGAAGCAAGAATCGATGAAGAGAGGAAATCTCAACCCTCGAGTTAATTGGTCCATTTGTAATCCTCGATCGAGTAGGAACTGTGGCTTATAGACTCATTTTACCGCGAAGTATGTCGCGTGTTCATAACGTTTTTAACGTATCGACGTTACGTAAATATGGGGACGACCCGAACCACATTATTAATTTAGAACCGGGCGAGATAGCAGATGATTTAACGTATGAGGAGATACGTGTTAAAATCTTGGATAAGAAGGATTATATTCGACACTCAAAGGTTATACCTCAAGAGTTAGAATCTGAAATGAAGTCAAGATACCCTCACCTCTTCAGCATTTCAGGTACGTACATAAATTTCGAGGGCGAAATTCCATAAGGAGGGGAGATTGTGAGACCCCAGATTTTATGAATAAATATTTAATTTTCTCGAAATAATGTTTTAATATTATGGTGTGGATTTGATATAATGTTATAGTTGTGGATAGTATTTATAAACTTTGCAAAGTAAGCAAGTGGTTATATAATATTCGATTGGTCGGGGAATATTCGTTTTAACAAGGAATATTGTACGACGACACAATCATTGGTGGACCCCACAATGGAAGTATTGTCGTAGTTAGAAAACGATAAAATTATCTTTCTATAAAAATAACGGCGGAGGTGTTACCGTTAAAACTGTTGAACTACCTGATAGTAAAAGTACAGTAATACGTGTGGTTGCATAGTAGCACACGGTATTGATTATTGATGCTTACATGAGAAGTCACTCAGTTATACTCAATTATTGCTACAGTAATTGTTGCATTATATCTCTCATATTATTGATTCAATTATTGTTACAGTATCATCTGTATAATATGTTATATTATTAAATCAATAATTGAGACGACAAAGTTATTCATATTATTATTTGCAATATTGACAATGTCTAGAAGTTCTGTCAAGGAGAGGTTTGGTCACCTAATTGCGCGCCAATAAGGAGAAATCCTTATCGAAAGGCCCCCTCTTTCCTGGGAACGACCTGGGTTTTAAATGTTGTGAGTTAGAATATTAATGATGAATAAGTTCGTGTTTATTATAGATAAATTGATAGTTCCATTGTGTTGGGATTATTAGTGTTAGTGAAAATCGACATCTGTTTCGATAATAATTGATGTCTGGAGGTTATATTGTTCAATCGGGTATTCGGGGCACTTTTCGTGTCAGAGTACTATTCACAAGTTACTATTTATGAGTTACTATTCACGAGTTACTATTCACGAGTTACTATTCACGAATTATTATTCACGAGTTACTATTCACAGGGTACTATTCACCCGTAAGATATATTTCTTTTTGGTCCAAATCATTTTTGGATACAATATTATTCCATGAGGAGATGTGCTAATTTTTCAGACCGTTGGTTGAAGATATAATAGTAAATCAATATGGTATGTTGGTGGAAAGTTATAATAGTAAATCAGTATGGATCGCTGGTTTAAAGTTTTAATAGTAAATCAGTATGGACCGTTGCTTTAAGTTTTAATAGTAAACCAATATGGACCATCTGTTTAAAAGTAAATCAATCTGGACCGTTCATGAATTAGTTACTATTCAGTCCATTCCCCTATAAATAGAAGCTCATTCCTTCATTATTTCTTATTTAATCGATCAAACTCTAGAGAGAGAAATTATAGAGAAAGAAGAAAAGTATTCTGCTACTTCACTACTTCAGTATTCAGTTTTTCTAAGGTAGGGAATATTATTTATTGTACTCATAAGGGGTATTCGTTCTTTCTTATTCATGAAGAGAGCTTCTGTTATTCCATTCTTTATTATTCTGTTGGAATAACCTATATACGCGGGATACCCTATACTTGGTGAAATTCTTCTGTTATTCCATTCTTATTATTCTGTTGGAATAACCTGTTTATGCGAAGTACCGCATACATGGTGAAATTCTTCTAATATTCCGTTCTTTATTATTCTGTCGGAATATCATGTCTGTGCGTTTACGCCGGACCTGGTTCAATTATTTATTATTCTGTCGGAATATCCTGTCTGTGTGTTTACGTCGGACCTGGTTCCATTATTTATTATTCTGTTGGGAATAACCTATCGGTGCAGTCTATCGCACGCATGGTGAATCCTTCTGTTATTCCATTCTTTATTATTCTGTTGGAATAACATGTCTATGTGGATTACCACATGCATGGTGAATGATCATGTGTATTCATTCCTTATTAAATTGTGGAAATGATCTGTATACGTGGATTACCGCATGGCGGGTGAAAATCCATTTGCAGTTTCATATATTATATTATACTCAGTTGGTTAAAGCTTTGGCTTCTATACTCCATGAAATTAGTGGTATATCCTTGATATTTGCACTTCATCCAGTATCTTTTTATGGAAATATTCTTCTGAGTATTCTTGAATTTTACTGCACAAAGCAGTATCATGTTGACAATTTGGATGTTATTGAGTTCAGGATAAATTAACTTATAAATCTTTAAAATTTATTGTTGAACCAATTTTATTGAATTATCATCATCCTCATGCTTATATTATGTTGAAAGTCATCTTTGGCTTACGTGCATAGATGGACTTGGTATGATTATGACCATGGATTATTCGGTGTAATCATGACCGTAATGTGACGAATGATGTGGTAAAAGTCATCATTGGCCTGTAGTTCATTGGTGGAAAGTTGTTGGTATGATTATGACCAGGGATTATTCGGTATAGTCATGACCATTTTTGATTACATGAATATCCTTGGTCGTGGAGCAGGGATGATTCGATTTTATTTATTGTCGAGTCTCAAATGATATAGTTGATGAAAAACTTTTAAAATCATAGAAGATAGTAGATTTTATACTTTACTTGACTCTTCTAATGGATTGCTTGATCCGTTGCAGTTAAAGTTGTTGTCTATTATATTATTCTATCAGTTTAACATTATTGAAGGCTAATGATAATTTATTCTGCATTATCTTAGTCATAATATTTCTTACTGGGCTAGTTGAGCTCATCCTTTCTTTCACTGTTCTCTTCAGGAAATGAGAATGTAGCTGTTGGGACTAGTCGGGGAACAGAGTGATGATCCTAGATGGTGCATTAGTAGTCCTCACTATTTTGTGAAATAGTGTGATAATAAATGTAATAAGGACTCCATTGAGTGTGGATATTATCTACATGACAATATTTGTATTAAAACTCACAGCCTATGTTTTGTCGTATTTTACATGACTGTTGTATAATTAAGTTGTATTTGTATTCAGTATCTTGTATCTGGCGACTCAAGATGGGTGATGTATACCTGTTTTGGGGGCGTCACATGAGGAATGTTAAAAATGCAAGTCTAATATAACTCGTATCAAGAATAACAAGTTCATAATAGACAAGGATGGAATAATAAGATATGAAGATAGAATTTGGGTTCCGATAAATCAAGCATTAAAAGATGAAATATTAAACGAAGCTCATAATTCTAAATTTACCATACATATAGGCAGTACTAAAATGTACAAGGACTTAAGTCGACACTTTTGGTGGTCGAATATGAAAAGGGAAATAGCCAAATGGGTAAGCAAATGTCTCACGTGTCAAAGGGTTAAGTCTGAACATCAAAAGTCGAGTGGTTTACTTCAACCCTTACCAATTCCTGAGTTAAAGTGGGAACATATAACCATGAACTTCGTGGTAGGCCTTCTAGCTACATAGAAGGGCCACAATGCCATTTGGGTTATAGTCGACCATCTAACCAAATCAGTTCACTTCCTACCTATTAAAGTTACTTATAACTTAGATCAACTTGCCAAGCTATACATTAATGAAATCATCTCTAGGCCTGGCGTACCTATTTCTATAGTGTCAGATCGAGACCCACGTTTTACCTCAAATTTTTGGAAAAGCCTTCAAAAATACTTAGGAACACAATTGAGATTAAGTGCAGCTTATCACCCTCAAACTGATGGGCAAAGTGAGAGAACTATTCAAACATTAGAGGATATGTTGAGAACATGTATCATTGACTTCAAAGGAAGTTGGGAAGATCAATTACCTTTGGTGGAATTTGCCAACAACAACAGCTACCATGCTAGCATAGGTATGCCACCTTATGAAGCCTTTTATGGGAGGAAATATAGAACACCTTTGTGCTGGGATGAGGTCAGGGAAAGACAAATGCTAGGACCTGAAATAATCCAACAAACTACTAAAACCATCAGAATTATACATGAACGATTGCAAGCATCTTAAGATCGACAGAAGAAATACGCTGATCCACATCGTTAACAAAGAAACTTTAGTGTAGGAAGCCACGTATTCTTGAAAGTGTCCCCTTGGAAGGGCAAGATACGTTTTGGCAAGAAAGGAAAACTGAGTCCGAGGGTAGGTGAAGTTGCTTATAAAATAGCACTACCCTCTGAGTTAAGCCATATTCAAAATGTGTTTCATGTGTCTGTATTGCGACCATATAAACCTGATTATAAACACATTATAAACTATGAGCCGATCCAAATTGAAGAAGATCTTTCTTATGTAGAAGAACCTGTGTAGATCATCAACTGTTAAGAGCAAGTCCTGAGAAATAAAGTGATAGCATCAGTCAAAGTGATCTGGAGGAATCAGAACGTTGAAGAAGCTACATAGGAGCTTGAGGACAAAATGTGAGAGAACTATCCCCAACTGTTTACTTAACTTATATTGTAATTTTGAGGAAAAAATTCTTATTAGTGGGAGTGAATATGAAACCCTAATAAGATTTGGTTATAAAAATTCAATTATATTAATAAAATTTCTCCGTTCTGAAAGTGTTTTGTGTTATTATATACTTTGTTTAACAAATTAGGTCAAAAACATTCGTCCAAAAATTGACGTGCTTGACACGTCGTGCTTAAAAATTTTCTTCTGAACACGAACTTTTCGGTATATGTATTTTCACAAGCTGTTTTGTCGTGCTTACACTAACAAAACGCTTTGTTGTGCTTATTACGATTAGTGAATAAATTAAGTTAGAAATCCTAGATTATAAACTCTAACCCTAATTTACAAATTTTAACCCTAATTTTCAAACCTTAACCCTAATTAACTAGGCTAAACCTTAATTAGGTTATCCTAACACCTAATCATGGTTGCTAAACTTCAACTAGGTACTAATAAACATTATTAAGCAACCCTAATCATAAAAAAACAAAACCCTAATCAAGATTAAAGAGGATTAGAGCATAATTAAGCTACTAATTTGATCAACTAGCTCACAAGTAGGTTAGGAGTCATCAATACAAGTTCCGACACATCACATGACATGCTTTGAAACTCCCAAGCAGCATCAGAGTTATAAATCAGATATTTTGGGAGGCAAGTAGGTGATTAAATGACCAAAAACCCTAGTTTGGAAATTCTATAAAAGGCAGCCTTAGTTCAGTGCAAACTCATGAATTTTACAAGCCTATACACTCTTATAACCTACCTAAACAAGCCTTGGTGATAGCAACAACAGATTCAGTAGCCAGAAATCAAAATCAAGCAAGAAAAGGTGCAAAATCTAATTTTAACCTAGATCTTTGATGCTATATTTAATTTGTTGTTTAGATGTTTAGATATATGTAATAACATGTTAGAAAATATGCTAAGTTGATAGAACATGTTTACATAACATCTAGATGCATCAAAATAGTGTTTTAAGCAAACTGGAAATTTTGGAAAACAAGTCGACAAATGAATGTCAAAGCATGTAGATCTGTGTATGTTAATAGTTAGGTCTGTTAATTGTATGTTAGTTGTAGTATTACATGAGGTCTTTAATCTGGAAAAGAAAACAGGTTCGTTAGAACCATATATTACAAGATATAGGTGGTCAAAAGTGGTTGACCGATCACGAAGTTCTGTTTTCTGGGTTTCCCAGAAAACTCAAGAACATGTTGAACCGGCTACTTTGACCAACCTTTTAATTGCTTTCTGATTGTTGTTATGATTTCCATATATAATTAATTGATACCCTGATATATATACTACATATTGATGACACTCAAACGCTTAATCAATTCATAGGATTACTGGAATTAATGGTCAAAAGTCGTTGACCGAGCATGACTACGTTTTCTGGGTTACCTAGAAAACTGAAGAACAACCTTTGGTTGTACTTTGACCAACACAGATTTAGACCTTAGAATCATACTCTATCCAAATCAGTGTTACATATATGTACCTTGGTATATAGACTACCTATTACAACAAACAAAACACAAATCTATCACACGGATTGAAATATCTTGAAGCCACAAAACCGTTGACCGACCATGACAACTGTTCTGAGTTACCAAGAAACTCAAGAACAGCTTTGACAGTGACTTTGAGCCTCTATAACTTCTTGTTATATGTAGATTAAAGTATGAAATTGGTATGACGATGTACTACTGCAGGAGTACTATAACACCCATACACTTCCAAATCCAGAATCATCAACAATAGAGAATTAGAGTAAAGTCAAAGTGGTTTCTAGGCCATGACCAACTGATTCCCAAAAACTCAAGAACACCTATAGCGACACTTTCTGTCACTATAGGACATTAGCGACAAACATAAAAAATTTTCTAATAAATTAATAAAAATTAGAAATAATTAATAAATAAATATAAATAATTAAAAAAAATAGTTTTAAAAATTATTCTAAGTTATAATAATTAACTTTTAATATTTTAACATAAATTCAATAAATATTTTATTTATTTGGATATTATTAATAATTAAGTTAATAACAAAGTAAATAGAATAATTATTTATAAATAATAAGTAATTATTTAAAATAATATTAACGATTTAAAAGCATAATAAATGATTATAAATTATTTAAAATAATAAACAATATTTTTATAATATTCTAAGTAAATATTAATTATTTAGAAATAGAAATAAATAATTTAAAAATTATTTAAGTGATAAATAAATACTTAAAAATTGTTATAAGCTTCCAGAAATTATTATAAAAGATATATAAATTATCTAAAAATATAATAAAGCTTATAAATAAAGTTTAACCGAGTTATTAACTTATTAATTACCCGATAAAGTCTTTGAACACCGAAACCATATCAAACTTAAACTAAGCATAAATAGTTTATGTATTTGAGTATTGTTATCAATACTAATGTGTTACTTTTATATGAATGAACATCTTAGGTCTTTATTAACGAATCGAGTAGCATTGCTTGATTGATCTTCGCTCAGGCAAGTTACTAAACCCTATTTTAATTACTTTAATAAGTCTTCTAACCTATCTTGTTATTTATACAAGTTCTCGAACCCTATTTATTCGTTGAACAAGATTCCTATCTTGAATTTCTTTGAATATGTTATACCAAACCTAAACTTGAATTGTCAATTATTGCAAAGTTATCGCTATAGTTTCAGCATAACTAAGAAATGAATTATTTATTCATATGATATTGTTTATTGAGCATAAATTATTGTGTCAAACCAAATTTTTTTTGGACATCCTATACTGAGTTGTGTGTCCCAAAAGGGATAGATGTTGTGTCAATTAAATATTGACACTTTATGCATGTGGGCACGATTAGGATGAGATGCATACTCCTAGGATGTTAAATAGGTTGATCCCTTATCATATCTTAACAAAATTTCTAAGTCTTTGTAACTGACAAAAATAAAAAGTCTAGAAATGGTTGAAATAGAAATTCCAGAAATGGTAACAACAATCAGTTGAGTTTTGAATTGTTATACTTCTTCAAATCATATATTGTTATAAATATAAAACCTGTTGAGCATGTCATAGCCCTTGCAAATTATTCCCTTTGTAGTATTAGATAGTAGCCCTAACACATCTTGAGTAAATAAAGGGAAGCGTCCCTACTTAGATTAGTTTATATTACTGTCTAGTTGAATGTAATACTTTGTAATAAGAAATTCTTTATGAAGAATCATGTAATTGAACTTTAATATATGATATATATATATATATATATATATATAACATCTTTTATTTTTGCACCGTGTTTTCTTTTACATATATAGATGTAATTAAAATTTTCAATCTAGTTTGAGATCATTGGGAACTATTTATCTTAGTGAGGGTATTGACAACATGTACTGTTCATGTTGTTGTTGATACTCTGGATTTCAGATAGATATACATTATCAATACGATAGTGTAATTCACATGATATAGACTATACATCTGAGTGAGGGTATTGGTAATATGGATTGTTCATGTTATTATTGGTACTCTGAATTTTGGATAGATAGATACTATTCGCAGATACAGTTCATACATCCAAGTGAGGGTATCCAAAGAAAGCAATAGTTCTCCTGGGAATTGTTATCTGTTATGGGATACTGTGAATCTTGGATCTATGGGAATTGCATCTTATTATAACTATATGGTCACTCAATTAGATATAAGCATAGAATCAGAACCATGGGCGTATAGATTTGAATGCATTATATACATTGACTAGTAGTAAGAATCATATCGGATATCGTGGGAGTATAGATATGAGGGTGCTACAAGAGAGGTAGAATAATGGTAGCATTACCTCCAGGGTTAGAACGCATACATAATGAGTTTAATGTATCTGTGTTACGTCCTTATAAGCCAGATTATAAGCATGTAATAGAGTATGATCCTATTCATGTTGAAATAGACTTGACGTATGAAGAAATGCCAATTCAAATCGTTTAAAAAAAATAAGTTTTAAGGAATAAAGTAATACCTTCGGTAAAGGTAGTATAGAGAAACCACGATGCCGAAGAAGCAACGTAGGAACTTGAAAAAAAGATGAAGAAAAATTACCCTCAGTTGTTTGACTAACTTATGGCGCAGAATCATTATAAGGGGGGCGGGGGGAATGTAACAACTGAGAAAATCATATTATAATGTAAATTAATTTTTATTTGATTATATATTGAGTAAAATTATATTATATGTTATTTATAACGAGTAAGCGAGATGAAGGTTATTCTACAACCTAAAAGAGAGGTATGATAGTAGTATTCTGGCTAAGTGCTAGAAATAAGGTGTTTGAATTTCCAAGTTAAAATAAAAGCTTTCCGAGAAATTCTCCAAAAAACACTATTCATCCATTTCTGCTTGGGAATTATTTTTGAAATTTCGAGAAATACGTAATGATAGAACTTTAAGGAAAGATGGATTATCTAATAATAATTCAGTTATGACAAACACAGTTTTTTGCCTACGTACTAAATTCGAGAATGTTAGGAAAATTGAAGATTTGAATAAATTGATGGTCGTATAATAAGAAAGTTATTATACGAGGGAATGAATACAAGTATAGTACAAGGTATTGTACAAGTATATACGAAAGTTAATATAACGTATAGGATGAATGTTGTACGAACTAGTATACGTAAAGAATACGAGGATTATACGTTAAAAGTATAAACCATTATTAATGGAATAGTAGGATTTGAATGTGAATTTGGAAAGCCCAAGTAAAAGATGAGTGAGGCCCAAAGATAATTTACTTCAAACCCAAGGTTAGGCCCGAATTGAATTAAACCTAAGCCCGAACCAAGAACCGAACCCGTGGATCAAACCAATGGGTCACCGGATGAATAAAACCCATGGGGCAACACATGTGGGCCCCTCATGGTGAGTCATAGCCGGCAACTTGGTGGCCAATCAAGAGGAGTGGCTTATTTTGCAAGTTTAAAATAGTAAGGAGGTTATTGTAAGGAGGTTGGGTGACTTTTTTTCCCTTTTGCCCTCACTTTGCAAAGTCTATAAATATAGAGCTTAGATTGTCGTTTGTTGGTTGTTCAATTCACTAACACTTGGAGCATTATATTGAGAGAAAAGTGAGAGCTATTACAATTAATCAAAGAAGAAGAAGAAAGCTAGAACATCAAAAGGTAAGGAAACTTTAACCTTTGATTTTCATCTCTTCAATTGTAACCTTGATAGAGAAGTGATTATTGGTGGAGCATGTATCTTAAGAAGTAACAAGGATGTCTATTAGTAGACTTTAAACATTAATAACCATGTTACAAGTGGAATTATAATCAAAGAAGTTAGAACTAATGAAACAAACATGAATATTTAACACATGTTGTTGATGGACAAGTTTAAACCATCGTATATAGGATTAGATGCCATATGCTTGGTTAGGATGATAGATATATGAGTAATGGAATGAACCCATTTTGAACGGAGTAAAAATCTCAAGCAACGAAGTTATGTCAAAATTTACTAATTGTCGAAATCGTAAAATTCTCAGAATGATAGTCAAAATTTACTTATAGGTTGATCACCTAGACGTGCTCGTAAGAAATATCGGACTTACGAACTTAGTGATGGGTTGTCCTTTTCAAAGAAAGAAAGAATGAAATGCTCAAGGTCTTTGACCAAAATCAAGGTTTAACTGATGATGTTCATCGCTAAACATTTTAAAGAAAAGAGAAGTGCTATTTTGAATTATTTATAGTGCTTCATAACTATTGATTCAGTTATAGAAGATATATATTCATATGATTCAGGCATGCTGCTCGATTATAATTGTTATACTTGTTGAGCTAGTTATGCTCACCCTTGCTTGAATCATATGAATGCAGCTTAAAATGAACGGACCGAAGGATCCAATAAGGATAAAGGTAAGGCTAAGGCGGACAAATAGTTATCTTTGTAATAGATTAGTATTACTTTTGCAATAATTTGATACTATGACGAAGAACATATGTAATGGTTACAAAGAACCTGGGAAGGGAATTATTACTATGTAATAAAGAGAAGACATATTTATTCTATAAATGTATTTCAATCGAATGTATGTGTGAACAGTAGCATCGTGTAACACCATCTATCGGGTTAGAAGATACCCGGATTTGGGGGCGTCACAAAATCTGTGTATTTCTTCTAGCGATCTTGTGCTGCTACCAGTCTGGCTCTTATCGTTGCCACTACATTAGCCGTTTGTTGAACTAATTTCGGTCCTAACATTTTTATTTCTCCGACTTCATCCTAGCATAACGGTGTTCTGCACTTTCTCCCGTAAAGAGCTTCTTACGGTGGCATACCTATACTCGCATGATAACTATTATTGTAAGGAAATTCTACTAAGGGTAAGTGGTCGTCCCAGTTCCCTTTGAAGTCCATCACGCAAGCTCTAAGCATATCCTCCAACGTTTGTATAGTTCGTTCACTCTGCCCATCAGTTTGTGGATGATAAGTTGTACTCAACCTCAACTGTGTCCCCATTCTCTCTTGTAAGCTCTTCCAAAATTTTGACGTGAAGCGTGGATCTCAAACGGAGATAATTGATACCAGCACTCCATGTCGTGAAACGATTTCCTTTACGTAAAACTTTACCAACTGATTCAAATCAAAACTTATCTTTATCGGTAGAAAATGAGTTATCTTCGTTAGTCGATCCATGATAACCCAAATGGCATCATAACCTTTTTGCGTGACTGGAAGTCCTACCACGAAGTTCATCATAATGTGCTCCCATTTCCACTCTGGTATTTCTAATGGTTGAAGTAGACCACTCGGCCGCTAGTGCTCCGCTTTGACTCGTAGATAAGTAAGACATCTACTAACGCACTCTACAACTTCTCGGTTTAGATCGGGCCACCAAAAGTGTTGTCGAAGATCTCAGTACATCTTCGTGCCTCCTGGATGAATAGAATACATCGTATTGTGTGCTTCGTGCAAGATTTCCTCTCTCAGTTCTATTATAGCTGGCACCCATACTCGACCCTCAAATCTCATTATACCTTCTTTATCCACCTTGAACTTTTCTTCCTCATTTTATACTATTATCTTCCTTATTTTCTCGCATTCTTCATCTTTCTCTTGTGATTCCTTTACTCTGTCCAACAACGTTAGATGAGGTTCCATCACAAATATTCTTCTCTCAGACTTTCCTGGTCCCTTCACTTTTATTTCCAATTTCTCCATTTCTCCTCCTGAGTTTTTAAATTAAACAATTTCTCCATCATAGTCCTTAATTAGTGTTTCAACCACATTTGCCTTACCGGGATGGTATAAAATCTCACAATCATAGTCCTTAATTAACTCCAACTACCTTCTTTGGCTCATATTCAAGTCCTATGTAAGAATATATTTCAGACTCTTATGGTCTGTATATATTTCACACTTCTCCCCATAGAGATAGTGCCTCCAGATTTTCAAAGCAAAAACCACTGCAGCTAACTCCAAATCGTGGGACGGATACCCCTTCTCATAATCCTTCAATTGACGTGACACATACGCAATGACTTTGCTGTTTTGCATAAGCACACAACCAAGTCCTTTATGCGACACATCACTATAAACAACAAAATTTCTTGTATTGTCCGAAAGAGATAACACAGGTGCCGTACTCAACCTCTTCTTAAGTTCTTGAAAGCTTTCCTCACACTTCTCTGTCCAAACAAATTTCACAGCTTTTCGAGTCAAATTTGTTAACGGAGTTGCGATCTTGGAAAAGTCTTAAATGAATTTTCGGCAATATCCTGCCAATCCAAGAAAACTTCATACTTCTGACGGCGTTCTCGGCTGATCCCAGTTTATCACGGCTTCGACTTTGGATGGATCCACCGAAATTCCGTCTTTATCAATCACATGTCCAAGAAATTGTACCCGCTCAATCCAAAATTCATATTTCAAAAACTTGGCATACAACTTCTCCCTTCTTAAAGCTTCTAACGTTAACTTCAAATGCTCTTCATGTTCTTCCTTGGTTTTTGAATATACCAAAATATCATCTATAAATACCACTACTAATTTGTCCAAAAACGGCTTGAACACTCCATTTATTAAGCCCATAAATGCTGCAGGAGCATTCGTTAGACCAAATGACATTACTAAAAATTCGTAGTGACCAAATCATGTTCTGAACGCTGTCTTCGGTACATCCTCTAGCCTCACCTTCAGCTGATGATAACCACTCCTCATGTCTATCTTGGAAAAGTATCTCGCTCCCTTCAATTTATCAAACAGGTCATCGATCCTCGGTAATGGATATGTATTCTTAATCGTGATATTATTCAATTCTCTATATTCGATGCAAAGTCGCATTGTCCCGTCCTTCTTCTTCACAAACAACACCGGCGCTCCCCACATCGATACGCTCGGTTGGATGTACTTCTTGTCCAGTAATTCTTATAGTTGTACCATCAATTCTTTCATCTCTACTAGTGCCATTCGGTACGGTGCCTTCGATATTGGAGCCGTTCCTGGTGCCAAATCGATCACAAATTCAACCTCTCTATCTGGCAGAAGTCCTGGAAAATCGTCTGGAAATACGTCTACGAAGTCACTCACTACTGGTATCTCCTCTACTTTTCGATTCTCTTTACGACTGTCGACTATGTAAGCTAAATATCCTATACAGCCTTGTCTTAACAACTTCCTGGACTGCATCATCATTAGACAACTCGCTTGTCTAGGCGACTTGCTACCATAAAACACAACCTTTGACGGAGTTATAAGGTTAATATGCTTCTTCTGGCAATCAATTATAGCCCCGTAATTGAATAACCAGTCCATTCCCAAGATAACATCAAATTCCCCAAGTCGAATAGGGATAAGATCTACGTTCATGATATTACCCTTAATATCCACTCTACAGTTCTTATGTACCTACTTTACAGGGATTATATCTCTATTCGCCATTTCTATGTTCATGGGATGTTCTAACTCGTCCTTAGGCAATTCTAAGTTCTTAGCAAAGTCATCGGATATAAATGAACAAGTAGCACCCGAATCAAATAATACATAAGCATTAACTTTATTGATAGGAATAATACCTGACACCACATCACGGGACTACACTGCATCCTGCACCGTTATGTTGAATGTCCTGGCGGTCGGTCGGTTGGTTGCGGTCGGTCTTGTGATAGTCAGGGCGCTTCCACTGCTGTTTCCTCTATTTCCTCCTGATCCTGCCTCTCCAGATCCCTTCTTAGGACAGTCCCTTGCAAGATGATCCTTTAAGCCACAAGTGAAGCAGACACCCTTGTTTGGGTTAGGACAGTTGGGTGCTATGTGGCCTTCCTGACCACAATTATAGCACACTCATTTACCCTTCATACACACTCCCAAATGAGCTTTCCCTTAGGTTGGGCACGCTTTGATCCTCTTCTTCTGACCTCCTTGCTGATTTCCAGTTGATGAGTTGTCAGACCACCTTATCTTCTTATTATTACCACCTCCCGTGTTACTTCCACTAGCCTTGTTGATTCCTTCATTTTCACTCTTCTTCCTCTTCTGATCTTGATTATATTTTGTTACCGCATCGCTTCCACCTTCAGCGAGTATGGACGTCTTCAGTTGAAACAACGACACTTTACTATACAACCAGCGCTTCAGTCCTTGTTCAAACCTTCTTGTTTTTTCTCATCTGTGTGCACTTGATATGTGGCAAACCTAGCCAACTCATTGAATCTTGCCATATAGTCTGGTACAGACATATTCCCCTGTTTCAACTCCAGAAACTGGACCTCCAATTGGTTCTGCGAGCTGGTCGGGAAATACATCTCAAAAAACATCTCCTTGAATCTCTCCCAAGTAATCACTCCTTCTCCTCCACGGACCTTGTTTGCTTGCCACCAATAACTGGCTTCGAATTTCAACATAAAAGTCGCGTAGGCAGTTTTTTGGTCCTCTCTAACTCTGACGACATCAAAAACTTTTTCCATCTCTATAACCCAAGTTTGAGCCTCGATCGGATTCATGGAGCCTTTAAACTTTGGCAGTCCCACCACCTTGAAATCCTTAAACGTCATATTCGATGGAGCTTGAGGTTGATTATGAATCACTCCAGCTAATAAGTTCACCAATTGCTGAACGGGGTTAACATTGGCGTTGTTGTTGTTATTGTTATTCATCGGTTCTTCTTGAGCTTGTTGACGGTTCTGTCTTCTTCTTGGTGGCATATTTCTGTTAAAATATATGCTTATTAGATCTTTATTAAATTTTCGAAATAGTTAAGGCTTAACTCAACAATCTAACATACTCACTTAACACATTATCTCAAACAACTTGATATATTTATTCAAATCAAAAGTTTTAACATCAAACGATAGCATCACTGATATTACATCAACTATCCCGAGATAAAGAATCTACAGGATTTAAAAAATTAAAATATTCATTTGTTTATAAGGACATCGAAAATACATCTAAATACCAGATAATTTTTTATTTTATTTTGTTCACACAATTAAACAAATCCTATCACTGCCTGTTAAGGCGCTGAATAGCCTTGCTACGTTCCTCTTCCATAATGCGGGACATCGTCCGACGATCTAGCATATACGATGGTCCTTCGAACTAAATTGGGTATCTTATAACTCGATCCTGAGCCTCATCCATTGCATTTTGAAGTGTAGAACGTGTCCCCCCAAGCTTAGCCTTCTTCGCATGATAATCCTCTTCTATAAGATCAACACGACGTGATTCTCTTACCCAGCCTTCCTCTACTATGGTCAGCCTTTCTGTGCTCTCTTTTAGTTCCTTCTTCAACTTCTCTATTTCTTCGGACTTCTCCTCGGTTTGACCCTTCTTATGAACCAAATCCCACTCCATGTTTCCTAGACGTGTGAAGAGTCACAACCTCCCTATCCTTACGCTTTCGATGGTAATCTTTGAATAATCATCCTTCCATCAGATCTCGGATAAAGTGTCACGTAACTCTACGTTACGGTCATATAACGCGTCGTACATCTCAGCATCTGTGGAGTTCAGTGGGAACTCCTCTTCTTCCTCTTCCTCCTCAGGATCCTCCTCTGGATCAGTCTCAGGCTCATTCTCCTGACCAACAACAGTGATCAACAGAGATGGCTCTCTCTATACCAACTGCTCCCTGACGACATAAATGTCTCGGGGCTCCTCCTCTGTAGGTACTTGGGGTTCCTCCTCCCCAACTCGACTAGCTCCTCCAACATCCGACATCATGACAACATAGTTTCAAGTGTTAGTTACTAAGTCATACTAGTGAGCACATAATTTAACATATAAGTACATAAAGTATTTTATTATCTTCAATGAATTAAGAAATTCATTTCTTAGAACTCGATAAGAGTTTTCCATCACTATGTTCTTCCTATAAGGCTACTACCTAAGGTCGTTCCCCCACCTAAGGTTCATAACCTACAACTTTGATACTAACCTGTGACACCCCCAAATCCGGGTACTTCAATTCCCACATGATTTGGTGTTCACTATACAAACATCATATATCTAACTACCCATAATAAATGAAAAATAGATTGAAATAAATCCTCTCCTTAAGGAGTTACATCATCTGAAATAAGTACAAATATCCCAGGTCATACTAACCTTAAATCTCAATTACGGAACATAAACAAATAATCGTCTTACACAACTTTAACATAAGTCTACAACAGAAATACATCATCACATAAACAACAAGTCTTCATCACTTGTTAATCTTGCCCTTGCCTTTGCTAGTAGAACGCTCGTCGGACCTTTCGTTCTTAACTGCAATGTTATTATTCCGCAAGAGTGAGCACGATTGTCCATAAGTATAATAATGAAATAACAATATAATTACATGCGAGTGAATCAAAGAATTCTGGAATAAAACTCAACTTTTGAATCAAGAATGAATAACAAGAATCAAAAGATTTCTGAGGGTCATAAGACCTTGAACTATGTCCTAGGTTATCAAGGGATATACTTGAAACCTTTAACAGTCATAAGACTATGGACTATTCTACTCGTACTTAGGGGGATCATCCCTTAGTACCATACTGTGCACAATATCTTAACGCTAACGCATAAAAAATCCCTATACAGGGTTGTTCATCTCAGTTTGACATTAGAGTCCGCACCAAAAGAAGTTTGGTTTGGATAATTCAATAAGGGTTCTAAAATTTAGAACGTTCGTCAACTATGGACTAGTCGAATCAATAAGGGTTCACTAGTCTAACAAGGTTCAATAATAAATGGTATTTAATTCGAATAACAATCTCAAGAGGTATACAATAGAACAAGTATTGTATAACAGAATCATACTATGAAAAGATTAATAATCTTTATTATAACAAATTGAATTTGATTAATAATAACGAGAATTTGCTCGATGTACATTTATAAACTTGAATAACAATAACAAGTAGGGTTAGAAAACTTGCCTCGTGCATAGATTACACGTTAATTATACATGTTCCTTGATTTAATCCTATATACCATTTATATTCAAAATACCAGTCAATTAACGTAACTAGTCATTGCAAGTTTATTCTTTGGTCTAAACTCTGGTTATGACTATACTTAGTCAAATCACCACACTTATTGTCACATAATTTACACTTCACGAACAATAAGTTAACTATGCATTTAATAATTCAATCCACACGTAAATACGTTATTGACATGTTAAGAATCTATTTTAACATCTCATTATACGTCTAACATATTTTTATGTACATTAGATTAGGTTACTATCACATTCCTAGATTTGAACAATTACAATTTTCATTTCTGGACAATCTGCAGAGTGGCGTTGCGGCGCCACTGTTAGGCTTGTTCTTGGCACTGCGGCGCGGGCCTTACGGCATGGAGATGGTGTCGCGGCGCGGCGAACCCATACCAGTTCTGTAATTCGCGAAAAATTGCAGAACATGGCCAAAACCTCCAATTAATAATTTTTTACACGAATTTAGACATACCCAAACACTGTAATACATATATAACTACTACTCAACCCTTCTAGCATGATTTTAACAAGTTAAAACACATAATTTACAGAATTAAACTATGTAATTTCAATGTTCTTGATGTTCTTGAAAGTTTTGAACACAAAACATAAAAATAAACACTACGGGTTCGTTATAACACCGAATATGTTCATTTGAAGTTTGTTTTCTTTGTTTTAACATGCATAATTATATACAAGTGTAAAATTTATGATACAACATATGATTAACGTATTAAAATTGCTTGTAAGGGCCATATGGCCATATTTCGTACTCTGTATTTTGAAGAAAATATATACGACATGTTTTTTGAAATTGATGTTATGGAAATATACAATATATAGTAAAACATGATATGATAACATCTTACTTCATATATAAACACATAATCACTTCCCTTTCAGATTATAGAGATTTTAACAGAACTTGAAAGTCATTTTCATAAAACTTTAAATGACGTAAATACAAAATTGGGTTGAAAAGGTTACCCAAAGCGTAGGGTGTAGATTAGTAGGGGAAACCTTTCTTAGATGCTTCTTCAATTCCTCACTCACAATTTCCCTCAAAAGTTCTCAATTTCTCTCTGTGAATTGCTTTGCCAGACTTAGAAAATAAAAGAATTAACGAATAAAAGAAAGAAGACGTATATAACATTTTTAAAACTGACGCAGTTGTAGTCAGTTAAGCCAGTCATGGGTTAACTACTCCCAACTTCCCTAAGGCTCAATTTGGCTAATCTTAAAAACTTAATCCCGTTTAATTTGATAAACTTCTTATACTATAGTTTAATAATGTCACACCCATTTACACAATAAATCAAATATCTTATTTAATTTAATTTAAATAAATATAATAATTTCTCATTAATTCACATAGTCACATAATTAAATTTCTCATTTATTAATTATGTCAAGTTATTAATTCTTTAATTAATTATTAAATTAATTAAAATAACATTATGCTTATTAAATATTTCATTTAATTTAATAAGCTCACATAAATACATACTTTGAATAATAAATATTCTCCACATTAATTTGATAAATATAACACATATAATTAAATTAATCTACCACAATTTCATCAGTTAATTATTTAATCTAATAATTAAATCATCGAAGAATATTTATTTAATTCAATAAATATTAAAATAATTATTACAAAATCTCGTTTGTCACATCTTTCCCCCTTAAAAGGATTATGTCCTCAGAATCACGACTCAATCAATTCGTCCCGTTACATCTTTTACTTTATGTCATTTACATTATGTACTTAACTGCTATAACTGCTATGTATGTATTAACTGTTTACCACTGAACTAACTCTAAGAACAATGTATGTATAATTATGAATATATCAAAGAATGGGATCTTTTACTTATTCCGCTATTCTTGAAAAGATTCTTATGTTTGTCATATGTTAATTCATTAGCAATACAAAATAAAAGAGAAAAATATTTGAGATTAAAAAGGATCAATTCAACCCCCCTTCTAAATCTATTGTGTGCCTACTAGGAACTAACAGTATTGATGTAATACTACAAGTGTATAGCAATTTTTGGGTCAGATCATAACACATCAAGAAGATATAAGCCTTTGAACAAGCTGTCACAGATGTTCTTCATTTTCTGGGTTACCTAGAAATGAAGAACAGTTCGAGTAGCCACTTTTGGGCTTCCACAACTTGCAATCTATAAGACCCCGAATTTTATAAAATAAAAGTATTCAATTTTTCTTATAATTACTATTCAGTAAATGGTTAAATTGATAAAAGGTTAAAGTTAAGGGTAATATATGAAATTTTTCAAAATACAAAAGTGGTTATAAAGTATTCATTATTTTCGGGGAATATTCATTTAGTCGTGGAATATTCTTTCTCGGGGGAATATTAAATGCGACGGTAGCAGACTATTTGTGGGCCCCATAACGGATAAGCTGCCGGATGAAGAAAACGACAAATTTGAGTTTTTATAAATAACGGCAGTAGTTATTATCAATTAACATCGTTGGAATACCCCGGTGGTTAAAATACGGTAATAAGCGTGGTTATGCAAAGATGGCACTTGCGGTATTGCGGTGACAGTATTGTTGAATTATTGATCCTTACGTAAGAAGGCACTACTCAATAATTATTACGAGAATTCTTATTCAATATTTTATTTTATTGATTCAATAATTTTGGGTTGATATTTTATATTATTATTGCTCAATAATTTTCATCTGCATAGTATCTCCATTATCGGATCAATAATTCATATTATTTGAATAATATTATTAGATAGCATTATTGGCAATGTCTAGAAAGTTACATCAAGGAGAGGTTTGGTCACCTAATTGCGCACCAAGATGAGGAGAAATCCTTATCGAAATCCCCCTTTCTTCCAGGAGGCGCTGCTGGTTGTCATTATTGTGATTCGTAATATTATTTGTGAATAATTAATTATTGATTTATATGATAAGGAAATATTTATTTTATGTGGATATAAATGATGGATATATTTATTTTATGTGGATAAAAATGAAGGAATTAATCTTTGAGGTGTTTTATCAGTATTTTGTCGGTGTGGAGGTATTAAAAATCATCCGTTTGTGGATTTCGAATATTTTTGGTTTGGAATTTGGAAAAACTCAAAGCTACAAAGTTGTAGAGAATTCGATTTCAGTCAGAATGGATATAAAATTAGTAATTTTCTGATAACCGGGGTATTTTCTATAAATTGTTGAAGTTTCAGAAAATAAAATAATTTTTATTAATTTATGGGTGGGACCCACTTTTGGTGGGTGTTCAATACATATGTGAAATTTCTTTGAATTTTGTCAAGGATGGCTTCTTTGGAATTTCAGTTTGGGTAGAGCGAGAGAGGATAAAAGAAAATAATATATTATTTTATTAATTTAGTCTCCTTTTGCGTTCTAGCATTTTCCTATAAATAGAAACTTAATTGAAAATCACACCAGAAATAAGTTTTATTTCTCTCTATATTATCAAGCATATTTTTTAGAGTATTTAGATACTTTGAGAGTTGCTATTTAGTAGAAGTTTCCTCCGATTTTTCATCCGAAGTACTGCTCTCTTGAGGTAAGGGATTTTAAGGGTTATTATGTTTTCCAGTTCGTACTTCTTCCGACCTTCAGAAAATTCTGGAAATATTTGAAATGATATTTTGATGAGTTTTATTGATTTTGTCCAAAAATGGTGATTTTTGGATGTATAGATTAAGAGCTATGAATTTTATGAGAAAACACTATTTTAAAAGTAACCGCTTATAACTCCTTGTGGTTAACTCCAAAATTGAAGAAATTTTTATTAGGAGTACATCTATATAACATCAGTGTACTCTATGAATTTCGAAAATTTTGGATAAAAGTACAATTTATGATAAATGTCTAAATATTCGGCGGTTTTGGCCATATGAAAAAATAGTAAATGAATTTTAAAAATTATGAGAGAAATATATGTTCAATATGGGACTATATTCTGCTAAATCCCAGAAATGAAATATTTTTGGAACTGATTTGGTATTTTTCATAAAAATGGTCTAGTTATGAGTAAAAGAATTAAATATGTTATGTGAAGTAAGAAAATTTGAAAATATGATTTTATGGCTTGAGAATCATACATAAGTTATATGCAGATTTTTTAAGAGGGTTTTGGTTATTGGCGATGAAATCTTATGAGTTTGGCATTTTAGAATGATTAAATGCATTATTTAGTAAAGTGTAAACAATTAAAATAAATTGTTTATAAGTTTAAGAAATGTTATTTCAATATCATTATACCGAAATATTGGTATGGATTTTATTGTGGAATTTCTACCTTTTTGTGTTGAGTTACTATTCATGAGTTACTATTCACGAAGTTACTATTCATGGGTTACTATTCACGAGTTACTATTCACGACAAAATTAGTTTCTTTTTCTGACCAAATTATAGTTGAGTTATGAATATTACTCTTGAGATTAAAACTATATATTGATCATATTATTTTTATTATCATATATAACATTTTTATAACCCTAATGATGATATTTCTCTTTGACTTGAGTGTAAAGATGGGTAGATTTTTGGTATGATCATGACTATGGGTTCTCTTTGGCCAGTAGTGCAAAGTTGAATTGGTGACTAGTATGATCATGACCATTGAATTTATAATTGAATATCTTTAGCTTCAGTGCACAGGTGAAATGATCAACATGGTTATAATTGTTTATATAAATCTGAAATGATTATATATTTCTTTGAGATATTAATATATTTGACACTGTGTAGTGCAAATATGAATCTGTTGATGAATATATTTGGCACTGTAGTGCAAATATGAAGCTATTGAGGAATATCTTTGGCCCGTAGTGCAAAGATGAATTATTGATGAATATCTTTGGCCCGTAGTGCAAAGATGACCTGTTGTTGAATATCTTTGGCCTGTAGTGTAAAGACGGTCTATTGATGAATATCTTTGGCCCGTAGTGCAAAGATGAAATTGTTAGTATGATTATAAACAGGAACTGTGATTTTGTATAACCATGATCTTTGATGTTTCAGGAATAAACATGTGATGAATATTATCTTCGTCCTGGATGCGAAGAGAAATTTAGAATCACAATTATGATTATGAGTTATTCATATGATTGTGGACCAGAACTGTTGATTGATGTTACAGGGATAAAACATTATTGGTGGATTTTTAACATAGAGAATATAATAGACTTTATGGTCTATTTGACTCTTCTAATGGATTGCTCATTCCGCTGCAACTATGGTTGAAATTTTTATCATCTACTATATGTTCTAAATCTCTGATTTATTATTGATGAAGGCTATTGATAATTTAATTATCTTTAGTTATGATATTCTTTACTGAGCTAGTTGTGCTCACCCTTTTGCTTCACAATTCCTTTCAGGTAATAAAGAGTGTAGCTGGGTCGAGCGGGGGTAACAGGGGAATAGAACGGTGGTCATCATTTAGTAGTTATATTTGGTGAATCAACTAGGGTGAGGCGAACCCAACGTTGGAAGGGTGTTTTGCCACTATCATAGAAGATGTCTAATGATATACAACCTCGTGTCATCATAAGATAGGATTGTGCTCATCCATTTGCTGAGTATATTTACGAGCACTACCTATATAATCTTGGTGTTTGTTTGAAGTATAATTCTCAATTAGAGACAGTGGAGATAATGATATGTCAAGAGAAGACTCACCATTGGGAAGAATATGATAGTAATCTTCTCGTTTTCCATTGGAGTCTATTGGGTCAACCAAGGATAATTCTGTGGCAATATGATATCTATCATAACCTAGAAGCATGGCCTCCCATGTACGAAGGTTTCCGCACTTCCCAAAGATTCTAATTTCTAAAACAGTTTTTGACTATAACTTTATGTAAGGTATCATTGTGACGTGCTATCCAAGGTTGGGATGAGTGTCACAGTTGGTATATATTTGTATCCAAACTCACAGCATATGTTTTGTTATATTTTGCACGACAATTGTTGTAATAAAGTTGTAGTTGTTTTCTGTACCATATATTTGGCGACTCAGAATGGGTTGGATGGAATGGACCTATTTTGGGGTTGTCACGTTTGGTATCAGAGCTTAGGGATATGGTCTCTGGCGGAGATCGGGGAATAGAACTAGGAGGGGAGAGATGAGTAAATCCTTCGCTAGTGTGTCCTACCTAAGCTTATTTGTTGGTCAGTCATAATATGGGGATATTATGTGATATGTTAATTTGTTCAATTAACCCTTGTTTTGAAGCTGTATTCTAGAATGATATCTGAAATACAGGAGATGAGCAATGGAGAAATCATGATGACAGGGAAGATGGAATCTGGAATGGAAGCAAGGTATTCTTAACTCTTTGAAATACCAGGTACATAAATTTCGGGGACGAAATTTCATAAGGAGGGGAGATTGTAAAACCCCGAATTTTATGAAATAAAAGTATTCAATTTTTCTTATAATTACTATTCAGTAAATGGTTAAATTGATAAAAGGTTAAAGTTAAGGGTAATATATGAAATTTTTCAAAATACAAAAGTGGTTATAAAGTATTCATTATTGTCGGAGAATATTCGTTTGGTCGTGGAATATTCTTTCTGTCCGGGAATATTCGTACGATGGCGCAGCTATTTGTGGGCTCCATAACGGATAACTCTCGGATGAAGAAAACGAAAATTTTGAGTTTTTATAAATAATTGGCGTAGTTATTATCAATTAACTTATTTGTTGGAATACCCGGTGGTTAAAATACGATGAATACGCGTTGGTTACATGAAGAAGTATTACGGTATTACGATGTATTGTTGAATTATTGATCCTTACGTAAGAAGGCACTACTCAATAATTGTTACAGTAATTCTTGCTCAATATTTTATTTTATTGATTCAATAATTCTTTGGGTTGATATTTTATATTATTGTTGTTTTCAATAATTTTTTCTTTTTTGATATCTCCATTATCGGATCAATAATTCATATTATTTGAATAATATTATTAGATATCATTATTGGCAATGTCTAGAAAGTTCGTCATGGAGAGGTTTGGTCACCTAAATTGCGCCAAGAAGGAGAAATCCTTATCGAAATCCCCTCTTTCTCGAACCGCTTTAGTTGTCATTATTGTGATTCTGTAATATTATTTGTGAATAATTAATTATTGATTTATATGATAAGGAAATATTTATTTTACGTGGATATAAATGATGGATATATTTATTTTTATGTGGATAAAAATGTTGAAATTAATGCTGAGGTGTTTTATCAGTATTTTGTCGGTGTGGAGGTATTAAAAATTATCCGTTTGTGGATTTCGGATATTTTTGGTTTGGAATTTGGAAAAACTCAAAGCTACAAAGTTTTAGAGAATTTGATTTCAGTTAGAATGGACGTAAAATTCATATTTTTCTGATAACCGGGCTATTTTCTATAAATTGTTGAAGTTTCGGAAAATAAAATAATTTTTATTAATTTATGGGTGGGACCCACTTTTGGTGGGTGTTCAATAAACATGTGGGCTGCTGAATTTTGTCAAGGATGGCTTGGCTTTGGAATTTGATTTGGGTAGACATATAGAGGATAAGAGAAAATAATATATTATTTTATTAATTTAGTCTCCTTTGGCGTTCTAGCATTTTCCTATAAATAGAAACTTAAGTTAGAATTGAAAATCACACCAGAAACAAGTTTTCTTTCTCTCTATATTATCAAGCATATTTTTGAGAGTATTTAGATACTTTGAGAGTTGCTATTTAGTAGAAGTTTCCTCCGGTTTTTCATCCAAAGTACTGCTCTCTTGAGGTAAGGGATTTTAAGGGTTATTATGTTTTCCAGTTCGTACTTCTTCCGACCTTCAGAAAATTCTGGAAATATTTGAAATGATATTTTGATGAGTTTTATTGATTTTGTCCAAAAATAGTGATTTTTGGATGTATAGATTAAGAGCTATGAATTTTATGAGAAAACACTATTTTAAAAGTAACCGCTTATAACTCCTTGTGGTTAACTCCAAAATTGAAGAAATTTTTATTAGGAGTACATCTATATAACATCAGTGTACTCTATGAATTTCGGAAATTTTGGATAAAAGTACAATTTATGATAAATGTCTAAATATTCGGCAGTTTTGGCCATATGAAAAAATTGTAAATGAATTTTAAAAATTATGAGAGAAATATATGTTCAATATGGGACTATATTCTGCTAAATCCCAGAAAAGAAATATTTTTGGAACTGATTTGGTATTTTTCATAAAAATGGTTACGTTATGAGTAAAAGAATTAAATATGTTATGTGAAGTAAGAAAATTGGAAAATATGATTTTATGCCTTGAGAATCATACATGAGTTATATGCAGATTTTTGATGAGGGTTTTGGTTATTGGTGATGAAATCTTATGAGTTTAGAATTTTAAAATGATTAAATGCATTATTTAGTAAAGTGTAAACAATTAAAATAAATTGTTTATAAGTTTAAGAAATGTTATTTCAATATCATTATACCGAAATATTGGTATGGATTTTATTGTTGAATTTCTACCTTTTTGTGTCGAGTTACTATTCATGAGTTACTATTCACGAGTTACTATTCATGAGTTACTATTCATGGGTTACTATTCACGAGTTACTATTCACGACAAAATTAGTTTCTTTTTCTGACCAAATTATAGTTGAGTTACGAATATTACTCTTGAGATTAAAACTATATGTTGATCATGTTATTTTTATTATCATATATAACATTTTTATAACCCTAATGATGATATTTCTCTTTGACTTGAGTGTAAAGATGGGTAGATTTTTGGTATGATCATGACTATGGGTTCTCTTTGGCCAGTAGTGCAAAGTTGAATTGTTGACTGGTATGATCATGACCATTGAATTTATAATTGAATATCTTTAACTTAAGTGCAAAGGTGAAATGATCAACATGGTTATAATTGTTTATATAAATTCTGAAATGATTATATATTTCTTTGAGATATTAAGATATTTTACCTGTAGTGCAAATATGAACTGTTGATGAATATATTTGGCCTGTAGTGCAAATATGAACTATTGAGGAATATCTTTGGCATGTAGTGCAAAGTTGAATTGTTGATGAATATCTTTGGCCCGTAGTGCAAAGATGAAATTGTTATTATGATTATAAACAGGAACTGTGATTTGGTATAACCATGATCTTTGATGTTTCAGGAATAGACATGTGATGAATATTATCTTCATCACGGATGCGAAGAGAAATTTAGAATCACAATTATGATTATGAGTTATTCATATGATTGTGGACCGTAAGCTGTTGATTGATGTTACAGGATAAAACATTGTTGGTGGATTTTTAACATAGAGAAGATAATAGACTTTATGGTCTATTTGACTCTTCTAATGGATTGCTCATTCTGCTGCAACTATGGTTGAAATTTTTATCATCTACCATATGTTCTAAATCTCTGATTTATTATTGGTGAAGGCTGTTGATAATTTAATTATCTTTAGTCATGATATTCTTTACTGAGCTAGTTGTGCTTACCCTTTTGCTTCACGATTCTTTTCAGGTAATAAAGAGTGTAGCTGGGTCGAGCGGGGGTAACAGGGGAATAGAACGGTGGTCATCATTTAGTAGTTATATTTGGTGAATCAACTAAGGTGAGGCGAACCCAACGTTGGAAGGGTGTTTTGCCACTATCATACAAGATGTCTAATGACATACAACCTCGTGTCATCATAAGACAGGATTGTGCTCATCCACTTGCTGAGTATATTTACGAGTACTACCTATATAATCTTGGTGTTTGTTTGAAGTATAATTCTCAATTAGAGACAGTGGAGATAATGATATGTCAAGAGAAGACTCACCATTGGGAAGAATATGATAGTAATCTTCTCATTTTTCTTTGGGGTCTATTGGGTCAACCAAGGATAATTCTGTGGCCTTATGATAACTATCATAACCTAGAAGCATGGCCTCCCATGTACGAAGGTTTCCTTGAGCACTTTCCAAAGATTCTAATTTCTAAAACAGTTTTTGACTATACCTTTATGTAAGGTGTCATTGTGACGTGCTATCCAAGGTTGGGATGAGAGTCACAGTTGGTATATATTTGTATCCAAACTCACAAAGATATATGTTGTTGTTGTATTTTGCACGACAATTGTTGTAATAAAGTTGTAGTTATTTTCTGTACCATGTATTTGGCGACTCAGAATGGGTTGGATGGAATGGACTTATTTTGGGGTTGTCACACAATCCATGTAATGTTTTGGTGTTCTTAGGGTTCTAGATTATAGTCCATATGTAAAGGAACAGATCTATCACATTAAATTAGTCTAACAACATCACAACTACCATATATGATCCGTTCAAACCATGTAAGAAATAAGTCTCTTAAGTTTTCTGGGTTACCCAGAAAACACCATTCGTGATCATTCTGCCTGGTTTGACTAACCACTATCTTAATCATGTTTGATGTTTTAGTTATCTAAAGGCATAAGCATGTAGTACATATAACGTATTACAACTTAAATACAAAAACAAGAACAAATCATCAAACAACTAAAAGATCAAAGCCCCTAAACTTCTTGTCAAAGCTTTCTGGGTAAGTTATGGGTTACCCAGAATTTGCTAAGTTATGGCCGGTCAACGAGGTTTGACCACCCATAATTTACAATCTATACCAGATCTAACCCTGATTCAAGTTCCAGAACAAAGTCCTCATGACATATTACAACTACAAACTTTTAAAACACTAAAAATATTAACAGACACAGATCTATGAGGCCTGACATTCGATTATCAGACAACATTTATAAATTTTTCCAAATTTTTGAAATCTTTAATTTCGTGCATATAGATGTTATAGATCCACTATATACCAACCCAGACCACTGATTAACACTACATACAACATATTTAAACACAAAAACACAAGATCTAACATATCATTAAAGATCAGATTTGGTTTTAGGGTGTATACCTTACTTTGCTAAATCTTAATTCTAGGGTTCCTGATATGTTCTTGGTGTGTTAGGAGCTTGATAAGGAACTGAAATACTTATGATTTTCGTGGGTCTAGAGAGTGAGAGACTTGGTTGAGTGTTGGTGAACAAATGGGACTAAAATGTGGACTTTTCTCTCTCTAATTCCTTGTATATTTTGATTAAATGGACTTGGATGATGCAAGGTGTCACTTAGCTCAGATTTGGCTGAGATATGAAGCACATGTGATCTAGAGTTAGCCACCAACTCAATTATATGGCAAGATCTACACCATCCAATTAAAGAATTACAAAAATGGCATTTTGGTCTTTTTGCTTACATTTTTAATGGCAAACTTGGAACTTGACTAACCCTTAGGGTTTAACCCTAAGGTTTTGAAAAATTTAGTTTCTAGGATTTTCTAATTAGGGCTTAAAATAAAAATATTAGGCTTTCTAATTTTAGAAATTATAGTTTATTAATTATATTAGGGTTTCATAATATTATTAGGGTTCCCAAATTATGGATTAGGTTTTCTAATAATTATCTATAATCACATAATATACACATTTTCATTTAAATACCAACATAATCGATTATTATGTTAATATGTAAATACAATAAGTAATTAAATTCTTAACATATATTCATATAATTATGTCAATAATCATAATTATATTTAAAATCTATAGTCATAGATCAAATTAATATACTTACATATATTTGAATACAAACATAGTTAATACTAATATTTAATATTCAAATTTCTTAAGAAAATAATTTCTTATTATTCATAACTTAAATATACTTTCCTTATAAATACAATCATACAATAATTGTATTAATCATGAAATTACATATGAGAGATCAAAATTTAGGGTTTTGATCTATATTCACACTTTACATCCTATATACCATTATTAATTAAGTAAAAAAATTTACTTAACTAATCCGGATAAATTCATATAACAACATAATTATTATAATAATTTTAATGAGTATTTCATATATTATATAAATAATACATTAATCATATTTTCATAGAAAATAAATAATAAAACATTTTTACTACAAAATTTAATTTATTATAAGAATATAATTGGCAAAACTATGTTTTTCACCACTATACTTGGCACGTTTTACTTAATACACCACTGAACTTTTAATCTTTTGGATTACCCCATTAAACTAATTAAAAAATTTTAATTGGGTCATTCCGTCCAAAGTGACAGACGTTAATGTGGCGCTGATGTGGCAAAAAAAAAATTGCTTATGTGGCCAAACAAAATCAAAAACAGATTTTTTTAAAAAAATTAACATTTTAAAGTTTTAAAATAACAAAAACATAATAAAATATAACAAAAAATAAAAAAAATAAAACCTAATTTTTTTTTAAAATTTTTTTAAAAAAAATAGAATTCTATAAAAATATATTTTATTTTAAAAGCAGATTTTTTAAAAAAAATAGTTTTTTTTAAAAAAATAGATTTTTTTAAAACAAATTTTTTTAAAATAAATTTTTTTGAAAAAACAGATTTTAAAAAATTGAATTCTAAAAAATATACTTTTTCAAAAAAAACATATTTTTTAAAAAAAATAGAATTTTTTAAAATTTTTTTTTAAAAAAGAGAATTTTAAAAAGTATTTTTGAAAAATGAAACTATATTTTTAAAAAAAGATTTTTCAAAAAGAAGAACTTTTTTAAAATTTGATTTTTTTTAAAATAGCTTTTTTAAAAAATCGTCTTTTTTAAAAAACAACTTTTAAAAAACATAATTTTTGAAAAAACTGCTTTTTAAAAATATATTTTTTAAAATGCTTTTTTTTAAAAGTCCCGTTTTAAAAATTCTCTTTTTAAAAAATTTTTTTTTTAAAAAAAAAAGCCGTGTTAAAAAATTCTATTTTTTAAAAAAATATATTTTTTTAAAAGTATATTTTTTAGAATTCTATTTTTTAAAAATCTATTTTTCAAAAAATTCTATATTTTTAAAAAATTTGTTTTTTAAAAAATTATTTCTTAAAAAAAGCTAAAATTCATTTTTTATAGAATTCTATTTTTTAAAAAATAATTTTTTAAAAAATATATTTTTTATAAATTCTAATTTTTTAAAAAAAATGCTTTTCAAAAAAAATATATATTTTTAAAAAAAATCTGTTTTTTTTTAAAAAAAATTATTTTTTGTTGTATTTTATTATGTTTTGTTATTTTTATAACTTTAAAATGTAAATTTTTTTTAAAAAAAAACTATTTTTTATTTTTTTTGCCATATAAGCAATTTTTTATTTTTTTGCCACATCAGCGTCATGTCAGCGCCACTTTAACGTCTGTCAATGTACGGAATTACCCAATTAAAAAAATTTAATTAGTTTAATGGTGTAATCCAAAAAATTTAAAGTTCAGTGGTGTATTAAGTAAAACGTGCCAAGTATAGTGGTGAAAAACATAGTTTTGTCGAATATAATTTATAACAATCAACAATTCTTTTCAAAAAAAAATTTGGTAATCATTCATGTAATAAATAAATTTTTATTGACCACTTATACATATACGCTTTACTTGGCACATATTCCCACCTTTTGTTTAATAAATAAAAAATAAAAAATCTACCCAAAATTTCTTATTTACATTTATCAAAATCTTGGGTTATTAAAAATCAAGATTATTCCTATTATTCAAGCTACTTCATAACCTTTGTGAGGTTATTGAAGTCTTAAAAGAATGTTTAAATTCTTGAGGTTGTTTATTCAACTGCTATGACTTGCTGAGCAATTGAATGCTCATACTTGCTTTAAATGAAAAACATTTTCAGCGTACGAGTAGAAGAACTTAAGGATCCCGTAAAGATCAAGATGACCGGTATCCAAACGAAGTGTCATTCAGTATATGAATGAGCGTGAAGAGCAAGCCAAGACTTGTAATGTAGAATAGTTTAATGAACTGTTATGTATCCTTAGTGGCGGATGAAAGTCACTCTTATAAGATGGAAAGAATAATGTAATTATCATTATTTGTAATGAACGAGGTTATAAGGTAATAGAACCTAGGATTTGAGAATGTATGTTGTTATATTTAACTATATAATGATGTATGTTTGGAAGGAGATGGAATCGTGACATACGGAATCCGGGTGTGAAGATAGACCAGATTTTGGGGCATTACAATACGCCCTTTAAATGTGACGCCCCCAAATTCGGGTATCTTCCAACCCGACAGATGGTGTTACACGGTGCTACTATTCACACATACATTCAATTGAAATACCTCAAAAGAGTGAATATGTCTTCTATATATTACAAAATAATAATTCCCTTCCTAGGTTCTTTGTAATCATTATATATGTTCTTCGTCATAGTATCAAATAAATACAAAATTCATACTATACTATTACAAAGACAACTATTTGTCTGTCTTAGCCTTTCCTTTATCCCTATTAGATCTTTCGGTTCGTTCATTCTTAGCTGCATTCATATGGTTCAAGCAAGGGTGAGCATAACTAGCTTAGCAAGTATAACAATTTCATTTAAGATATGTTTGAATCATATGAATATATATCTTCTATAACTGAATCAATAGTTATGAAGTACTATAGATAATTCAAAATAGCACTTCTATTTTCTTTAAAATGTTTAACAATGAATAACATCTGTTAAACCTTAATTTTGGTCCAAGACCTCGAGCATTTCATTCTTTCTTTAAAAAGGACAACCTGGCACCAAGTCCGTAAGTCTGACATTTCTTATGAGCACATCTAGGTGATCAGCTTATAGTACTCTATGTTATACAACACTACTTCATTAAACATATATACGTTTAAGTTCTGGAAACCTCATGTGCCTGTCGATTGATGAAAAACAGTAGTTTATTCATACTCAGTCTTTCTTTGAAATCCATACCAAACCGTTGGCATAAGATAGCAATATCAATAATATTTTGATAGATTAACATGAAATCCACAAAATACGTTAGGTCTAGCCGAAGGAATTGGCTTCAACTTCTTTGTACATCAATTCATGTGTTAGATACATGAATCATAAAGCTTTTCCAAAATGAACATAGACAAGGGTTTAGAACACTTGCCTTTCGCGTCTTCTACAGTTAATTCACTTCTCTTTTGAGTCTTTATAGATTTTACATCACATAATTATATACCACATTAGGTCATAAACGAGCATCAAGTATTGACATTAACTTATCTTCTCCTTTTTCTCGGTCTAATTATCTATATCCTTAACTAACATTCATTAGTTTAGTTAATGTTCATTGTGGCTTTATGACGTGTTGTTGTTATAAGTAATCTTATTCATTCAATGTTTAAATATTTATATTTCAAATAAACTCAACCATTCATTCAACTTCCCTTTCTTTATATTCATTATCATTCATCTTTGCCTCTTGCTTATTACGGGCGTTGCGGTGCCAGTTTCCATAGTATAGGTTAAATGCTTTGCGGTACTGACTCATGATGTTCTGGGATCCGCATGGCATCGCAACGCTGACGCCATGTTCATAGGCTTGGGTGTGATTTATACTTCTACCCTAAGCCCTTGAATTTTTTTTATGTTTTTTTCAATTCCAATCCTTTCCAAGCTCGTAACTTAATTGTTATAAGTCAGAATTGGCTCATTCAAAAGTCGTTATCTCACATATCTTGTATACTACATTTTCATTAGGACAACTTACATTTCTGAATCCGTTATCATTAAATTCATTGCTTAAATTTTTTTTATTACGCGTTCGTTAAACATTCGTGAACGTTTATAGCTCGTTCTACGATACGCCATTGAAAACTAAGGTTTCCGAGTTAAACGACGACTTTTGACTTTCATTCCGAGAATTTCACGATTTTGACGATTATCGTCTAATCTCGTAAATTTTGTCATAACTTCATTACTTGAGATTTTTAATCCGTTCCAAATGGATTCATTCCATTATACATACATCCATCATATTAAACAAACATATATCATTTAATCCTACATATGATGGTTTTAAACTTGTCCATCAACAATATAAGATAAATATTCATGTGTTCTTCATTAGTTCATATTTCTATGATTATGATTCTAATTGTAACATGGTTATTAATGTTTAAGTCCACTAATAGTCATCCTTGTTACTCCTTATGATACATGCTCCACCAATATCCACTTCTCTAGCATAGCTATAAATGAAGAAATGAAGATTAATGTGACGACCCCGAATCTGAGGTCCTGAATCATCGCGGATCCGGTTCGATCATTCTAACACTATTACTTATTTTGCGGAAGATATAAACATAAATTGTTTATACATTAAACTTAAATACTTTTCCCCAAGATCGAGTAACCTTAACTTATACAAAATTCATAAACTATCTAACACATAACATCATTATCAAACTATACTATTATAAATTAGCTGCACATTTATCCCAAGCTGAACTTGGCATTATTCTTTTCTTGTATCCAAACACATTCGCCTTATCTGCAATGTTTTATAATGATATAGCAAGGGTGAACATAAGGATTGCCCAGCATGTTTAAGTTCAATAATTTAACGATATATCATGATTGAAAGAATCTGAATAATAAGCTGGCTATAATTCAACAATATAATTATGAACTAGCAGGAACAAATTTATGACTGAACAAGTATTATACATGAAAAAATATATCTGAACCAACTGGTAATGAAGGTGATCAGCCTTTCATACCTGACTTATACATGGAATATGTACAGAGTAAAATTCATGGCAACCAGCAATGATTAACCATAAGCTTATTCGAATGAAACAACTCTTAGTAGAGTTAAGTAAAAACAAACTTGCCTAAACCGTTGATTATTGCAACGCAATTTATAACGCTTTATCCGAAGACCTAATATTAGTAATATAGATCTTCAATATTAGAATAATATCATCACAATATAATACTATAATATATATATACACATAGAATAACCTAAACATATAACCCTATCAGTCTATAACACACATAAGAATCAGTATCAGGTCAAACTATTTTAGTCTGACTTGAATCCGACAATATTCTATCGTACCGACGGTCTAGTCGAATAAAATTTCAAGTCTAAGTTCTATTAAACTCTGTCTAACACTTAACCGTTATCTAAGATAATTATATTATCAATCAAAATATTTTTCGTAAGCTCGTAATAATTTTTAAATAATTATTACTATTTATCGTGAATTTTAAATCATTAAAATTGTATTTAAATGAATTAAATACCACATAATCCCTTTATCATTAATATTTATTTATTATCAAATATTAATGAAATACATATCATAATATTATAATATATCAAAGTATTTTTAATAACTTAAAATCATAATTATATGATTTTAAAACAATTAAATTCATTATCCGATAATTGCTTTTAATATTAAAATATTAATATTTTCATGACAAAATATCAAAAGTTATATGTTATAACTTAAAATAGTTTTATATCACTTAAATCATTTTTATATGATTTTAAAACATTAATTCTATTTTTCCATAATTTATATAATATATTTATTAAATAAACTAATTACCATTAATATTAATTAATTAATGGATTTCATCACAATATATTAAAAGTTACTTGAAAATATCTTTAAATATTTTCTTATACCATAATATTATTTTTCATGATTTTTCATGAATTAAAACTATTTTTAAACATTTTATTTAATATTATAATTAAATAAATTAAATACCATTTATATTCCAAAAATATTAAATATTTATGAAATATACTCAAAATAATTAAAAACTATTTTTCAGAATTTAAAATAATTTTTTGAAATTAATTTTGTATTTTGAATAATTAAAAAACCATTTATTTCGATTTATTTATTAAAATAAATCATTTTCAGAAATTAATAATTAATTTATTAATTAATTTGTCGCTAAAAGGGTAATAGGCGACAAATCGGTCGCTAAAAGTGTTCTTGGGTCAAGCCCAGATCTTCAAGCACTGCTAACAGGGTATAAGGTTTGATCGGTTCCAAATTGTGGATGTTTAGATTTTTCTGGTCAGCTAAAGTGTTATTATTGTAGTATATGTGTAATACTACCATTATCAATCGAGTTCATAGCCAAACTACATGATCACAGCAAGATCTAGCCATCAGAAAAACATGTCAGAGCTGTTCTTCATTTCTGGGTTTTCCAGAAATGAAGAACAGTTCAAGGGTCATACTTTGATCCGTAGATTCTACCAGTTCTCTGTTTGTTTCATGTGACGTAAAGGTTCTATCGTGTAGTTTTCATGACAGGGTACCATAATATACCATCATATCCGTATAACAACAACATGAAAGAAAGATTTGAGCCCACCAAATTCGAACTAAGTAGGAAAAGCGTTTTGAAAGCTTAATTATGGGTTTCCTAGAATTCTTCAAAGCTGGTGGTCAATGCATGTTTGACCGTGCTTAATTTTAATTTCGGTTATGATCTAAGCGATATAATGACTTTAATATGTAGTCTACATATCCGACTACAAGACGAAAACAAAAACATGGCCAAACAATCAAAAGCTGCAAGATCTAGAGCCTGCAAATCTTTATTAGATGGTTTCTGGGTAAATCTGGGTTACCCAGAACAGTTGGTCAATGCGGATCAACGACCTTTGATCCTTCATAACTTACCATATACACGTGATCTCAACTTAATTTAAGATTCAGATCAAAGCCCATACAACAAAGAACAAATCTATACCACAAAATACACCAAACATCAAACACAGACAGATCTATAAGGTCTGACATATGACTGTCAGACGACTATTTCTAGTTTTTTCAGATTTCACAAAATGCTAGATCCGAGGACTTTGATGTTATGGATCTGGGATTTTACAACCTAGATCACTAATTAACATCCTATTACACCTATCTAACCAATCAAATTACAACATATAACATCAGATCAAAGATTTAAAAAAATTAGGGTTCTTATACCTTTGAGGCTTTGATTTTTGATTTCTGCCTTTTGATTCTGATCTTGTAAAGTTAGGGACTGATATTGGCTTAGTATATATAGCTCTCTCACTCTAACTCCCAAATTTCTAGAGAGAGAAGGGATTAGTAGAAAAAAAATGAAAGTGTATTTCTCTCTCTTTAATATATATATATATATATATATATATAGAATGATACAATGCACTTGGTTGTGTGAAATGGTTGAGCTAGCTGTTGGATTTTAGACAATAAGTCATAAGCTAGGCTAGGGTTTGGTCACCAACCCACAACTAGGACAAACTATACAAGTTAGCTAAATAAAGAATGAAAAAGGGCAAAATGGTCATTTTCCTTTTTATTTTAATGGCAAACTTGTCAAATGCTCCTAACCCTTAGGGTTTAGGATTTGGGTTTGGGTTAGTGTTTAGGGTTTAGGGTTTGAACCCTCAAGTTAGCAATTTGATTTTCTAAAATTTCCAATTTAGGTTTTAAAAATAGAAATTTAATATTTCTAAATTATAATTAGAATTTTCTAATTATATGAAAATTTCTTAATCATAACTTAAATCATGCTAATTAGGATTAGCATTTTCCTAATTAAAATTACTAATTAAGCAATTAGGGTCAAAATGGTCATTCCTACGAATTACGATTTCTAATAGAAAATATTTTTTTCTAAATTAGAAATTAGATTTTGTAATTAGATTAGGGTTTTCTAAATTTGAAATTAGGATTTTCTAATTAATTAAGCTTTACCCTAATTAATATTTTAATTAATATCACTTAAGCAATATAATTATCCTTTAAGTTCCCAGATTAGGGTTTTACATTTCCGAATTAGGGTTTCGGATTCCCGGAATCGAAATTAGGGTTTCAGGATCGGTTTCTAGGGTTTCTTATAATTCGTAAGAATTTTCTAACTAAACGTTGACGTACTAAATATATACTTAGGGTTTGTTATAGATATCGTTTATCTGGTCAACCCTTGACCCTTAACCACATACTATACACATATACACAGAACATATTCACTTATTTCCTTAATCCTGAATAATTCACTTAAATCCTTCACAGAATTTTGAAATCCTCAAAATTCCTTCTTAAAAATATTAAACGCATACACTTATTTTCTGTCTAGGTTCTAATGTTGAACCTTAAATTAATTAATAAAAATTTTAAACATATTCAAAATTCTCGGGTTGTCACATTCACCTCTTCTTCTAAAAATTTCGTCCCCAAAATTTACCTTACACCTTACACTATACTGCTTACACCCTTCACACACATTATCACATGTTACTCAATACACCACTCACAAGAGTAAAAAATTTTAAATTTTGCTGAGGAGTCATATAGACTATTTGTCTATCATTTTCGCAAAGGTTTTATGAAAATTCATCCGCAAACCGTTATAACTTACAGACACAAAGGGTGATTAGCCCGATATGCCCTGTACTGATCAAGTACTGTTGGTCGGAACAATTTGTTCCTCTTATCCGCCTTGGGCGCATAAGCTTTCACCTCAGTCTTTATCAGAATCCGCACCAAAACAATTTGGTTCGGGAAAGTTCTTTCAATGAACACTTAGAGTTTTCATAAAGTTTGTCTAGCTGAATCAAATAGCATAGACTCATATCAATAATTTAATTCAATCGAATTATTTAGATGTAGCCAAACCCCGTTGGCAAATTAAAATTTTATTGAAAATATTTTTGAGAATGACGTCATGATGTCGTACTGTATTAACAGTCCGTTTGAGGATGCCATCATCGAGTGACTTTGTCATAACACATCATACTATAATGGAATAATGATTTTCAGATCGAATTTCTATAAAGTATTCCTGCATTTACAACTCCATCAACTTTTATCATCTCTGCACCAGGTTACATGGTACATGAGTGATAAATAAAAGATATTTTGATATTTTAAATCATTTGCGTCTAGCTGAAATAAGTAGCATAGACTATACTTTAAACCGTTTCAAACATGATTACGAGTCTACATATTTTTATTTTTATTTTAAAAGCACATAGTGCGTATTTAGCTTGATGTCAAAATTTCGAAGTCTAGCATAGCTAGGAGTTTTGGAAAACTTATGTCTTCACTAATAACCATTTGCTTAACAATCTATCTGTTCATATAATCCTCAATTCTCCCTTTACACACAAGTATACCCAGTTCGTAAAACCACACTTATGAGTCCATAAATTACCACAATCATATGAGTTTAAGAACTTGTCCTAGTCAGACCTTTAGCGTCCATTCGCTAAGGGGTTCATAAACATTTGATATAACTATGAGTCAAGCATGTCACATAAGTATGAGTTTTAAGAATTCGTACTTAATCATATATCCTCTACCTATGACCTATCTATTTGTTATACACATTAGAAAGGAATCACCCTCTTAACATGCATATATCAAATAGCGCAACACAAACATTTCAATAATTATCATTGTCAGAACTAAGTAGTTGTTACACCAAGTACAATTCCCCGCCCATACAAGGAATCATACAACTCAACTGCCGACATGAATCCTCAATTGAATCCCCACCTAACACTAAGACCCTTCTCAATACGAGTTTCATTTAACTCGTATTCATAATCCTTCCCTGAATCTGTACCAATTCATAGTAAAACTGACACTCAGCAATCTTGCTGTAAACTGTTCAATCATTAGATTGATTCTTCTCCCTACTATCACCTTATCAGATCACGAGGTGATCTTATCGTATATATTACGATTTATTTCTATGTCTTGATCGTTTTGTTTTACGATCTTCTATCACTTTGTTAGTTCCCAGAGGGCACAATAGATCTAGAAGGGGGGGGGGGGGTTGAATAGATCCTTTTTATTTTAAATACTTTTATGGTTTATATTATTTTGTTCATAATTAAAATATGACAAACATAAGAATCTTTTCAAGCACAACGGAATAAGTAAAAGATCCCCTTCATTGATATATCCATAATCATTCATACATTGTTCATAGAGTGAGTTTAGTTGTAAGCAGTTAAAACATACATAGCAGTTATAGCAGTTATAGTACATAATATAAATGACATAATGTAAAAGACACAAGGGGTTTTAAGTGGTTCATAGACTCAAGCTCCTAATCCACTCTTCTGCTTTTAACTAGCAGGATTTCCACTAAGGAATGGTAGCACCCTGAATCACTAAGATTCCTTCAAGGCCAGCATCCTTGGGACTTCAGTTCACTAAGAACTCTTCAAGGTCAGCAGCCTTGGAACTCCACTAGTTCCTTAGGAACTCTTCAAGCCCAGCAGGCTTGGAACATCATTTAGTCCCTCCGGATAAGGACCCTTTGGCCCTGCTTTATTTAGTTCCTCTGGACAAGGACCCCTCAGGCCCTGGCTTTGTTGAGTTGTTTGTTTGTTGTTGTTGGAGTCGGTGCTGAGCTGCTAAGATGTCTTCATGGTCTGAACATCTTCTATCCTTAGCAGCTTTGCTTGATCATCCTTGAAGAGCAGTTGAGTGTTGCATGATGCTCAACTTCTTAGGTTGCTCAACTACTCCGGATGACCCCTTTGTGAACTGCCTTGAAGATCCTTCTCCTAGGTACTTGATGTCTGCACATGAGAGGCTTCCAAGCTGACAGTAGGCTCTTCTTTTAGGTACTTGGAAGCTTTCTCATGCTTGACACCAAGATGGCTTTTGTGATCTCCCTTTTGCTACTTGATGCCTTCTCGTGATGGACTTGCTAGGATGACTGTAGGCTCTTCTCTATTCTAATTAGAGTCTTCCCATGATGGACATCAAGATGTCATGATGCTCTCCTTTCTCTCGGCAGTTCAGAACACTCTTCATGTAGTAGAACTCTCACTTCTACATAGTAGAACTCACACTTCTATTTCTTTCTTTATCTGACTTCTGAGTGTTCTTGGTGGATCGTAGAGTGAGCCTTCGGACTCACATGGTTTAGATCAGTCCACCTTCTCTCCAAACTAGGCAACTCTAGCAACCTTTGATCTTTGAAGCTCTTTCTCATTTATACTTCTTCCCAATCCTTCCATTGGAAAGTAACCGTTGAAGGCTATTCAAATATCTTCACAGATCTCAAGTTGCTTGAGGTAGACTACTTGATGTGACTTGTTATACTTTTTCTGACACTGCAGTCTACTGTTTCACCTACCCTGTCAGATGTATTACTTTAATGTCTTGGGCAGGTCAAAGACTTTATTACCTCTTTCTGATTCCTAAATCAGAGGTTGTCCTATTGCATCGATGCTCTCAATAGGCACTAGTCTGAATATTACCCTTCAGATTGAATCTTTGCCAATGCTTCAGTCTTTAGTTATTCGGACTCTATGATTTTGATGCACGTCTTCAAGGACCTGATCGTAGTGTCTTGTTGAGTGTTGCTCATTGACTAGTAGAGTTAACACTACGATCCTGAAGAGTGTTGCTTAGATCTTCACTATAGAACACCTCTTCATTGTATTGTGCAGTGCTTCAATACTTCTGTTTTCTTTAACTGTTCTCAGATACTGATGGCCTAATTCCTTGCTCTGGATCCCTTATGAATATCAAGACACTTCAGATTTGTGGCGCGTCCAGCTTTCTTTCTCCTTGTGATCTTCCGCTCACTTATCATCAATGAACTGACCCTGCACTTAATCACTTTAGCCTTTCTCTTCAGAAGCTGGCTTGTATCTCGGTTCACCTTCCATCAGTTCTTTCTCTGTTTGGCAAACACTACGATCTTGGTTCCTTCTAAGATCGTTATTTTCTGTTCACTTGATAGCTACTGCATAAGCTGACTTTCCTTAGTCAGCTTTTGAAGTCTTCTTTGGATCTCCTCGTGGAAGACTTCATCGCGAATGGCCTTACACCTCAATCTTAATGCTGATTGGGTTGGTGCTGAGATCTTCTGTTAGCCTACATGCCATTTGTTGAGTGCTCTCTGGTTTCCTTGGATGTAGCTTGCAGCTTGAACCAGAGGCTTCGTTTCTTTGGATATTATGGGAGTGCTCATTTGTTGAGAACCGTATATGCTCTACGATTCATCCTTGGCATTGTGAGAACTTCTTCTTAGATCGTAGTTCTGCACTCTACGATTCATCTTCGGCTTGTGCAGACACAACGATCCCGAGATCAGATCTTGACACTACGATTTCTACCTTGTGCTTGTTGTCTTCATCTGATCTTGCTTGACTACGATCTCTGCCTATAATCAATAGACTCTACGAACTCAGAGTGTGATCTACGATCCTTGACTTGGCTTTGGCATCAGTAGACTCTACGACTCTGAGTGTAGTCTATGTTTCTGTCTTGGCTTCTGCAGATGACCGGTCGGCTCGTAGGAAGGCTGTCTCTACGATTCTGAACATGACTTCCTCAGTACACTATGATCCCGAGGAAGCTCTACTCGATACACTATGATCCTTCTTCGTTTCCCCTGGTAGTCTACGAACTCTGAGATCTACTATCTTGCATACTCCTATTCTGCCTCGATAGCTCTCGAGTTAATCTTAACTCACCTGGCAGACTACGACTTCTGGTGCAGTGCTCGACGATCAGACTAGCCTATCTATTACATCATGAGATCAACCTAACGAGCTTTATCTTTCTATATTTATAGTCTTTGTACATCATTTCTTTTTTAAGGACTTTACAAAGTTATTTTGCTTATGTAGGATCAACCTAACATATTTGATCAATTCATTCTAAGTCCTTGTACATATATTTCTATTATCTAATAAAGGACTTTACAGCTTTTCTTAATGCAAGCATACTTGCATATTATTCATTTATATATCATAATCAAATCATATATAAATAGGAATCACATTCACATGCTTATTCCTGACAATCTCCCCCTATTTGATTATGAGAAAAATAATAAGTTCATATGCATGTTATGAATGACTCTTATATACAGTGAGTAGCTGTATTTCTAAAATAGTTAATCATGAATGTCATTTATATTGATATGGCAATTTATACATTAAGACATTCTACATCCTGGATCCAGAACATTCCTAACAGGTTAGAGATGTACCTCATTGGCTCCATGTGTGTTTCTAGGATGCTTGTTGATCAGCTACTCATTTGATTGGACTTCTTTCTCTTGCTCCCTTTCAGCATCTTTCTGATCTGGCTCCCCCTCAGATTCTGCGATTTTGTTATCATCATCTTCTGGCTCCCCCTCAGATGATGACTCTTTATCTGCAGCTGCTTTCTTATTCTTTGATTTCTTCTCCCTTAACCCTCTACTCTTCCTTGAGTGCCTCTTGCTCCTCTTCTTTCTATGCCTCTTTTTCTCCCCCTTTTTGTCATCAATCATTTGAGAGAGCTGCTCCATGTTGGACATAAGCTGCTCCATCAGGTAGGAGGAGTTGGCAACTTCAAACTTTAGTTCTTCTTGCCTAGCTCAGTCAGACCGATAAAGGATTGCTTGGTCGTCAATCTTGTCAGAGAGGGCTTCGATCTGCTTTGCATTTGCCTTTTGAATTTGTAGGACTTCAGCCTTTTGATCTTGGATGGCCTTCTGATAGATGTTATCTCTCTCTTGGAGTTTGAGAGATACACCAGCCAAGATAGCTTGAAGCTTGTGCTGGAAAGAATCATCTCCTGCTGCTGTCTGCTTTTGTGATTCCTCAATGAGCATAGATATCTTCTTTCTTAGATCATCAGAACTCTTCAGTAGTTCCTGCTCCAAAGTAGTTTGATTCTTTTGGTTGGCAGCTTCAAGTTGAACAATAGATTGGACTCTACGATTGTCATCTTTGGACAGATTTTTAAATGTTTAGATAATCTGAACAATTGTGGAATACCAATTGCTTGTGGAGGATGATGGAGTGTCTGATAGCAGTGCTTGATCATAAGGAGGCTTCTGGTTTTGGACTTGAACAACATCAGTAGTAGAGTGAACAGACTCTACGATCAGCTCCTTGGTCATGTTCCTTCTTCCTTCAGAATCCACTCTACAATCGTAGGGGATATAGAGATTTCCAGCTTGTCGATAGACCTTGAAGTGAGATTGGTTTGTTATCATCTTTATAGCATAACTTTTCACCCTTGGGAAGTTTTGGGCTACCAGTTCCATGCTTGGAAATGTCTTGTAACACCAGCTGAGGTAGCTTTCATCTCCTTCAGTAAAGGCCTTTAGCCATGGCATCCACTGGAAGAACCATCTCTCTGATGAAGAATCTGTTAGATCATTTGACACTTCCTCTACGATACTAATGCTAAATCTTACAGGAGAGGGAACTGGATAATCTTCTTGTTCGTCTGCTTCCTGAGGTACAGAACCAAAATCTTCTTCAATCTCTTCTCTCTCGAAGCCTGAACTTTCTTGATCATTTTCAGCAGAGAATTCCTCTTGCTGCATTTCATTCTCAAAACCTTCTTCATCAATATCTTCTTCAGATTCATCTTCTTCATTGCTAGTTTCTTCTTCAGCATTTTCTCCCTGGGATACAGACTCATTATCACTTAATTTAATGATGGCATTTGATTGGCCACTGTTCCTTTTGGAGGCAAACTAGGCTTGCACCCTGTAACTTTTAATTCTTCGTGGAGGTTCAACTATTGGAGACACAGACTCTTCTTCTTCTTCAGGCTCTGACTCCTCTTACTCAACAGACATACTTCTTTGGAGTTCAGCACTTGCAGGGGCAAATCCTTCTTTCTTGGACTCATCACTTTCTGAGCCATCATGAGGGCTTTCTGGATTGGAGGGGACATTTTCTTCTTCTTCTTGGACAGCATTTTCTGACCCATTCTCTGGGCTTGTTGGGGCAGTTGCATCTGGGGATGCATTTTGGTCATCTTGATTTTCTCTTTCATCATCAGAGTGACTGCTCTGAGGATTGGCCATGGGGCTTGAGCATTCTTCTTTGTCAACAATTGATGCACTTTCTTCCATCCCATCGCCTTGATTTCATTTCGGATCTTGTTGTGGGGGATTTGGACTTTACCTCTGCTTTCTTCCTCTTCTGCTAACTCTTCGTCCCTTTCTTCAGCAGATGTGCTGATTTGGGAAGCTAAGGTTGGTTTTTCTTCCACCTTAGCTTTCTTACTAACTGGCCCTTGAAGCAACCTGCTGCTTCTTCTCTTTGTTGTTTCAACAGTTAGGACCTTTTCTTCTTTGTCTTTGTTCAGGGAGGAGACTCTCCTTGGTGGGGCCTGGGCTTTCTTCACCTCACCAGCTTTATTTACAACTTTTGATTTCTTCCTGGTTGGTGTAATTTCTACTGCTACAGAGTCATCAGACTCAGAGCTCTCTGCCTCTACTATCTTCCTCTTCTTTGTAGAGGCTCTACTGCTGTTCCCACCTGTCAGCCTTTTGTTCTCCTTAGGGTTCTTCTTCCAGTTCTCAAATAACTGTGGAGACATCACTTTGTGCACATTCAAGGCTTCTCCCTCATCATCCTTGATTTTCCTTCCTAGCTTCTTCTTCAGTGTGATACTCAGCAGCCTTCCATGAAACACCTTGGTCAAGGGCTTTTCAGTGAATTTCTTCTTCTCTGCCTTCTCTACCCACTTGGAGATTTGATCTAGCAAGATAGCTCCAAAGTCAATTAGTTTCTTCAGAACTATTACTGACATTATCTTCAACTGTTGGTCAGTCACCGTATCATGTGCAGTGTTTTTGCACAGTATACACTTTCCAACAATTTCAGCTAGGAACTCATATTCTACAGGAAACTCCTTCTTCTTCATGTCTTTGAAGCTAGGGTTTCTTTGGTACCCCCATCAACTCCTTTGCTTGTTCAATGTTGACATCTTCAAGGTTCTTTAGCCCTTGGTTAGGAAAACCTAGGCATTGATTTAGGTCAGAAGATTTTAGCTTCAGAGCCTGACCTTTCACCTTGGTAGACAGAGTTCCAGAGTTTAAGGAGACGTTTGAGTAGAACTCTTTAACTAGGTCTATGTATACACGAGTACTTGCCTCAAGGCATTCTGAAAACCCAGCTTTCTTCACGAGTTCAAGTATGTCCCTGAACTTCTTCTCAAATTTCTCAAACGATTTGGTTCCGAGCTGAACACCGGTGATAACTTGCCAGTTCTCCATTTGAATAGTTTGATGATTGTGGGTGTTTGATTTAGAGAGGTTTATGTGAGATGGCTGACTGGGATTTGGTAAGACTCTGGAGGGTTAACTGATTTTGAACTTGAAAACCATTCTAGGGTTTTAAAAATGGGAGGGAGAAAGGTTCGATATCTTTTGGTAACTGTCTGCAGATTTGAAATTGTCTTTATGGCAGTTCCTTCTAACTCTTCACACTTAGTGATGTGTCAACTTTCCATCGATTGCACGTTGCCCAGTAATGAGCTGTAACTCCCCACAACTTTTCAGGTATTAGAAGAGTGGACGTTTAATTGACGTGGCTTTGACCGTTGACCTTTTGATTCGTAGAGTAGCATGATGAGGCAACTATAGACTCTACGATTTCCTTTGTTGACTCAACAATCAACTTCTGAGAGATGCTGCAGTGGATGGCTTTGTCTTTCCTCCTTACTTTGATGCAGCATAGCTCAATTACTAACGTATTCGAACTTATCTCCTCAACTTGAATGGCTTAGCAGATGTCTCATTCTTCTGGTTCCTTGTGAACTAGTGTACCCTTTGGTAGGACTACGATCGTTGAGTTGTCTTCTACGATCAATGAGGTTGCACTACGATCGTTTAGTCTTCTTCAAACTCAACTCTACGATCGTTGACTGACTTGGTTCTTTTGAGATGAACTAGATCAAGCATTCCTTCTGGGATAAGGTAGCTCAGGAAGGGCCAACCTCTTAGAGTGAGCTAAGGGTCAGGTTTGTCCCTGAGGCGCTTTCCAGATGAAGTGTTATTGCAATGATTTGCAATAACATCTCATTAGACCTTTTCTAGTGGGGAGATCTTCTACCAGCTCTAGATATCTGCATTGCTGAAATTGCGGTGTCCTCCTGCTTCTTACACTACGATCATATTTTTGATCGTAGGCACTTAACGATTATGGGTTGGATGGCTGAAGGGTTATCGGTGAAATGCGTTTTGAGGCGTTCAATCGACGACTATGGATCTTCATTTGGTTCATCAGCCACAAAGTTTTGGGACTCTGTAGCTGGTACAACGTTTCATAGTATTTCTCAGAGCTGTTGTTCCTTAACAGATCACTGCTCCTCCGTTGTTGACGCTTTCTTTCCAGATAGATGCGATTCCCTCTTCTTCAGGTTCATTTGAAGGCAGCCTTGCATATCTCCTTCTGACTGAAATCTCCATCATCGCTCAGATTTCCTTGTATCGTAGAGATGAGTATTTTTAGGATTGATCACTCTACGATCATTTGACAGTACTACGAACGTAGTCTCCTTTGACAGTTCTGAGATTGAGAAGTTCTGCTTCTTAATGAACTCCTTTTGTCTTAAGTTCAATGATCTTCTGTTGTTAGCTTCCCTTGAGGATCCTTTTCATAAAGCATGCCTTTCTTGATATGAGCATATAGAATCCTCTTTATCTTCTATTGTGTGGCATGCTCCCATATACAGATTTGCAGCCATGTGAGCTCCATTCCAGTTAACTCAGAGGATCTTCAAGGACAGGCTTGGACATATAGGAACTTTATCAGACTCATTTTTGAACAGTCCTTAGCCTTCTGCTGGTTAAGTCTTTTTGACTGAAGTCTTCTCCTTCATCATTCCTTGGTGTGGTCAGACTAACCAAGTCCCTGCAGGTTTAAATATATTTCTATTTTTGGTACCCACAATTAAATGGGTCCTGCAAGGTAAGTTTTCTAAACCTCTGTTCCTCTTATTTGGATAATCATCATATTTATCACCAACAGACATATTCATGCATGCACCTATCTTATGATCATACATTTTGAGATGTATGATGGTGAGTGTGTGTAGGATTTGGCATCTAATAACACACTTTCTATCTACGATGGTTTCATCATTCACTGGGTTATGTTCATGATGTTTAATTGTTCACAGAGTGAGAATCAACTCTACGATTTAGGAGTATCTAGTTGATTCATTGAGGTGATCAGTTTCTACGAATCAGCAAGATCCTTTTACAGAACTGATCATGCTCAATGTTATTAAACACTTAGATCATAGGCTTGTACATATATACTAACCCATCAGCAAGGATTACTTCACATAAAGTTTATTAGGCCAGTGATGTTCTTATGGCCTATTTCAGATTTCCCTCAAGATGTCATCTTCAACCTAAAACTTGGATGGAGAGAAAGTTTATAGTCACTTGAGTTTCCATCCTCAGGTTACTTTCTCTCTTCACCTTTTTAGGTATATTATGACTTCTTGACAGAATCCTGTTATAGTTCATAAGGAGATGCAATTATGATGAATGCATTTATAATAGTGAGGAACCATACCTTTTTACTGTCAGTTACTAAACAGTCATTTATCATGGATATACTGAGTTTAGGTAATAATGAGCATAGCTTTACTTTTGCTCCTGATAGCTTATTGCTCTTGCTGGCCTTTAATCAATCAGTAGTGGTCTTGAAGATATAGGCCACTAGAATCTCAGCATTAAGATCTTTGACATCCTTTAGCTAACAGAGTTTTCACCAAGTTGTTGGTTGGTCAGACATAAGTTTGAGAAGATCTTCTTTCTTCTCTCGATAAGCATTTCTTAGCATGTATGGCTTCTTCATCTTTCAGACTGGAGGGTGCTTAACCCTTTGTCATAAACGTCACTTGAGTGTTCTCGTCTGGTCTTAGGACTACAAGATTGACTGCAGGCTAGGATTGGTCTTGCTGATGTATCAATAGAGACCATGGACTAATCTGAGCATCTTCAGGTGTATATACACATTTAACCTATACACAATATTTCCAACATGTGAGCTCATCTGTATATAACAAGTTAATTACTACTAAACTAAGTTTACAACAATGTTAGTGCCTGGGATTAGACTCAAAGCGATTAGCTTATGAATATAGCATGAGAACCTGCTCTGATACCAATTGTTAGTTCCCATAGGGCACAATAGATCAAGAAGGGGGTGTTGAATAGATCCTTTTTATTTCAAATACTTTTCTGGTTTATATTATTTTGTTCATAATTAACATATGACAAACATAAGAATCTTTTCAGGCAAAGCGGAATAAGTAAAAGATCCCCTTCATTGATATATCCTTAATCATTCATACATTGTTCGTAGAGTGAGTTTAGTTGTAAGCAGTTAAAACATACATAGCAGTTATAGCGGTTATAGTACATAATGTAAATGACATAATGTAAAAGACCTGAGGGTTTTAAGTGGTTTAAAGACTCAAGCTCCTAATCCTCTCTACGCTTTCAACAAGCGAGGATTTCCACTAAGGAAGGCGGCAGACACAGAATCACTGAGATTCCTTGAGCCCAATAGCCTTGGGACTTCAGTTCACTAAGAACTCTTGAGGCCAGTGACCTTGGAACTCCACTAGTTCCTTAGGAACTCTTCAAGCCCAGTAGGCTTGGAACTTCATTTGGTCCCTCCAGACAAGGACCCTTTGGCCCTGCTTTGTTTAGTCCCTCTGCACAAGGACCCCTCATGCCCTGGATTTGTTAAGTTATTTGTTTGTTGTTGTTGGAGTCGGTGCTGAGCTGCTAAGATGTCTTCATGCTCTGAACATCTTCTATCCTTAGCAGCTTTGCTTGATCATCCTTGAAGAGAAGTTAAGTGTTGCATGATGCTCAGCTTCTTAGGTTGTTTAACTACTCCGGATGACCCCTTTGTGAACTGCCTTGAAGATCCTTCTCCTTGGTACTTGATGTCTGCACATGAGAGGCTTCCAAGCTGATAGTAGGCTCTTCTTTTAGGTACTTGGAAGCTTTCTCATGCTTGACACCAAGATGGATTTTATGATCTCCCTTTTTCTACTTGATGCCTTCTCGTGATTGACTTACTAAGATGACTGTAGGCTCTTCTCTATTGTACTTAGAGTCTTCCCATGATGGAAATCAAGACTTCATGATGCTCTCCTTTCTCTCGGCAGTTCAGAACACTCTTCATGTAGTAGAACTCACACTTCTATTTCTTTCTTTATATGACTTCTGAGTGTTCTTGGTGGATCTTAGAGTGAGCCTTCGGACTCACATGGTTTAGATCAGTCCACCTTCTCTCCAAACTAGGCAACTCCAGCAACCTTTGATCTTTGAAGCTCTTTCTTATTTATACTTCTTCCCAATCCTTCCGTTGGAAAGTAACCTTTGAAGGCTATTCAAATATCTTCACAGATCTCAAGTTGCTTGAGGTAGACTACTTGATGTGACTTGTCATACTTTTTCTGACGCTGTAGTCTATTGTTTCACCTACCCTGTCAGATGTATTACTTTAATGTCTTGGGCAGGTCGAAGACTTTATTACCTCTTTCTGATTCCTAGATCAGAGGTTGTCATATTGCATCGATGCTGTCAATAGGCACTTGTCTGAATATTACCCTTCAGATTTAACCTTTGCCAATGCTTCAGTCTTCAGTTATTTGGACTCTACGATTCTGATGCACGTCTTCAAGGACCTGATCGTAGTGTCTTGTTGAGTGTTACTCGTTGACTAGTAGAGTTAACACTACGATCCTGAAGAGTGTTGCTTGGATCTTCACTGTAGAACACCTCTTCATTGTATTGTGTAGTGCTTCAATACTTCTGTTTTCTTTGACTGTTCTCAGATACTAATGGATTAATTCCTTGCTCTGGTCCCCTTCTGAATATCAAAACACTTCAGATTTGTGGCGCGTCCAGCTTGCTTTCTCCTTGTGATCTTCCGCTCACTTATCATCAATGAACTGACCCTGCACTTAATCACTTTAGCCTTGCTCTTCAGAAGCTGGCCAATATCTTGGTTCACCTTCTATCAGTTCCTTCTCTATTTGGAAAACACTACGATCTTGGTTCCTTCCAAGATCGTTGTTTTCTATTCACTTGATAGCTACTGCATAAGCTGACTTTCCTTTGTCCGCTTCTGAAGTCTTCTTTGGATCTCCTCGTGGAAGACTTCATCACCAATGGCCTTACACCTCAATCTTAATGCTGATTGGGTTGGTGCTGAGATCTTCTGTTAGCCTGCATGCCATTTGTTGAGTGCTCTCTAGTTTCCTTGGATGTAGCTTGCAGCTTGAACCAGAGGCTTCGTTTCTTTGTATATTCTGGGAGTGCTCATTTGTTGAGAACCGTATATGCTCTACGATTCATCCTTGGCATTGTGAGCACTTCTTCTTAGATCGTAGTTCGGCACTCTACGATTCAACTTCGGCTTGTGCAGACACTACGATCCCGAGATCAGATCTTGACACTACGATTTCTACCTTGTGCTTGTTGTCTTCATCTGATCTTGCTTGACTACGATCTCTGCATGTAATCAATAGA